>BSUD01000001.1:135707785-135762738 GCA_033239045.1 Fagopyrum esculentum | reverse complement strand
GGGAGAAAAAAAAAAAAAAAAAAAAAAAAAAAACTGAGTGAAGTTTTCTTGCTCACACGGAAAAAGCCATGGTAGTAATGGCATGAAACGGGAACCTAGATAAGGGCGACGCTGTGAGCTTAGAGTTTATGATGTTACTGTTTGGTGAAGTAATGAGCGGATCTTTCAGTGGTTGTAGTTGGGGGATTTTCGTCTAGCGTTCTCCACAAGACATACTATTACGGTTGTGAAGTCGTTCATGGAATACTGAGAAAGACATAAGGTGATCAACAAGAGTGGAGAAGACCGAAGTTATGAAGCCGGATGTCAACTTGAGATATCCGGGGAGTATATGAAGGGTTAAGATTTGAACCCTTATGTGTTAGGATGTCAAAGAGAGCGAGGAAGATAAGATCGATTTGTTTTAAGTTGTGGCTAAGCCTTGTATTTAAGACCATCATGACTAAACATATGTGCGAGATCAAGAATTAGTATTGTCGCCATCCCTCAAAAAGGAAAAAGGGGATTAAGCGGAAGTATGCTTTACCAAGGCCCCAAGAGTCAGAAGACTCGAGCAAGTCTCTCGAGTTCAAGAGATGAAGTACGGTCGACCTGGTAGCAGAAGATGGAGCAATACACGTGTTTGAAGGACATCACCCCAACAGAGTGGGGTAAATCATTAGTACCATGTCCACCGGTCAAATGCTAAGATAAGATTGTGTTGGTGATTACGTTATGTAACGAGAGGAGAAAAGACGGAACCCGAGATATCACGAAGTCCATAACGTTATAATGAGTATTTTTCCATTACGGACGAGCTTGAATAAACTCCGACATCCAAGTCGCCTTGTACAATGACCTTGGAAAGAGGCATGAGTTTTGGAAGCAATTGAAGGAACCCAATGACAAAATCATGTTGATAAAGGTTCAGTAGAACCAGTGCACTGAATAGAGAACACCAGACGTTATCTTGAACTTTTATTTTGACGTTGTTATGGAGAACACCGATTGCAAAAAGAGAGAAGTTGTATGACAAGTTATCTCGGGATAGAAACTCCCGAAAGATTTGAAAGAGGTTACAAGTTTTCTAAGATGTGTTGGTCATGACCAAATTTATGAAGAGATTCTCCAAGGGACACCATCCATGGATAACCGACTCCGGATGACAACGAAGTTGGAGCGAGACGGACTGGTCAGTGATGAGTGCTAAGAAGGGGTTCATCGGTGCAATTACTACATGAATTACCTCGAGGAAGGATAAGTTTGAAGTGTACAAGTAATTTTCCAAGACAAGGTCTTGATTGAGTATTGATGAACGATGTAAAAGTAATAGCATACGTGTCTCGTTAGTAGAAGCGGTGTGAAGAAAAGTACTTCCTTCATCACTTAGAACTTGCAACAAGAATTTAGGAAGCGTAACATCAAAGTTGGGTTTGACAAAAACCAAAGCCAACGGTGCAAATTGGAAGCTCGATCTTCTTTGTTAGAGACAACCAAAGAAGAAACATAATGAAAATGCTGCATTGAGAAAGACCCGAGAAGGTAGTTGAACTCCGATATGTCGGACCTTTGTGAGCTGTTAGCGCAAGTTGGGAAAGTGGTTTACCGGTTGACGTAGCCGCCAAGAGTAGAGAGTGTTCCCCTAGTGTTCATGTGTATCAGTCGAGAGAGTACATACACGACTTGAGACAAATTGTCAATTACGGTGATTTAGTCGCAGACGAAGAACCGAAGAGGCTAATAGGAAGACAAAGTATAGTATCTTTGGTTGAGTTTTACGCCGAGATAGTAGCATTGATAGAATCGACGGGTTAGACCTAGTTCTTCTCTTAAGTTATTTGTGTTTTTGTGTAATGTTATGCGTAGTTTGTGCCCTGTGCGGGAATGTGCTATATGACCTGATATTTCTTGCGGTGGTAGTTTGAGTAGATTGTGTGTATAGATTTGAAGGTTTAAGCCTTCTTAGTTTGAGAGTTCATACCTCGGCCTTAGGGACCGAGAAGTTCGACGCATAGCAAGTTTCGGGACGAAACTTGTTTTTAGGGGGATCAAATGTAATGCCCAGTTTCGATATTCCCTTCTTGCGTAATCCTATCGATGTTTTTATTAGAAAATTATATTTATTTATTTTTTTTCTCTTTTAAATGATTTAAGACGTAAAAATAAATTCCCGAGTATATTTATATTTTGGTTTAATTTCGGAAAAAAAAAATCAGAAAGGCATTCCGACTCGGAAATCCCGTTCCGAGCGTTTTGGGATCGAGTCTAGCTTCATTTTATCTAATTTATTTATTAGTTCTCTTTCTTTTTCCTTTTTTTCTTTTTTTTCTATCTTCTTTCTCTACTGGTTGGTGAGGAGCCTCACACCCCGACCTTTGGACTCCCCGACCTCTCGGTTTCACTCCCGACCCCTCGACCCTCCTTCTGTCCCTATGCACCAGCCCATCCCTTACCTCTTCACACCAATCTGTTCCCCACCTCCCCGTCTTCCCTCTCCTGTTAGTTGCACATCGATTTGTTGGGAGCCACGAGAGAGACAATTGCAGCGCTGGAACCACGGGAGAGGAAGTTGCAGCATCGCCTGAGCCACCGGAGAGGTAGCCCTACCTGAGAGTCGCCGGGACGAAAGGAGGTCTCTTCCGCACAGCCGCCTCGAGCTTTCGGGCAACAACAGGCCGGGAAGCCGCCCAAATTCTCCCCCTGCTCTCTATTCTTTTTTGTCGCGAGGAGGGGAGTTGCTGCCGCCGGAATGGGCCGCCTCTGGCCGGAGATTGGGACTGCTTGGCTGCCGCAGATTCGCCGCCGCCGTCGCCGCTGAAGCCCGCCGAGAAACTCTAGCGCCGCCACCTCTCTTTTCCCCTGTTGCGTGAGTCCAATGTTGAAGAAGAAGGGTTTTGGATATTGCGTTTATTTAACCCAGAAATTTGTGTATATTGCAGATGTGCCCTTTTTCCTTAATTATTCCAGTTTGACACCTCCTCTTTTAGATTCTGCTGTGACTGCCCCTGCTGATTGTTGTTATTGCAGTTTTGACCCCGTTTTACTAGAAATGTGCAGTTTTTCCCTTGAAGTATAAATTAGAGTTTTGACCCCAAAGTTATTTCGGGAAATAGCCGGATTTCGAGAATCTCTTAATAGCCCGGGAAGTGGTTTTGGTTTTTAAACCGTGTTTATAAATTGTGTAATCGCCCAAGGAAAAAGATTTGCGAGTTTTAACTAGTTTTGAAAATGGGTTCTCCTTGGAGTTTATTTGTTAAGCTTTCCGTTCAAATTTAGCGCTTTATCTAAATTTGTCTAGCTTTGATGTATAGGTCCGTAAGCGCCGTTAACTCCACCGAAATCCGTTCTCGACACCAGTAAACCGTGCTCTACCTTGGACCTTGTGTGAGTACCTTCTCCGTCTTTTAGTTCGATAGCGGTAGTGTATCATATTAGGTGAATCTCGCATAACGTAGAGCAAATGCCATGTAGTGGCCTTGACCTTAGGTGTTAAGTATAGTTTATGAATTGTTGTGTGCATCGGCAAGATTTATTAGATGATCACGGATCTAGGATCTAGCGTGCTAAGTTATGACCTTACGAGTTTGAGAATATAGAAGTACGAGAGTTGTTATCTTGTCGGATAGTTAATGATAGTATGCCTCGTTGTGATCAGGCATTGAGCGTTTCCCGCAAGAAGCCTAGAGGATTGATTCGTGTACCTTGAGTGAGGTACGTCTCCGGACTTACTTAGCTCGTATTCTCTGTATTAGTTTCGATGCGTGTTTGGTGGTGTGTGTTTATTGTTTATGTGTGTGTTTATTGCTTATGTTATAACATCTAAACCGGTAATAGGACCACCGACTTTATATGTTTATATTTGGCCCAAGTGTATGATAACGAGCGGTGACCGCTTGTCCAGTCCAAAATGGGGATGACTGGGAGGTGCCTTGCGACCAGTCCATCGGGTGATGCTGATCCGCATCAAGTACAAACCCGTATGGTGAAAGGGGACAAGGGCGAGATCGTTAAGATTCTCGTGTCACAAAAGAAATTGATTAGAACGGGATATGACCTAATGATAAAAAGATAATAAACCGGCTTGTGTGTTTTGGAGAATGTTGTGTGTTTATGATACTTTAGGTGTGTGTGTGCCAATACCATGATTCTAATGCCTTGAATGCTAGCTAACGGTTTTATACCGATATTGTTGTAGTTGACTTGCAGGTTAGGGACGCGGCCGAGAGGTCCGGAAGAGTGGGCAGCCGGGGTCCGTACATTTTAGGATCGGTTTTGGAGGTTGTATTTATCTTTTGTTTATGGTATTTTGTATGTCGCATGTATGGCGTTTGCCTTTGGAGTTGTATCTTGGCTGGAGTCTTTCGTTGTATTCTTTTGGGGTTCATATCATTGCATTAAAATGAATTTCGGTTTTGCCTTTATTTGTGTCTTGTTGTAAGATCTGGTGAAATTGTTGTCAGGCTAAGGGTCGGGACCCACTATGAGGTCCCAACCCGTAGCATCCCGAGTCCCGCGGATTCGGGGTGTTACAATGGCCGCCTCTGGGTGAGGAGAAGAGAGGGGGAATGATGGTGTGGACGATAGAGCAATTGGAGCATCCTGAGGAGACGATGGTTCGAAGGGCTAATGAGATATATCAGAGGAGTAAGATGAGGGGAGATCTAGAAGTAGAGGAGAGTAGGCGAAAGAAAAGGTAAGGAGGATAGCCATTAGGGTTTCACGGTAAAAACAAAAGAGGGGTACTCTTTCTAAACGCTAAAATATAAAGAGCCTAGTTAATAAACGTAAATCTCAAAAAGGCTTAGTTACCTAATTGACCCATTTTTTTCAAAAACCACCTCTAATTTCATCTTTGTTAACAAATCAACACCTAAAATTTCTTCCGTTACAATTCCATCTAGCTAATGGTAGGGTCCACAAAAAAAAAGAATTTTACGTTGTAAATGAAAAAAATAGAAGAAATGCAACTCAAATAAAGGATGTTAATTGAAAATCTAAACCGAAGATATTGATTGAAAATCTCTCCTTCGTAAACAAACTCAAACAAAGAAATCTTTTATGTAACACCCCAAATTATCAGAACTCGGAAAGTTACGAGTTAGGACCTCACAATTGGCCCCGACCCTAGTTTGACAACACTTTCACTAGATCTTACAACAAGGCACATATAAGAGAACCGAAGTTCATAAAACAACGTTTAGTGTTATAAATGCAACAACTTGATACCGTCAACCAATAATACAACTTAAGATCACAATCTCTAAAGATAAAATGCTAAGAAGGAAGTCTAAAAAAAACAACAACCAAACTCCATCCTATGGAGTACGGAGATCCGGTTGCCCACTATCTTCCGGATCACTCGGCCGATGCTCTAACATGTGGTAAGTCTAAACAACAAAATAATCAACTGTTAGCTAGTTATCCAAAAGTTAGAAGAATAATAATAGCACATACACACATCATACATAAGTGAAACACTCATCATGCTTTCACATAATTCCATTTATTATCTTATTTTAAGTCATCCACTTTACTAATTCAACTTATTTTGTGACACGAGGGATTCCAAACCTCGTCTGTCCCCGTGTACCAACATGAATGGATTTGATGCACCTCACCGTATACATGTATTGTCTGCCCTGAAAGAACCTCTCAGACTCCTATCACAGTTGAGTAGTGATGTCACCGCCCGTTATACATACACTTAGGGCTTATAATCATAAGGGTCGTCTTATGCAAGTTATAATCTCTATTATATATACTAAAACAGAGTACGGGTTGATGATATTGCGCGTTGTGAAAGCAGTATTTTTGAAAGAGTGATGTTAATTGAAGCCGGCAAAGACGCCGGAGGAGGCGGAGTCCGCCTGCGCGAGGGCTGGCGCGCTGTGGAAGCAGTATTTTTGAAAGAGTGATGTTAATTGAAGCCGACAAAGACGCCGGAGGAGGCGGAGTCCGCCTGCACGAGGGTTGACACGCAGGCGGACTCCGCCTCCTCCGGCGTCTTTGTCGGCTTCAATTTGATATTGAAGAGGTGGAGACTATTGTTATTTGGAAGAAACTACTTCAACTATGGAGTATAGCATTTCTTTTTTTTTTTCCAGAAGCTGAAAAACACGTGCTAAAGTCGCTACATTAATTCTCTATATAGGTTATAGTTCTGGGTAATCTTATACCAAAAAAGTTCCCGCACTTTATGAAGGGACGCAAGTTTACTTACCAATCCTAGTCAGTTTTGGGCAAAATTTATAACAGGGCAATTGAATTGTAAATGGAGGCACTTTTGGTTCAAGGTAAGAGTGCTCTTTTTTATCTGCAATCTATACAGATGAATGTGAACATGGGTATGTATGTGGGCATTGGAAATAAGAGATGTTTTAGAAACAACTGAAGTGAAAAATCTATAGCAGGCAAGTGTTTCTTAAGCCAAACTATGATTTATGAAATTAAGTAGCTATTTTGTACCGTGACTCTGATGGGAAGAATCACTAGTAATTCTAATTTGACCCCTTGAAGAGCTTGAAATCATCCCAGTTTCATTAGCAATTAAAATGAAATTAAGTAGCTATTTTGTACTCAATCTACAATATTATCTCCTGAGTGTGCTACTTGTTTTACTTGTCTCAAGTTGGGAAGCTTTCACGCTTTAATATCAAAATTCCTGTGCGGTACATTATATCATGGGGCGATCACTACAAACGCTACAGAAGTGAGATGAGTACTGCATTAAAGTGCAGCGATGAATCAAAAGATGACGTTGCAAGTAATGTGATTCAAAAATACAAGCAGGTTCCTAACTCTGTTCTCTTCTTTTTAAAGGTATAACATGCAGAAGGAGGCAGAGGCGGACTCCGCCTCCTTCTGCGCGCGGGCGGACTCCGCCTCTATCAAGGCGCGATTCCGCCCGAGTAGTAGCCCTGTTTTGAAATGGAGCTCCCACAATCAAAGCCAATAAATCTTTACTTTAAACAATTTTTTAAGCCACAAAATCTTTTATTATTAAATTAACAATTTTATAAGAACCCATTCAATTCATGTTAGTTCGAACGAATCTTTTTTTGGGACAATTTTTTATAATAAAATTAAGCCAAAAAATTCCGAATTTTTTGAACGATTACAAAATTTGATTTCTCAAATTTTATGTTTTGATTTATTTTTGTATAATAAAAATTAAGCCAGAAAATTCTGAATTTTTTGAATCTATTATACATACTAAAACAGAGCACGGGTTGAATGAACATAAAATCTGATTTTCCGAATTTTTCGAATTTTTTGAACGATTATTAAAACAAATAGTTGTTTACATATGAAGTTAATATTTGTTAAGAAAATAAATTCCTTGCCAGAAATTTGATACGATTTGATTTGTTAGTTACAATTTAATAATTTCAATTGATTTTTACTTTTTTATTTATTTTACTTATTTGATTAGTAAAAAATTCTCATGTACATCTAATTTTCCTTATATATACACGTTTACCTTTCATTATAAGCTACCATCTATGCATGCTCTTTTGTTTATTATCTTCTCTTTTCATTAGCTCCTTTTATAATGCTCAATTTATCCGTCTCTTCATTGTTTCATTCTTATTTCAATTCTATAATGGTTCTAGATTCTATCTTTAATCTTTACACTCTAAACTATTAACTTTATGGTTTTGTACTTTTCAGTTCTACAACAAGAATCCGGCTGTGGAAATTCTGCCCTTTGGAGTACCTTTTCCATGTTCGATCGAGCTCATCGTAATACTTTGATGTAGGTACATGTTGTGAGCTTATTGGGGGTTGGACAAGTTCTTGAGATGCTTCTTCATCTATGAGAGATCTGCTCTATGTTTAACCGTCAACGCATCTGAATATGTCTACAAATATGTTCTTTGTAATAACCGAAAATTTTAAGTTCCGGTAAATTGAAATTAACCAAAGTCCGATGAAATAATCGTAAATAAACAAATAAATAAATAAAACGAGTTAGTTCTATCATTTTATGTGACCCAGATTCACATAAAATGATAAACTAAATGACCGGAAATAAATTACGTTTTTAATAATAATTTATAAATACGGAATTTAATTCCGTATTATTTAAACTCTCGCACAAAAAAAAATTAACGAGTTACGAGTTCCGCTTTCGATTTTATGAGATCACCGCTCAATTGGGCCAACCCTAGGCCCAAGCCATCAGCCCACTTCCTAAGCCCATCATTAACCCTAAACTAATTAAAATTAACCTAATTAAACTAATCTAATTTAACCCTAATTCTAACCTATCTCACGCGATTGCCGCTCCTGCCTTTTCCCTCTCGCAAACAATCGAACTGCAGCCCCGCTTCTGCTCCCTTGCGATACGGACGACAACAGCCTCGGCGCCGCCCTCCTTCAGCCGGAGCCATCGCCGCCGGGTCCTGCGCCACCTTCCGCCGACTCCGGTAAGTCTACCGCCCTTCTCCTCTTTCCGTTCTTCTCCGCACTCTTTGCGGTTCCGCCTCTTACCTTCCGTCGACCATTGCAGTACCGAAGACGCAGCCGTCTTTCCCTCGCCGTGGACCACCGTGCGACCGCTGGAGCCACCGAGCCGCGCCGCTTCAGACGCCCGCCGCAGTGACGCCGGTAAGGTTGTGCCTCCTTCCTTCCGCCTCCCTCCTTTCCTTCCACTTTCTGGTTCGATTCCGAGGCAGTAACTGTCTTCCTGCGCAGCCAGCCCCTTTGCCGCCGGAACGCTAGCCCTTTGCCGCCGGAACGCCAGCCCTTTGCCGCCGGAACGCCAACCCCTTACCGCCGGACTGCAGTTCCGTAAGCTGGCTCCTCCACTTTTCAATTTCACTCTCATAAATATGTATGTGAGCTGCTGTAGTCGGCCTTGAGCATAGTTAACATGGATAGGTAGCTGCTGAATGTATACATAAAATGATAGAAATAAGGGGCTGCTGTAAATTCATTTATTCATTCAGCTTTGGACCTATAAACTGCCTATCTTGTCGGACAATTATTAAACGTTTGGATAAAGATCCACCGTTGAATTTTGGATATGTTGTAGATGGATGTATGTAGTTTAACATATTAAAATTTCGGAAGAATCGGAGTTACGGTTTGAGAGTTATTGTGTTTCAAAGTTGACGTTTTTATATACGTGCTGAGTGTTGGGGAAAACAGCAAGTGATGCTGTTTTGTGAGATGATTTTGAATAAGCTCTTGATATCCGTTGGACTTGAATTTTGTATATGATATAGTTTACATATTTTTGTAGAACATATTAAAATTTGAGAGGCATAAAGCGAGTGGTTTGGGATTTACGATTTTTCCAAGATTGAGTCGTAAGCAGTTTTTCTGTTGTGCTGAAATTCGGTTTTGGGAGATAGTTTTAAATAGGATTTTGATCTCCTTTGCAGCTAAATTTTGGATATATTATAGATAAGATTTTATAGTAGAACATATCAAAATTTGGGATAAATCCAGTGAGTGGTTTAGGAGTTATGATTTTTCAAAGTCTACTCAGATTTGGGCTAAGTATAGAATTTGTAAAGGGAGTAGTCAACTTTAGGAATTTTTATAAAACTGTTGAATGAACAGTTTGGAGAAATTCTTTCTCCTAAAGTTAGATAGGACATCATAGATAATTTAGGGATTTAAGTCGGAATTTTTATAAGCGGTTACGAATTTTATATTTGGAATCGAAGTTAGACCTTGACGATTTCCCGGAAAATAGAAACATAGGAAAATGTTAGCTTGGAACCAAACGAAGCTTTGGGAGTTAGAATATGTTTTTAGAATCTCAAATAGGAGTTTAGACATGAATTTTAGAATTTTCGGGAATTTCGGGACCAAGGGTAAAATGGTCATTTTACCCTAAATCAATACTGCAACTAGTTATGTCTTAATACATTATTCTATTTTAGAAGTCTTAGACTTCTAACTACGTAGGAGTGTGCTAATGCACTTATCTCCTTTGACAGGCAACTGAGTTGCTACAGTTTACAGAGCGAGTTGGTTTACAAAGAGTCGAGCTTTATATCAGGTAAGTCCTTTGGACTTACTTAGTTGACTGCTAAATATGAGTATAAATGATGATGGTGGTGTGTGATTGAAATGTTAGAGAGATAGGTTGTGATATATAATTACCGACCTATATTTTGGCCTAAGAGTAACGGGCGGTGGCATTCTGCTCAGTAGCTCGCGGGGCGCTGGGGGTTTCTTTCAGGACTAGTCCATACATGGTTTGTAGTGATGCTACCAATGGAAGTCAGCTAGACCTACACCAGTTGGATAAGAAACGGAGGCGAGAACTAATAATAATTCTCGTGCCACAACTTAAATTGAATAATGTGAATCACTTAAATAATAGATAATAATTGGTTGAGTGCCAGCATGATGTTTGTTTATTTTTGTTTCTGCGTGTGTGTGTGCTGTTATCATTTTGCTTATATTTGGATAGTTAGCTAACGGTTTATCCGTGTTGTAGATCTGTAGAGATAGACAGTTGCAGAGAGATCCGGAACGGATGGTCAGCCGGGTCCACGTACTCATTAGATGGGGACGGGGGAGTCTTCCATACGTCATGCATGTTATGTATATTTATATATGTTTGTAAGGCTGTCACATATGTACGTTTATACCATTAAAAATATTATGTTTTAGAAATTGTTTTAAATACATTTGTGCCTTGTTGTAAGATCCAAGTAATGTTGTTGTTAAACCAAGGTCGGGACCCATTGTGAGGTCCTAACTAGTAGCTCCCCGAGTTCCGAGAATTTGGGGTGTTACATTCTTTATGATATAATATCTTTGGGAACTTCATTGTTGTTGATCATGATCTCTTTTAGGCATATGATGATATTGATTTCAATTTTGAGGTAAGTTTCTTTGTTTTAGTTTTTTTTTAAAATGGATATGAGATAAAAACTTGTGGTTGTGATGCAGGTTACATCTCCCTCGATACGGTAATGTTGTGCATTCTTTGAATGACTTAATCGGGGATAAGTTTGAACTCGGGTCCTCAAAATGGAATTTGTAAATCATGCTTTTATTATCCTTGTTTTGTTCCAGATTAAGTCTCCTTGCTTATTCATGTAGGTCATATTCTCGGTGATCATGACCTTGCCAAATATGATTATTTATCAACTTCAAATTATCACTTGCTCATTGTTTTGACCCTATCAATGTTAAGATTGCCCAACTTAGAGAAGCTTTGTTTCTTAATTAGTTAGTTTTAAATATCTTTGTAGGGTATATGTATTTTCAAATCAAAATTGTAAATCATTTATATAAAATCTTTAATATGCCTATATATAGATTAATCAGCGTGCAATGTTCTTCTTTCACGATGAATTTGTAAATCCAAGCATTCTTTTCTCGCACTCCATGACGCTATTACGTTTTTTAAACATTTTACTAAATCACGAATTAAGCCAATAAATTTTTTTTATTAAAACAAAATCTTAAAAAAAATCTTTTTTAACTAAATCTAATAAAACAATATCTGATTAGTTAGCTTAAAACAATATTTATTAGTTAGTTTGAAAATAAATTCAAACAATAAAACAATATATAATTAGTTAGTTTTAAAAAATCTCAAAACTATATACTTTACTAAATCAAGCTACTGACGTGTCACCCCCACATGTTTTACAATGCCGAAAGATCTAAAAGTAAGATTTTGTAAGTTAAAAATTATATTATGTTTATTTTCTTTACAAAATTTTTATGAAACAATTTGGTTTACTAGGCTTTTTCTAGTTTTGTATTTAGTAAATGTATCCCTTAAGAGAAGAGTGTCTAGAGTTTGAAAATAAATACAAAAGGTTGGAGTATATTTACTTCATTGAAACATTAAAAAGTCTATTTACTACTCTATTTTTTCAAAAAGGTCTAGTTACCAAAATTGCCCAATTTTTATTAGTGATAAATTAACAGAAATATTTAATTTGATTTTTTTTCATAAATATATCATTAATTCTCACATATACAAGTTGATGACATTTTATTGAAAAATATCAAATATTTAAATATACCCGCACAAGGTGCAGGTTATGAACTAGTTTAACACAAAAACACACACACACACTATCATCATTCAACTAACATCTAGAAGCCAACTAAGTAAGCTCAAATGACTTACCTGAATCGAGTCACAATTCTCGTTATCTCAAAACTAGATCTGCGATCGCAAGAACCCAACTGTGATATAAAAGGCAAGTGGATCAATAACGTATCCAACTCTCTTAGGGCTCGTTTGGTACGATTCCCATGGAATCAGGAATCGGAATCGGAATGAGTCATACCATTACCTCGTGTTTGGTAAGACTTGGAATCGGAATAAGAATGATTTCCTGGACTGACTCATTCCAACTTTAAAGAAGAACTTGATTCCATAATTTAAAGGTGGGTATCATCCATTCCAACTTAAACTCATTTCAAATTTAAAACTACATTTATATATTTTTATAATGTATATATATATATATATTTATACTGTATTATTTAGTTTTACCAAATAAAAATATTAATTTTTTATTAAAAAAATTATTGTCTAATCAATTAATTTAAATTATATTATTATTTTGTAGAAAAACATGATTTTGACAAAAAAAATATTTAAAAATATAATACGAATATTTTATTGAAGATGTAATGTAACCCAAAAATGCTTGATTAGAATAAATATATTTACCTATTTATTTCGACTGACGATTGTTAGTGTTTATTCTTTAAGTTATTAGTTACTCTTCAATTTTCTTAAATGTAGTTTAAAAATAAACATATTTTTACATTATAAACATTCACACATATATCATCAAATATGATATGATTTCTCGTTTCATAAGTCATATAAAGTTAAAAAAAACATGTCTCAAAATTTTTTCATTTCAACGTCATACCAAACACCAAGTATCAGGAATGACTTATTTTAATTCCTTATTCTATTCCAATTCTTCATTCCAACCCCATTCTCATAGTCATACCAAACGAGCCCTTAGAAGTCTCCAACTTTTAAGATACTAAAGTTATCATAAGGAAATTACCAATTACCCTTATAAGGGCAAATGACTATATTACCCCGGGCCTCAAAACCCTAGAAAATATCCTAACTTACTTCCAAACTATCCTTTGGAACCCAAAACCACAATCCGGTACTCAAAATAAAGTTTTATTAAGTTGGAAGACTTTTCCAACTTCTTGACTTTCATGAAAAATCCACTAAGGTCATACTTTAACCTAACTTAAGACCCTCCAAATAAAAAACAAAGAACAACTCACTCTTAGACTTACACAAAATCCTAAAGATGACTCTAAGCATAAGATATCCCATAATTATAGCCAAATCTTCATACATTTTACAAAACTGTGCAACTACCCTACTTTGGGACATAATAACTTCAAATCTGACCGTTGTATCATTTTCAAATTTTAACCCACTAAACTCCATGTATCAAACTACAACATACCAAAAATTGAACGGTGGAAACTAATCTTAAAACCTCGAAACTTAGGGTAGAAGTTGACTGCACAACCGGTTTCTGAAATTCAAAACAAGCAGTGCAAAAGGGTTTAGGGTTTGATTCTTACCTTATGCGCTTTTCCTTGATTTGAAGTTATACCACAGTTCTGGAGTTCAAACCCCCTTGGCTACACAAACAGAACAATACCACTTCTCCTTGCACATCCAGATCCGGGCTTGTTAGGCAAGGTATTCAAGTAACTCTTCTCTTGAATTACGACACTACATTGGTATGAGGGAGACTTCTTACCGGTGCACTCACAAGTGGCTAAGAAGAGTTGTAAGTGTGTGCACTAGTGGGTGAAGGACGGCAACCTAGTGCCTCTCTCTCATCATTGTTGGTATCACATTGAGAGGAAGTCCAGGGTTCTCATGGGATAATTAAAATAAACTAGGGAACATAAGGTCTTACTGCCGGCCTGTAGAACAATGGCAATGACTAAGGAGATAGGTTTGCTAACGCTGGTGAGAAGCTCTCGTACTGTCTTGTTGATTGCAGCTGCAAGAACATGAGACACCTATTGGTAGTCGGGGTTAAAGAACTAGCCCGTCTAGACTTGGTGCAAAGAAAGGAAGTAGTGTCGGTGTGCACAAGTATAACACCCCAAGTTCTCGGAACTCGGGGAGCTACTGGTTAGGACCCCACAATGGGTTCCGACCTTAGTTTGACAACAACTTAACTAGATCTTACAACAAGGCACAGATAAGGAAAACCAGAAATCATAAAGTATGTTTAATAATGTCATGAATGTGACCAGAAATACTAACAGCCGGCAATAAAATCTCTTACAATCAAGAACACAGAATGTAATATCTGAAAGACCAACATAAAGAAAAGACTGCAACCCGTCCTATGAAGTACGACACCCCGGCTTACCACTACCATCCGGATCACTCGGCATCTGCTCTAACTTGTGGCACGTCTAAACAACAATACAACAGTTAGCTAACTAACAAATATAAGCAGAATAAGAATAACACAAACACACCCAAGATAAAATAAACAATCATCATACTGGCACACAAACTGGTTATTATCTGATAGTTTAGGCGATTCACTTGATCCCGTTTTAAAAGTTGTGGCACGAGAAATCTTAAGATTTCTCGCCTCCGTTCCTTATCCAACTGGTGATGGTTTAGCACACCTCCGTCGGTGGCGTCCCCGCAAACCAAGTATGGACTAGTCCCTAAAGAACCCCTCAACGCCCTCGGGTTAACTGAGCAGAATTCCACCGCCCGTTACTCTTAGGCCAGATATGTAGGTCGGTCGATAAATGAATATTAAATACACTTACACACACATCATTCAAACACTACTATCATTATTCGCAATCATATCCGAAAGCTAGCTAAGTAAGCCCAAAGGACTTACCTGAATCAATCTCGATTCTTAGATTCCAATTTGATCGGCAACCGTAGACTAATCAATTACCTATCACACGAGGCAAGCGGATCAAACCTTTCCCATACACTTAGAAGTCTATAACTTCTAAGATGTAAGATTCTAGTAGAAGGGGAATTACTAAAATATCCATCTAAGGTAAAATGACCATTTTACCCTTGGTCTCGAAACATCCAAAAATCTCGAAATATCTACTTAAACTCTTACTTGGGACTAACTATCGTATTTCTAACTCTTAAGAGTGAGTTTAGGTAGAACTTAGAAAACTACACATTTTTCCTACTTTCTAAAAAGTCACTAGGATCCAACTTTGGCTCAAAATATGAAGCTCAAATAAATTTATAAAAATTCTGATAAAAATCTCTAGGTCTCCTATGATATGCATTCTACTCATAGAAGCAAGAATTTTTTAAAACTGTCCAACCATCACTTCTACAAAATTCTCTAAAGTTGAACACAAAACCAGTATTTCTATTCTTAGTATTTTTCTGGGTCATTTCACAAACAGCCTAATCAGTCCACTTTGAACCTTCGCAGATCTAAATCTAACTGTTGGATAAGTCCCAAATTTTGATACATTACAATATGCATATCACTCTAAATCATATTAACAATTGAACGGTGGATCATGCTTTTAAGGGGTCAAAAAAGAGGCTTGAACATGACTGCTTAACACAGTTTCTGCAAATGAAAAACACAAAGACAAACTATAGGTTCAGGCTTTGATCTTACCCAAAGCAGCTTGTGTTCTGTAATTTCCTACTGCTATGCACAAGATCTTGGCTTCGAGATCTTGGGTCTGTAAACTCGACAAGAGATCTCTTCAGCTACGTGTGGAGGGTGTCCGGTTTCTTGCTTGCGAGACTCTAGAGGCGCTCCTGGCTGCAACTCTATGAAGTCCACCAGGTTTTGTACTCGCACCTCTGCTAGGAAGATTCGGTTGTTGCTGCACTCTGGCCAAGCTCAGATCGAGTAGAGACGAAAGGAGAGGGGGAGGGACAAGACTCACCTAGGACGGACACCCCTGCGTGCAGAACTTAGGCTCCTATCGTAGATCAGCAAGGGAGGGAGAGGGAGAAAGCGACGCTGGCCTGCATTGGTTGCTACTGCGTTGAAGCGCTCGATCGAGATGGACAGATTTGCTGCAGAAGGAGAAGATTGTAGAATCATGGACAGAAGGAAGGAAAGAAGGCGGATCTAGCTGCGTGATTTCAGGCGGTTACGGGAGGAGATATTCAGCAGGCGTTACGTGGGGATGAGAGAGAGATATCAGCCATTTGCAGATCATGGAGCGGATCTTCTGGCTGACGTGGTGTGAGAGAAGAAGGCCGGGCTGCTTCTTCGTGGACTGGGCATGTCTTGTGCTGGGCTGGAGAGTAGCCGTTGCACGACTGCAGAAAAGGAGGGTTACGGCTGGCATGTAAGCAAGGGAAGGGG
Organism: Fagopyrum esculentum; assembly: GCA_033239045.1. Classification (NCBI taxonomy): domain Eukaryota; kingdom Viridiplantae; phylum Streptophyta; class Magnoliopsida; order Caryophyllales; family Polygonaceae; genus Fagopyrum; species Fagopyrum esculentum. The sequence goes on along the minus strand of BSUD01000001.1, from coordinate 135,746,425 downwards.
TGGGCTGAAACAAAGGGGAAAGAGGTGGGTTGAGGTTGTCAAAGCCTTGTCAAAACTTATCATGGCCTTGTCAAGCTCATGCATGGCCTTGTCAAAAACTTGCCATGATCTCGTCTTGGTCTCATCAATAGGGCGTCATAACTTTGTCAAGGACATGTCATGATATACACTGGGGATTGATGTAAAATTCTATCATTTTATGTGAAGTGAGGTTACATAAAATGATAGGAATTTGAGATAGTGTGTACGACTAGGTAGAATGAGAAAGATCAACGGATCAAAATCCGATTTGCTACGGGATTCAACGGAATAAAAAATTCCAGATATTACAACAAGGGATGTGGGCTTCTCGAGAAGCCGCTACCAAGGTTGGGCGAGGTGGGTCTCGTGATCACAAGGAAAAGGGGGAGGCGGTTGCACATCTATTGTAGAAGAAGAACATATCTGTCTCTTGGCTATCAAGGGAAGGAAATCCGGCTGCTATTGCTTCCCTTACCATACCTAGAAGAGGAAGGATCACGTTGTAGAGATAAGGGAGGAAGGAGTCGGACGATGTGTGCCTTTACCAGATCCAAAACGGATTTGCACCTTGCCCTAATTGCGGTTAAGACTTGACAAGGTAAGTATGAGATACAGATAAGGAAATAAGGCAAATTGATTCCGTAAAAGATGCAAGGAAGGTTGGAAGAATAATAGCACTCACATAAAAGAACTCTCAAGATTAATCTTAACCTTTTTTTTTTTTCACTTTTTAGTTTTTCTCTCTTTTTCACGTCAGCTTAAGAACACAACATAAATTTATTCCCACATCAATAGAACAATGTTAATTTGCGCCAGCAAAGAAGACGGAGGAGTCGAACTCCGCTTGCGCGAGGGCTGGCGCGCAGGTGGCGGCCGACATCGCTCGGCCAAGCGCATTGCTAATGCGCTTGGGCCGAGCACATTGTGCTTGCACGACAGCCCACGTGCAGGCGGAATACGTCTGCGCTTCGAGCGTAGGCTAGCATGTTTCCTCCACCCTTCTTCACTCCCGAGGTTGTTCATCGTAGTACATCGACCAGGAAATCTGCCTTTCACCTTGTAGACCCGGTTCGATTCATGGTAATGGAATTTTTTTATTATAACAAATTAATAAAAAATAAGGAGTAAATCTCCATTGCTAGGAATTGAACCGAAGTCTACAAGGTATATGGTTGATATTCTAACTGCTGGACAACACCAACATTAGTAACAAATAACGTCGTTGGTTTATTGTTATAATAAAATGTGGCGCATGCGCAGTCCGCATGCGCCCCACCTGTGAGCTTTGGGGCGGACTCGGAGTTTGCCTGCGCCCCAAGCCTTGGCGCATGCGGACTCCGCCTTGGTGAGGCGTTTTGTCCGCCCAATAGTAAGTCGATTATATATATTATCTAATTTTATTTGTTTTATCAATAAAAGTATAAACGAATTACATTAAATAATATGAACTAAATATTAAATCTTGTGATTAAATTTTTAAATACGGCAATTTTAAAATTCATGAAATTTTAAATTTTTACCACAAAAACTATAATAGAAATTACTTAAATTAATAATATAAATAACATTACACTAATAATATTCGAGTAGATTAAATATACACAAGACAAAATAGAAAAATATCCGAGTAGATGATACTCATCTACAAAAACTATCAAACATTACATAAATTAAAACTTACACACTAGATGGAATATTGAAAATATTAGAACAAGTAACAAGTAATTAATTATATCGATTTCCAACTTTTGCCATATATGCTCAACTAAGTCCGCATTAAGTTGGTGATGAATACTCGTTTCTCTTATTCGAACCCACTTTTGAATGAAGGTTTGCATCTCGATCGGCGAAGTAATTTGTGGATTGTCATGCTCCTCTACCTGATCAAATTGAGAACTATCGTAGTAAAGACGATATGTATCTCTTTTATCTTCGACTATCATATTATGCAATATGACACACGCTCTCATAATCATTCCAATCAAACCTATGTCCCACACAAGTGTCAGATGACAAATTATAGCAAATCGAGCTTGAAGAACGCCAAAAGCTCGCTCCACGTCTTTACGAGTAGACTCTTGATTTGGATCATGTGGAAATTGTGATGGATTAAAAATGTTTGGCGGAATGAAAAAGACATTTTGAGGGTTTGAATTTTGGTTAGGATCCATATCATGTGGATAACAAATTTTGTCAAGGAAAAGAAGAGACGAATGTGTGAGTGGGGTAAATAGTGGTAAACTTTGATCATTTATATACACAAAACATAATAATAAAATATATCAAAAGAAAGTTTCACATAAAAAATTAGTTAAAATAGAAAGTTATTTCGGAAATAAAATAAAAAAATGTTAAAAATAAATATAAACTAAAACTTATACAAGATAGATAAAATTGCAAAAGTCATATTACACATTAAATTTTGAGAAAATGCCTTAACAAATCCAATTAGTTTAAATAATATAAACTTTGTATTGAATCAATAAGTTCATAACTAAAACAATCTGAAATTTTTTTTAAAAAGAATATATATATATATATATATATATATATATATATATATATATATATATAATGATAATGGAAGTCTATAATACATAAAAATAATTTTTTTTTTACATAATTTTTTTTAATTTCATAGTTTATTGTTATTTATAAACATTTTATATCATATATATTACTAATGTTTATCTTTAAACATTTTAACAAGAACATAAATGAATATAAATATATTCTTAGTACATCGCAAATTAAGAAACGTCAAAAAAAACAACAAAATTGAAATAAAAACAAAATTGAAGACGTTGGAGCCAACCAATGAAGTAAGAAAACAAAATTCAAGACGTTGGACTTTAAAAAATATAAAGTTGAACCTAAATATTGGAATATATTTTTGTGCGCTCCACTCAAGATTAATCTTCTGCAAGATGAAAAAAAATATTGGTTCCAACAAAATTGGCTTGGGTCCGACATAAGATCAAAGCAAGATTTGTTAAAATCAGCCCGATGTGGCTGCTCTAAGAAAAGGTAAAGAGTTGTTTACGTAGAACCAGATCCGTTGGCATGAGTCTGCTTTGCTTAACGGCCCATCTAGCAAGAGGGTGACGAGCGCTAAAACCTAGGTCGTTGTATTTTAGCTTAGGTCAAAGTAGGAGTCCTAACGTTACACTAACAAGTTCATGCATAGCGTAAGTAAGGGTCGAACCCAAGAGAGTTAAGTTGATGTTTCGATTAGATTCAATTATTGATAATGTAACCAAGTAGGGGGGAATTTTGGATTGAAATGTAACAAAACAAAAGCATAAGAAAATAAATAAAGAGGTGAATAGATTGATGAGAAATGGACTACACTAGGTTGAATCTTAGCAAGCAATGCTACTTTGGTTAGTTCCTTTTATAAGTATTATAGCAATGTTCTCGTCTTGATCATATATATGTGTTGAGCCAACCGGCATCAACACAACTTAACAAGTTAATATTCTGTAAACCTACAAGAACAAGTCACAAGTTAGCTTTCAAACAAAGACAAAGAGATATAAAGAGAAGAATAAAACCATTAGATTTTTTTTATATTTGTATTCCTTTTCCATAAAATAATCACAACCAGCTTTTACCTAGAGGTTTTCTACTAGATTAAAGACCCAAACCCGGAATCTATTAATCCTAATTCTTTTCATGCAATTAAACACTAAGGTGATCAAACTAAGTGGTAAGAAACATGCAATTTGATAAGTAAATCACAAGGTATACAAAACATATATTGAATAATACTTATATTAAAAAGGACTTACAACCAAAGCAACAATACAACTTCATAACAACCCAATGTTGCAAGGAGATTAGAAGCTCATTACACAAAGGAAGCAAGAGAAAAGAGAGAATAATATGGGGAAAATGGTGGGTGATTCTAGCAATCAGCCATGGACCTATTTATACTAGAATTGGCACTAAATGGGAGTAAATGGCCGGCCTGAACAGCCACCTTTAATGCCATAAAGGTGGTACAAACAGCCGGAGTAAAGTCTCTGACGCTAAACCGCAAGGGCGGGCTTCAGAGCCGCAGGGGCGGTTTAGGCTAAAACGCTTGGTGTTCTTCATGGCCGCATGGGCGGCCTGACAATTCCACAGGGGCGGATCTTTAATGTTCTTCAAACGTCTGACTCTTCATCTTTCTGTCGCTTCTGATGTTGAGCCGCAGGGGCGGCCCAATTTTACCGCAGGGGCGGTGACACTGGCTCTTCGGCTTCACAGCTCCGCAGGTTGGTCCGCAGGAAGAGGCGCAGGGGCGCCGGCTTTGCTTCTTCAAGGTAAGTCACCGCAGGGACGCCCAGGAGTGGCGCAGGGGCGGTGACAGTCTTTGTTCCGGTCACTGGCGAAGGCGCATGCTGCGTTCTGGAGTGCAGTGTCACCCGCAGGGGCGGTGACACTACTCCGTAGGGGCGGTGTGGCACTAGAAGCTTGTCTTCGTGAATGGTCTTCAACTCCCAAGTGCTTCTAACTTCTCTTTTAGCTTCTTTTAGACTTCTTCTTCTGGATTAAGAAGTTAGTAGCACAAACCGACTCTAATACAATAAAAAGACTCTAAAAGCTAAATTAAATGATAGTGATTCCATCACCTATCAAACTCCCCCATACTTAGACCTTTTACTCATTCCGAGTAACATATATGACAACAGTTCAAACTCAAAAGTTTCAGGAAGCATGGTGTAGATACATAGATAATGGAGACAAGAGAAAAACCAAGAAAGAAAGAAGGAAAAAAGAGAAAGTGAGAAAAAATTGAGAAAGCTACCATCCTTATTGCTCCAAGAGTGACCTAACCGAACAACCTCCTTATGACTCCCCTTCTTATGCCACCAAACGTTGGAAGGAGACCTACGCTCGGTGCCGCTCATTTTGCCAAGGTGCCCTTTGGGGTTTTCACCTTGCCACTCTTCTTCTTTTCTTGATGATCTCACTTATTCCTCACATCCCTCAACTCTATTTTTGCACCAACCTAATGTTGGTCGGACTACCTTCTTTTTGCCTAAACCACCCTTTTGGGTTTTTGGTTTATCCAACGATTTTTCATGCCTTTTTCAAATTCTTTGGATTTTTCTCTTTTTTTTTAAAAAAAAAAACTGAATTTCAAACTGAATTACAACTCATGAAAGCTCAAAACAAACACAACTCAAACAACCCAAACAAACTATACATGCAAGATAATATTTCCTCCCCATACTTGAAGCACACTTTGTCCTCAAAGTGGAAAATGAAAGCAAAGATTATATGTGGAGAAGGGAAAGAGACAATACCTACTATTGGGATGGTCCGGCTGGACCATCCGAACCCTCCTCCGGGGGATATGGGAAGTGGCTGAAGAAGTGCTCCTGCCGGCGGTAGATGTCGTCCAGACGGTCTTGCTGGGTGGTCAGCCAGCCTCCAATGGTGGTCTCAAAGTTGGCTTGCCAAGCCAACTGCTGAGCCTCGAGCTGCTGCTGCTGGGCCGCCTGCCAAGCATCCTGGCGCCGGTCGAAGTGGGCGGTCATGGACGTGGCTAAGCTGGACTGCCAAGGCTGCTGTTGCTCCAACATGGTCCGTTGATACTCGGTCTACCAAGCCTGGTGCTGAGTGGTCAAGGCATCCATCTGAGTCTGGAGGCTCCTAAGCTCGGGACCATCATCTCCCGCTGCAGTAGGCATTTCCTCATCGTCCGGGATGGGCATGTGGTCCTCATAATGATCCCGGATAGAGCTCGCAGCATGTCTCTCCACAATGGCCACCTGAGGTCGCCTCGGCACAAATGGATCAGCCGGGATGTACAGCTCGGATATCTCATCTCCAAAGGGAAGCGGCCGTGGAAGGTAGGTGATGTGGCTCCCATCTGCAAAGGAAAGCCAAAATAGGTACTCCCCGTCCCGCTTGAGGAGCTTGCACCTCCGGAGTAACCCTTCCGTGTAGAATGGGATCGCAATCCCATCCTCAAGGTCAGAAAGGTCCATCACTTGTTCAGCAATCAAGGAGATCACCCCACCGCCAACAATATCTCTTGGCTCGTTCTTTCTAATCCGCTTCAAAGCGGTAAGGAAGAGGTACGGCCAATCCGGCACCGTCTCACTCGTCGGGAGGCAAGCATATAGAAAAGCAAGGTCCTTAAGAGCGACCTTGTTCTCCTCCTTGTGTCCGCAGAAGACACTCATGATGATCTTGGAGAGGAGTCTCAAGCAGGGGTGAGTGAGTTTGTTGGAATACTCACCCCCGGCATGAAACTCGGAGCCGGTGGCCGCCTGCCATAACTCACACAAGTCCGGTGTAGGAATGGGCTCCCACCACTTGTCAGAGGGGGCAAGAGTCACCCCAAAATCCTCCCGCAACTGTGTGTAGTCAACTGTGTACTTCTTTTTGTTAAACTTGAAGCTAAGGCCGACACACACATGGTCTTCCTTCTCCATGTTGAATGTGGCGATGAACTAGCGACTGAGCTCGAGATATGTGGAAGCATTTTTCTTCAGGAAATCCCCGAGCACAACATTGTCAAGGAAAGATTGCATGCTCTCCAACATGCCCAGCTTCTCTAATGTCGGAATGTGCAAAAACCGGGTTACATACAAAATCTGGTCTTGCACAATCCCGTAGCGGGTCTTTTCAATCTCGGACATCTTGTATTTCATTTGTGGTTCCATTTCTTGCAAAGAATCAAGCAAAGAAATCAGTAATTTCAAAAACAGAGAAAGAAGACGAACCCTTTGTTGTTTTTTCCGCAGGGGCGGCTGTGATATGCGCAAGGGCGGTGAGGTGCAGGTGCGGATCCTTGCAGGCGCAGGGGCGAGAGAATAGGAGATAGGCGATTCTTGACAGCTTCGCTGGTGGTGGAGTTGGGGGGGCTTTCCGGTGGCTTCTGGTTGGTGGAGATGCTGCCGGAGGTGGTGAAGAGTGGTGGATGGAGAGTATTGGTGGTGGGGATTGCAGTAGGGATAAGGGTTGAGAGATTGAGGGTGGTGATGGTTGTGAGAAGGGAGAGGGTGGCGCAGGGGCGTCGGGGGTCTTGGTTGTGGTGTCGGTGAGGTGGCGCAGGGGCGTCTGAGAGGTGGTTGGCGAGAGGTTGGGGGCGCAGGGGCATCGGCTTGAGGGAGTGAGAGATCGAGGGAGAATGAGTGGTAGGTGAGGAATGAGAGGGGTTGGTGGGGTAGGTGTAGGGTATTTTAGGATTTTTTTTCTTTTTTGGGTAAATCCGCAGGGGCGGGGGCTTGTCACCGCAAGGGCGGTAACAAGGAAGAGGGGGACGCAGGCCCAGCGCCGGGGCGGCATTAGGGATGCATGTCAAGAGTGGCTGCCGCAGGGGCGTAGGGATGTCACCACGGGGCGGTGACAGAGTTGTTGCAAACGCAGACCCAATGCTGGGGCGGCGTTGGGCAAGGGTATCACAGCAGGGGCGGTTTTCTTGACAGAAGCTCCTCTTCTTATTCTCTCGGATTGCCTCCCGAGCAGCGCCTTTGTTTTACGTTGTTGGCTCAATGTAAGGACCCTACTTCTCTGCTTGGGCCTCCTCCAACACCATTTCATCAATGGGATCATTCTTCACTCCTTCAAGGTAGGGCTTGAGCCTTTGTCCGTTGACCTTGAATATCTTGTGCGTTTGTGGATCATAAAGATCAACAACGCCGTGTGGGTACACTTCAGCTATCACGTACGAACCTGTCCACCTTGAACGCAACTTGCCTGCAAAAAGCTTCAAACGAGATTGAAAAAGGAGAACTTTGTTACCCGCTTTGAAGTCTTTCCGGAGGATGTTCCGGTCATGCCACACTTTGGTCTTTTCTTTATATGCAGTGGCATGGTCATACGCATCGAGCCTCAATTCCTCTAGCTCTTGCAATTGGAGCTTCCGGAACTCTCCTACCTCCTATATATTCATGTTGCACTTTTTCACCGCCCACCATATTTTGTGCTCAAGCTCTACCGGGAGGTGGCAAGCTTTTCCGAACATAAGCCGGAATGGAGACATCCCTATAGGAGTCTTGTATGTTGTCCAGTAAGCCCATAGAGCGTCGTTTAGCCTCAAACTCCAATCTTTCCTTCCGGGAGAAACCGTCTTTTCAAGGATGGTTTTGATTTTCCGGTTGGACACCTCCGCTTGACGATTTGTTTGCGGATGATAGGTTGTTGACACTCGTTGGTGGACGTGGTACTTCTTAAGGAGAGCGATGATTGTCTTGTTGCAAAAATGGGTGCCCCTATCACTTATCAACGCCTTTGGGATTCCAAACCTTGCAAAAATATTGTCCTTAAGAAAAGATGCAACCACTTTAGAATCATCAGTTTTGGTGGCATTTGCTTCCACCCACTTGGAAACATAGTCCACCACAAGTAATATATAAGTGTGCCCAAAAGAAGTAGGAAAAGGACCCATGAAATCTATCCCCAAACATCAAAAATTTCGCAAACAATAAGAGAAGATTGAGGCATTTCATTTCTTTTAGAGATGTTACCTACTCTTTGGCACCTATCACACACCTTGCAAAACGCAAAAGCGTCTCTAAAGATGTGTATCCAAAAGAATCCCGCATCTAAAACCTTTCTAGCAGTTTTGTTGGCCCCAAAATGTCCCCCACATGCTTCATAATGACAAAATGTAAGGACAGATTGTACCTCATTGTCCGGGATGCAACGGCATATTACCTGATTACTACAATGCTTCCAAAGGTAGGGATCGTCCCAAACGTAATGTCGTGCTTCGGCCTTCACCTTCTCTCGTTGTGCCTTGGTGAAGTCTGGAGGGTACTCACTCCTAACAATGAATTTTACAATGTCAGCAAACCAAGGCTTAAATGATTGAAGTTTAAAAAAAACCTCTGTCGAGTAATCCGTAGGGGCGCCTAGTTCGAGCCGCAGGGGCGGGTCTCTTGAGGCGCAGGGGCGGTTACACAACAAAGGGTTGTGTAGAAGGTGTCGTGTGGAAAGCTTCCAACTATGGCCCTTCCTTTGGTTGGATCTTCTTCCTCCTGTACCAGCCTGCTCAAATGGTCGGCCACAAGGTTCTCAACCCCCTTCTTGTCCCGTATCTCTAGGTTAAACTCGCTTAGAAGGAGCACCCACCGAATCAATCTTGGATTTGCTTCTTTCTTCGCCATGAGATACCAAGAGCTGCATGGTCAGTAAAAATGATTACCTTTACTCCAAGAAGGTACTGTCTGAACTTCTCAAGTGCAAAAACCACCGCCAACATCTCCTTCTCGGTGGTGGAGTAGTTCCTTTGTGCTCCATTAAGCGTCATGGATGCATAATGGATGACGTGTGAGGCTCTTCCATCCTTCTGTCCTAGGACAACTCCTATAGCATAATCGTTGGCGTCACACATAATCTCGAAAGGCTTCTCCCAATCTGGAGACCGGATGATAGGTGCACTAGTGAGACACGCTTTCAAAGTGTCGAAAGCTTTCTTGCAACCTTCATCCACTATGAAAGTGGCATCATTCTTGATTAATTCACACAATGGCGTTGAGATCTTTGAGAAGTCTTTGATGAACCGTGGATAAAAACCTGCATGACCTAGGAAAGAACGTATTTCACGCACATTAGTAGGGTAAGGTAAACTTTGAATAACATCAATTTTTTTTTTTATCTACCTCTATCCCTTTTGAGGATATCACATGTCCTAGCACTATGCCTTGTTCCACCATGAAATGGCATTTTTCTGAATTAAGAACTAAATTAGTTTCTACACATTTTTCAAGAACAAGTTTTAAATGTCCTAGGCATGCATCAAAACTATTTCCATGGACGGTAAAGTCATCCATAAAAACCTCAATAAAGTTCTCTATGTATTCAGAAAAAAATACTTATCATGCACCGTTGGAAGGTGCCGGGAGCATTGCAAAGTCCAAATGGCATTTTGCGGTACGCAAAAGTGCCAAATGGACAAGTGAAAGTTGTTTTTTCTTGGTCTTTCGGAGCAATGGCTATTTAGAAATAGCCCGAGTATCCGTCCAAAAAGCAATAGTAGGGGTGACCTGCAAGACGTTCCAACATTTGATCAATAAAAGGTAATGAAAAGTGGTCTTTACGTGTTACCTTGTTAAGTTTGCGGTAGTTAATGCAAACTCTTCAACCGGTTTGTGTTTTGCTCGGGACCATCTCTCTATATTGATTCTCCACCATGGTGATACCCCCTTTCTTTAGAATCACTTGGGTTAGACTAACCCACTTACTATCCGAGATGGGGAATATCATGTCCGCTTGGAGGAGCTTCAATACCTCCTTCTTGACCACTTTCATCATTGGTGGATTCAACCTTCGTTGAGGTTGCCTAGACGGTTTTGCTGCTTCCTCAAGGAGGATCCTATGCATACAAGTGGATGAGCTTATCTCCTTGATGTCCGCAATGGTCCACCCGAGGGCCGTCTTGTGCTCTTTCAACACTTTCACCAACTTCTCCTCTTGACCGGTTGTCAACTTGTTAGAGATGATTACCGGCAAGGTGTTGTTGTCTCCAAGAAAGGCATACTTGAGGTGAGGTGGAAGGTCCTTCAACTCTATCTCCGGTGCCTGCACTATAGATGGAACAAGCTTCTCGCTTGAGGTTAGTAAGGTGGGCCCAATGGCCAAATTAGAGATAGGTAGCCTTTTATGCCCATCTAATAGGGCTAGGACTTCCTTCATGCTAGATGTCAATGCATATCTGATGTATGAATGTCAATGTCATGCTCAATTATATTTTTCAACTCATCCATGTCAGAAATATCAAAAACATCGTGCACAAAAGGTTCAATAATATCAATGGCACATAGGGAATGATCATCAATAGGGTATTTCATTGCATCATAAATGTCAGATTCAACTACCTCCCCATCAAATTCCATGGTTAATTTCCCACTAACATAGTCAATTTTAATCCTAGCGGTTTTTAGGAATGGTCTTCCCAACAATATTGGTGCAGCATGTGAGTCATTTTTCATGTCCATTACAAAGAAATCAGCAGGAAAAATCAGATTATCTACCAATACTAACACATCTTCAATAATCTCTTTCGGCTAAACATTAGATCTATTAGCAAGTTGTACTACAATCCAAGTTTCAATTAGCAGCTCAAGGCCAAGTGATTTATAGATGGAATAGGGAAGGACATTAATAGAAGCACCAAGATCAAGCATAGATTTGTCAAAACGGGTTTCCCCTATAACACAAGGAATGCTTACCATGCCCGGATCGCTACACTTCTTGGGCATTCGGCGTTGGAAAACGGCGGACACATGCTCGCTCACTTGCACCTTTTCCTTCCCCTTCAGCTTCTGATTCCTCTTGATGGTGCAGAGTTCCTTCAAGAACCGAGAATACTTAGGAATACTTTTCACTAATTTAAGGAGAGAGATATTTACCTCGCATTTGGAGAAGATCTCAAATAGATCCTTGTCCTCGATCATCCTTCTCTCCTTTAGTGCCTCGGGGAAAGGAGCCGGTGGTTTCTCAGCATACAAAGGTGTCATCGCAGGGGCAGTGACATCCAGCCGTAGGGGCGGCGTTTGCTTAGAGGCTGGCACAGTTGCAGCCACAGGTGCGGCTGTGGGGGAGGCAGACTCGTCAAAGGGTTTGTTGTTCCCTTCTGTTGTTGGTTTCTACTGGATTTGCTTCCCACTCTTCAATGTTAGAGCACTAACATTCTCCTTGGGGTTGACCACCATCTAGGAAGGCAAATTTTCAAAGGATCTAGCTTCAATTCTTGTAATGGCTTCCGCCATTTGCCCAACCTGTTTCTCAAGGTTCTTGATGCTGGATTCTGTAGTTTGGACATGAGTAGCAAAATGCTTAGTCAAAACCTGCAGCATATCCTCAGTGGATTGAGACTTACCTTGGTGGGGCTGCTGTTGTTGGTTTTGTTGATCCCTCCATCGAAAATTTTGTTGATCACGCCAATTTGGCATGTAATTTTGCGCATATGGATTGTTCCTAGGCCTTTGCTGCTGTTGTTGCCCATAGCCCAATGCGCTCACCTCAGCATCATCATCTTGGACTTGAGGGCACATGTCCGTTGGATGGTATGGGTCGGCACAAACTCCGCATGCCTTAAGTTGTTGTTGAGTTCCCATCAAGGTCAATCTTTTTACCATCTCCTTTAGCTCGGCGATTTCAGTAGAGATCTCATTCCTCCGAGGATTGATAGCATGAACTCCTTTTTTGGAAGAGGTCCTTCCGAAATTCCGAGTTCTTTCAATTAGTTCCTGCATTTTCTCTAAAGCAAGGTCAGGAGTAGTGTTCAGAATATTACCTCCGGTCCTCCACAAGCAGCATCGACGATCCTCCTCTCATTATCAAGCAAGCCATTGTACAAGTACAAGACTAGGTCTTGGGTAGAACACCCATGGAAAGGACAGCTGGACCAGAGGTGTGTAAAACGTTCGAAATACTCATAGAGAGTTTTGTCCGCCTCTTGCTCGATGTTACTTATAGTTTTCTTCAAGCTATTGGCCTTCTTGGCTGGAAAGTACTTCTCCAAAAACGCCTTATGGAGATTCTCCCACGTGTCGATGCTTCCGGACGGAAGATGGTAGTACCAATCATCCACCCCATACTTGAGCGTGAAACCGAACACCCTCATCTTGATTTGCTCTTCGGTAATGTTGGCCGGTTTCATGCTCATACACACGGTATGAAACTTTCCAAGGTGCTTGATGGGATCTTCACCACTTAACCCATGGAATGATGGGAGCATGTGGATCAGTCCTGGCTTGAGCTCGAAGTTGACACCTTCTCCTATTGCCGGTATAGTATCCGCAAGAGGGTGATGAGTCAAGTCCTGCTGCGTGAGTTGGCGAAGGGTGCGGTTAGCCATCTCTTCACGGAGTCATTGTTGTCTACATTTCCGGATGTGCGTTCTCTCAATTTCTGGATCAAAAGGAACAAATCCGGAGTTAGTAGCACAGGTTTGAACAATAAAAACGGTCCAAACTAATAATCAATAATCAAAGAAAACGAAAACACAACTAAACTCCCTAGCAACGGCGCCAAATTTGACGAGCGCTAAAACCTAGGTCGTTGTATTTTAGCTTAGGTCAAAGTAGAAGTCCTAACGTTACACTAACAAGTTCATGTATAGCGTAAGTAAGGGTCGAACCCAAGAGAGTTAAGTTGATATTTCGATTAGATTGAATTATTGATAATGTAACCAAGTAAGGGGGAGAGAATTTCGGATTGAAATGTAACAAAACAAAAGCATAAGAAAACAAATAAAGAGGTGAATAGATTGATGAGAAACGGACTACACTAGGTTGAATCTTAGTAAGCAATGCTACTTTGGTTAGTTCCTTTTATAAGTATTATAGCAATGTTCTCGTCTTGATCATCTATATGTGTTGAGTCAATCGGCATCAACACAACTTAACAAGTTAATGTTCCGTAAACCTATAAGAGCAAGTCACAAGTTAGCTTTCAAACAAAGACAAAGAGATATAAAGAGAAGAATAAAACCATTAGACTTTTCTTTATATTTGTATTCCTTTTCCATAAAGTAATCACAACCAGCTTTTACCTAGAGGTTTTCTACTAGATTAAAGACCCGAACCCGGAATCTATTAATCCTAGTTCTTTTCATGCAATTAAACACTAAGGTGATCAAACTAAGTGGTAAGCAACATGCAATTTGATAAGTAACAAGGAATACCAAACATATACTGAATAATACTTATATTAAAAAGGACTTACAACCAAAGCAGCAATATAGCTTCAAAACAACCCAATGTAGCAAGGAGATTAAAAGCTCATTACACAAAGGAAACAAGGGAAAAGAGAGAATAATATGGGGAAAATGGTGGATGATTCTAGCAATCAGCCATGGACCTATTTATACTAGAATTGACACTAAATGGGAGTAAATGGCCGGCCTAAACAGCCACCTTTAATGCCATAAAGGTGGTGCAAACAGCCGGAGTAAAGTCTCTGACGCTAAACCGCAAGGGCGGGCATCAGAGCCGTAGGGGCGGTTTAGGCCAAAATGCTTGGTGTTCTTCATGGCCGCATGGATGGCCTGACAATTCCGCAGGGGCGGATCTTTAATGTTCTTCAAACGTCTAACTCTTCATCTTTCTGTCGCTTCTGATGTCGAGCCGCAGGGGCGGCCCAATGTCACCGCAGGGGCGGTGATACTGCTCTTCGGCTTCACAGCTCCGCAGGTTGGTCCGTAGGCAGAGGCGCAGGGGCGCCGGCTTCGCTTCTTCAAGGTAAGTCACCGCAGAGGCGCCCAGGAGTGGCGCAGGGGCGGTGACAGTCTTTGTTCCGGGCGTTGGCAAACGCAGGCTGCGTTCCGGAGTGCAGTGTCACCCGTAGGGGCGGTGACACTACTCCGCAAGGGCGGTGTGGCACCAGAAGCTTGTCTTCGTGAATGGTCTTCAACTCCCAAGTGCTTCTAACTTCTCTTTTAGCTTCTTTTAGACTTCTTCTTCTGGATTAAGAAGTTAGTAGCACAAACCAACTCTAATACAATAAAAAGACTCTAAAAGCTAACCTAAATGATAGTGATTCCATCACCTATCAGAGGGATAAGGGTTATGTGTCTTGGTGGTTGCAGGGGCCCACCGTGAAGGGTAAAAGGTTGTCGGGCCTTGTTAGCTTGTCATGGCCGTGCCTTTAATGGGCCAGTGCCTTGTTTAGGCTTTGTCATGACTTAGTCATGCCTTTGTCTTGATGGCTCATTGCTCAAGTTTTGCAAGAAGTAAGTAAATGATGATATATGTATTTTAAGTGGGTAGTAATCTCACATAAAATAATAGAACTTGTTTTGATTCCTGAAACTAAGTATCATCTAAGAAGATTAAAGGTCAAAATCGGTTCGACTCGGGAGTAATCGGAAATAAATTTCCGTGTATTACATTAAAGATATGAGAAAATACAAACTGATGGAGTAATTTTCATTATACACAAAACGAGGGCAAATCACTTTCAAACTTTCTCCTCTCAATCATCATCTTAGGTGGTGGATTAGACTATCACCTCTCAATCGTAATCCCACAAAGCCCTACCAGAAACTCATAGCTTTCATCCTAGCTATCATCTCTCAATCATCATCTTGGGCGGTACTTTTTACTATCATTTGTCCATCGAAATCCCAAAAATCTCGGAAAATAAGAGCTTACATCGCTATCATCTCCTTGTTGGAGTTGTCGGAGCTCGCTATCCGACCGCCTTATGAACAATTGGGCTTATGAAGTCTGTTGCCTCTCTAAAATTACTCTTGTTGGCTCACATTCGGGTCTCATATCCGACTTATTGGGACAATATCAATGCTTGTACACGAGATTATGCCCTACCGAAAAATTTCCCCTACTCTAGTGACCAAAACATTATTTTAATTAATTAATTAATTTTGAAAAATCTTATTATATGATAAGATTAAATTCCCATGTTCAATTTAGAATTTACAATAAAAATTCACAAACCTATGATTTGTTTTACTTCTGCTAATAATAGAAGAGAAGCAGTTTTGTTGCTTCATGTCAATGGTAAAGTGGAAGTTTAGTTTTTTGGGGTAATATTTTAGTAAAAATAATTTCTTTGTTTTTCTTTTAAAACTTAAAATATTTTTTTTTGTAAGTCCCACCAATAGTTTGACAAAAATGTACAGAATAAATAATGGGGGTGATTTGTTAACATACGTGAAATAAAAGGTGGTTAATTGAAAAGAAATATATAAGAGGTGGTTTAGTGAAAAAAGTGTATATAATTGATGGTTTTGTGTAATTCACTCTACAAGGAAACATACTCCATATATAAGATTATTAATGTGACAAACTTCTACATGTAGCAGTTGTAAACAAAGACATAATCATATTTATACTAATATATCTTAAAATGAGACCAACTTATAATTAAATATTATTATGAACATTTGTTCATTTAAATGAGACCAACTTATATAAAAAGGTTATTATTGATAGTAACTTGTACGTGTGTAAGCTGTAAACAAAAACATAACAATATTCATAAAAATCTGTATAGTGAATGAGATCATTATCAATTCATAAATATTAGTACAAAATTGCATAGTGATATCTATCCTAGTATATGTAAATTATTAAGTTGTAAACAAATGAAGAATATCTATTCATTATCTTTCATAACTCAAATATTTTTTTCCATGTAATATATTGTCAATTATAAATATCAAAACAAAATTACAATGAAATTATTTAGCTAATAATGTATATATTTTATTTGATGATACTAAGTATGCACTTTTTTTTAAAAAAAAAATGTTGACAAAATATGAACTTTTATTAAAAATAAAAAAACTAACAACAACCGCAAAACCTTGACCGGAATTTGCGAACTCGGATCTGCCCTAAAACGGAACACCATCGGCAACCTCGGATATGTGCCGCCCACCTTCTCTTCTCTTTGTCCTTGGTGGGGATTGGGCGTCACCGGATCGAGAAGCCACACCACCGCGAAGCACCTCGCCGATCTCATCTTCCCTCGCGCAAGGTTGGATCTCCAACAACGCGCTACTGCCGAGCCCGGATTTATTCCTGCCGTCCTTGTTTGTTGTTGTCGTCGCCGGAGAAAAACCAGCCTCCGCCTGCAACAGCCTCCCGGCTTGCCGCCGATCGGAGCTTGCCACCGCATTCGATTGGGTTCACCAAAAAGCCTAATCAATCGGAGAAGATGAGTATTTGACTAAATTACAAAAAGGCTCCTATATTTTTATAATTGCGTTAATATCCCAACTTTCCAAATTTACCCCCAAAAAATAATTATAGAAAATTACCCCAAGTTATGATTGTAGGGGCCCAAATTTCTGAAATTTCATAAATTGTCCTAGAAGAATAAATTGGGTATGTAAAATGAGGTAGCTAACATTGGGTAAGTGAGTGAAGTTGGGTATGTGAAGTTGGGTACGTGAAGTTGAGTACGTGGAGGTTGGGTACATGAAGTTGGGTAGGTAAAGTTGGATAGTTGAAGTTTGGGTATGTGAAGATTGGGTATGTGAAGATTGGGTACGTGAAGGTTGGGTATGTTGCGTATGTGAGGGTTTGGTACGTGAAAGTTGGATACGTGAAATTGGGTATGTAAGGTTTGGTACGTGAAAGTTGGGTATGTTATTTTTTCCTTCTTTCTAGGATTATTAAAAGATATCATTTAACTCAACTAATTATTTTCTTATTTCTTATTTTCCTTTTCCTAGGATTATTAAAAAACAACACTCATTTACAAAAGTGCATACTTTGTACACATTATAAAAAAAAGTACATACTTACCAAAATCATCAAATTACAATAAACAAGATTTCTCTTTCCTAAAACAAATAGATTTAATATTGTACAAAAAATTTTCAATAACCGGATATTCGGGAATATATATTGAATCGGGGCTATTCAAATATTCGGTGATCCAACACTATCCGTATATCCGGTGACCTGGGACTATCCGGATAACCAGGGATCTACGAATACCCTACGATCCGCGAGTATCCAGATATCTGGATATGTGTGGGTATGCGTTTTTTATTCGGGTATATGCGGATATTTGGAGGACTAAAACTCTTATCCGTATCCAATCCAAAAAAGCTCATGGATTGGATAAGATTCAGACCAGATCAAAACGGATCCAAAAAGTTTGAATTTTTTAGACCAGGGTAACAAATTTTTTGGAGCAAGTTGGTTGATCGGATTGTTTTTTCCATCCCTAACTTTAGATAAAGAATTTGATAAATAACTAGGTATATGAATATAATGTACATCATTCATCCTATGTAGGTAAATGTCAAAGGTAGCCTTTGTCATAGACAAATAAATACCATGGTCAACGCAACCCAAAGACGTTCTCGCGGTCACTTATTCAATTCACTCATTCGAAATCTAATCTTCAAGAATGATGGGTGAACAAAAATCCTCGATTAACAAGAGTGGTATTGGTTATCACATGAATTTTCCAAGAAAAATGAGCACCACTTTTGTTAAAGCTAAAGGAAGTTCACATATGCCCACAAGCTTTTATTGTTGTAAAAAGGGACATGTAAAATTAACTTGGTTGAAAACTCCACCTTATTTGAAATGGTTTACAGGTGTTGATGATGGAAGACTTCACACAGATATAGCAGTTGGATATACTAACAATGTACTTGATTATATTTCTAGATGTTTGTTTCGAATTCAGTGCAGGTTATATATTTACATGTCAAGGGCCTTGAAGTTGGATTGAAGAACAAGTTCAAAAAGACGAAGATCAAGGGCCTTGGAATTTAAAGTGCACGGAACAAAAGATTCAAATATATTGAAGATCTTCGTTGAAGATTCGGTAACAACAAAGATCTTATCAAACAAAGATTTTGTCAACCAAAGGAAGATCTCAACCAAAGGATAGAGAATCATTTCGAGAAGATTCTCTAAACAACAAAAAAAACGGCAAAAATATCTTCTCTCTCTTATCCAACAAAAGACGAGAAGATCAAGGAGTAAAAGACTCAATGTGTTCGTAGGATCGAATACGTGCAACGTCTATCTTACGATCTTCATGGAAAAGAAGGTTGATCTTAAAACGGTCATCTCTACAACGGCTAGAAGATCTTTCCATAGAAGATATAAATGAAGATGATGGTCCAAGAAGAAGATACACAAGCCTACACCGGAAAACATCTTTGCATCCTTAAGTAACCTAATCATCTTCATTCGTTGTTTTTCTTTCTCGCAATTACGTAAAAGTTTTATCCCCTTAGAGAGAGAGAGAAAACACAAGAGCTCCATTGGTAGATCTAAAAAGTGTTATACTAGAGTGTGTTACTCTGCGAAGTAACTAGGCTATTATAGCTAGGTTAAGAGTTCGAGCTAGACCGTAGCATTGGCTACAAGTGAGAGAAGAAGGGGATTTGTTCTAGTTTGTATCTAGGACTTTTTGAAGCTGATAATAGATAGTTAGATCCTACGGATATAACTTGGGACGGAGAGTAGGCTATTTAGAGCCGAACTTCGTAAACACATCCTCGTGTCAATCTTTTCAATTCCGCACCATATAATTTTTACTGTGACTAACTTTGTTTTGCGGGAGCAAGAAGTCAAGGCCCTTGAAATTGTGTTTCAAAGCCCTTGAAATCGAAGTTTCACTAGTAACACAGATTGACATCAAGGCCCTTGAAAAGAGTTTCAAGGCCTTGAGATTTGGTTTGCGAAAAGTTCTCATACTCTATTCAACCCTTCTAGAGTATTATCTATATTATATATATCACCTAACGGTTCTTCAATTGGTATCAGAGCTAGACTCACATTTATTGATTTAAGCATCAGTGAGACTAATCATGAATCTTGTAGGTCATGGTGGATTTGCTCAAGGAAGATCCTCATCTCGATCACCACTCTTCTGTGGCAACAACTTCGCTCATTGGAGATCACTAATGCGTATGTTCCTGATTGACCAGGATATGGAGCTTTGGAGCATTATTCAAGATGGACCAAAAGTTCCAATGACAACGGTTGAAGGCGTCCAAGTCCCGAAGAAGGAATCAGACTTCACTCAGGCTGACCTGGACAGTGTGTCAAAGAATTACAAAGCAATGAATCTACTTTACTGTGGATTAGATGCTAATGAATTCAACCGCATCTCATCATGCAAAAGTGCAAAAGAAATATGGGACAAGCTTGTTGTCACTTATGGAGGAACAAGTCAAGTCAAGGAAACAAATATTAACATCTTTCTCAGACAATACGAGCTATTCAAGATGAATTCAAATGAACCAGTCAAAGAAATGTTCACCAGATTCACTGGGATAGTGAACAATCTAGACTCACTTGGAAAGACCTTCACAAATGAAGAAAAAGTAAGAAAGGTTCTAAGAAGTTTACCTAAAGCCAAGTGGGGACCAAAGATTACTGCTATTGAAGAAGCTCAAAATCTTACTACTCTTCCTCTTGATGATTTACTTGGAAAACTCATCACACATGAAATGATTCTTGGCGAAGAAGATGGAGAACTTCCATCCAACTCCAAGAATTTAGCATTAAATTCCAAAAAAGATGAGTTACTTTCTGATGAAGAAAATAGTGAGGATGATAATGAAGAAGATGCTCTTGCCATGATCTCTAAAGGTTTAGCAAGAGTTCTCAAGATAAAGAAACAATTTGCAAACCGAGAATTTCCACAAGCATCAAAACCCCAATGTAAGTTTTCTAACTCGAATAAGAAAACGAAAGTACTGACTTGTTTTGAATGTGGTGAAACAGATCATTTGGTGAAGGATTGTCCACAAAAGAAGAGGACCAACTTCAAGAAGAATGATCGAAAGAAGAAAGCCATGGTTGCTTCATGGAGTGATTCAGATTTAACTAATGAATCAGAAGATGAACAAGAACAAGCAAACTTGTGTCTTATGACCGATCATGAAGATAGCTCAAATCTTTACATCGACAATATGGTAAGTACAATCTTGTCTCAACTTGAGATTGACCTTAAACAATTTCTCAAGGATATTATCTTAAGTGATAAGGAACATAGAATAAGGATAAATTCTTTCAAAGAAAAACTTCATGAACAAGATAAACAACTGAGTGAAATGTCTCTGGAGATTGAAAATCTTAACACAGAAAAGGAAGAACTTGATAACAATATCAAGGCCTTGGAATCAGAAAATCTTATTCTCAAGAACAACCTCTCTTCTCTACATCGAAGCTATATCGATCTAGAGAAAGAGAAAGTTGATCTAACTTTGATGTATCAAGACCAAAAAGCATCACTCATTAAGTTTACTCGTTCAAAAGCTAATCTAGAAAGAATGATGGGTGAACAACAATCTTCAGTTAACAAAAATGGTATAGGATATCATAGAAGCTTTCCTAAAAAAACCTACTACCACTTTTGTTACAACAAAAGGAAGCATTCACATGCCTACCTGCTTCTATTGTTGTAAAAAGGGTCATGTTAAATCTACATGTCCTTATAGAAGAAATGATCCTTATATCATCAGAAACACCTATCCTCTATGTTTAAGGAAACAAGTCAAACAAATCTGGGTTCCTAAAGGTACTAGACCACCAAACATGATCGAACCTGAGTATGAACCAAAATATGTCATTTGGTCGACCCGGAAAGGTTGATGTTTGATGTTTTGCAGGATATCACCAAGGTAAAGGAGCACAAATGGATTTTAGATAGTGGTTGCTCAAGACACATGAGTGGAAAGAGTTCCTTATTCTCAGATTTAAAGAAACAATCATCTGGAACTATTACTCTTGGTGATAAAGGAAAGTGTGACATAATTGGCATTGGTAAAATTTGCTATGATTCATCCAACTTTATTGATGATGTTTATTTAGTTGATGGTTTGAAATATATTCTGCTAAGTATTTCTTAAATTTGTGATAAAGGCAATAAAGTCATGTTTGATTCAGAAAAATGTGAAGTTCAAGACATAAAGATAGGAGAAGTATTGCTTACTGCTCCTAGGTGTAATAATGTTTATTCTTTGAGTACTAACCAAGTTGCAAGAACTAAGCTAAAATGTCTAAAGGCCTGGACTGATGATCCAAGGCTTAAGCATAGAAGACTTGGCCACGTAAGCATGCACACCATGCAGAAGTTACTTACAAAAGATTTGGTACGTGGTTTGCCAAACCTAAACTTCAAGGTTGATGACCTATGTAAAGCTTGTACACAAGGTAAACAAACAAGAGGTTCATTCAAACCTAAGAAAGTTGTAAGTTCTTCTCGACCTATTGAACTTTTACATATGGATCTTTGTGGACCTATGCGTGTCAAATCTCCTGGAGGAAAACAATACATCCTTGTCATAGTAGACGATTTCTCTCGGTTCACATGAATATCCTTTTTACGAGAAAAATCTGAAGCCTTATTTTGAGTTTTCAAAATTATGTAAGGAGTTACAAAGTTAGAAAAACCTATCAATCGTTTCTATAAGAAGCGATCATGGTAGAGAATTTGATCAACTAAAGTTCGATTTATTCTGTGCAAAATATGGTATTTCTCATAACTTTTCAGCTCCTAAAACTCCTTAACAAAATGGAGTTGTGGAACGCAAGAACCGCACTCTTGAGGATATGTCTAGGACAATGCTTTTAGAAAATCATTGGCCAAAAAGTTTTTGGGCTGAAGCAGTAAACACCGCAAATTATATTTTAAATCGATGCTTAATTCACCCTATTTTGAAAAAGACTCCTTATGAACTCTTCAAAGGAAGAAAACCAAACATTTCATACTTTAAACCTTTTGGATGTACTTGTTTTGTTCACAACAATGGAAAAGACAATCTCGAGAAATTTGATGCACGTAGTGATGAAGCTATATTCATTGGATATACTTCAAATAGCAAATCTCATCGAGTATATAACAAACGTACCAAAATTGTTGAAGAAAGCATTCATATTATTGTTGATAAAAGCAATGATGGTACTTTGAGTGAGAGTTTTGCATATTTAAATCTGAATCAAAGAGAAGATCACATTTCGGATGAAGAGGAATATCCTAAAGGACAAGACAAGAATATGCAAGAAAAGATTCAAGATACCAAAGAAAATCCTCAAGACCTTGAAACACACCTTCAAGACCTTGAAACTGTGAAAATAGAACTCCACTTCAAGGGCTTGAAACCCAACTTCAAGGCCTTGAGATTGGAACAACAGGTAATGCACAAACGGTATCTGAATCAAGGCAGACGTATTCAGCTCAACCTTTTGGATCTACATCATCTGTCAAAAGAAGAAAAGTTCAACACTCCTCGTATCATCCACAATAAAATGTGATCTCAGATCCAAATGCTGGAGTTCAAACTTGATCAAAAGTGAATAATCTTTGTGCCTTCTCCGCTTTTGTATCACTTGTCGAGCCAAAGAACTACATTCAAGCTCTTCAAGAACCAGACTGGATCATTTCCATGCAAAATGAATTAAATGAATTTGAGAGGAACAAGGTATGGACTCTTACTTCAAGACCAAAGCATCAATCAGTTATTGGCACGAAGTGGGTTTTTCGAAACAAATTGGATGAAAGTGGCAAAGTCATACAAAACAAAGCACGACTTGTAGCACAAGCTAGGCTATAACCAAGAAGAAGGTATTGATTATGAGGAGACTTTTGCTCATGTTGCCAGGTTAGAAGTCATATGTATGTTACTTGCATTTACATCTTTCATGAGCATAAAACTTTTTCAAATGATTGTAAAATGTGCTTTTCTAAACGGCTTCTTAGAAGAAGTCTACGTTGCTCAACCTCCTGGTTTTGAAAATGATGAATTTCCGGATTATGTTTTTAAATTAGACAAAGCTCTTTACGGTCTTAAGCAAGCTCCTCGAGCTTGGTATGAAAGATTGTCTAAATATCTTCTTGAAAATAATTTCTAAAGAGGTTTGATTGATAAACATTGTTTATCAAAACTAGAGGCAACGACATCTTAGTAGTACAAATCTATGTTGATGATATATTATTCGGTGCTACTAATGATTCCCTTTGCAAGGAATTTTCAGATATTATGTGCAGGGAATTTGAGATGAGCTTAATGGGAGAATTAAATTTCTTTCTTGGACTTCAAGTTACACAAGCAAAGAAAGGAATTTTTCTCAATCAAAGAAACTATACTAAAGACTTGCTTAAAAAGTACAAAATGGATCAATCTAAGGTTGTAAAGACTTCTATGAGTTCAACACTTTTGCTAGATCATGACAAGAATGACAAAAGTGTAGTACAAAAGGAGTATCGAGGTATGATCGGTTCATTGTTGTATCTAATTCTAGTCGTCCTGACATTATGTTTAGTGTGTGCATGTGTGCAATGTTTCAACCTGATCCTAAAGAGTCACACTTGATAGATGTGAAAAGAATTTTTCGGTATCTCAATGGCACTAAGGATCTAGGGTTATGGTACCCACGTCAAAGCTCGTTTCATCTTGTTGGCTATTCAGATGCAGATTTTGCAGGTTATAAGGTCGACAGAAAAAGTACTTCTGGATGTTGTCAATTCTTAGGGTCATCCCTAATTAGTTGACATTCCAAGAAGCAAAATTATGTTGCCCTATCCACAGTTGAGGCTGAATACATAGCTGTTGGAGCCTGTTGTGCTCAAATTCTTTGGATTGCTCAACAACTTTGTGACCTTGAATTTGACTTGAGAGGTATTCCTATAAAATGTGATAATACTAGTGCTATTTCTATAACCAAAAATCCTGAGCAGCATTCAAGGACTAAGCATATTGATGTAAGGCATCACTTCATACGTGATCATGTTGAGAAAGGTGATGTTTCGATTTCTTTTATCTCAACTAACTTGCAGCTTGCAAATATTTTTACCAAGCCTCTCCCTGAGGAACAATTTAATTTTATTAGATTGGAACTTAGTATGTTGAACAAGGAAGCATTAACGTAGGGTGAGTAAACGAGTTTTAATCATCCTACATATGCAAGCCCAATTGATGTTTTCAAGGGCCTTGAAATAAAAATTAGAGGCCTTGAAACATATTTCAAAGGGTACATAAATAAAGCGGATCAATTAGAAATTCATATCTTTTAGATATTGAATTATCTAATTTTTAAAAGGGATTTCAAAGGTTTTGTTTTAAAATTCAAAGAATTTTGAAAAGAGGTTACCTAAATTTATGGATGGAATTTTTATCACTCAAGATCTTTAAAATCTTTTGATCGTATGTTGATTGGACTTCTTTCCTTAAATACCTCCTCTCTTCCCTCTTTCTTCCTTCCGCTTCCCTTTGCTTTCGAAAGAACGGTGCTTTACTTTTCAAAATTTCCAAAACCCTCTTCATCGCTTTCTCAAAATTTCTCAATGGCTCCCAAGAGATCTTCAGCCAACGACGCATCTTCATCAGCTCCAAAAAGGCTAAGGGTCGTACAAGTTTCATCCGACTCTGACTCCAGTTTTGAATCTGGGTCAAGTTCAAGCTCGAGTTCGTCAGGGTTCTCAAATGATGCCGAAATTTTTGCTAGAACAGCCATCAAGTTGGTTTATCAACCCCACAGCTGCTAAAAAATTGGGTCAAGGAATATGATGACCGTCCTCAGTGTTGTGTGAAGAAGTGCACTGTGAACTGTTCACCTGCTCGTCTCTGCCAGGGATGGAAGCACTTCAAGCGAGTTCAATATGGATCATGTTGAATCCAAGGGAATCATCTTATCCTCAACTGACAAGGTTGTTCTACGCCAACTTTTCGGCCAGACGTGAAAGAGGGGAATGGATTCTAAACACAGTTATCAAAGGTAAGAAAATCACCCTCACTCCTGAAATCATAGCTGATATTTTTAGATTCCTTTGTATGCTGCTTCAGAAGATTCAAACCCTGCTTGAACTTTAAGGCTAGTAAAAGAACAACGTCTCCTTCCCAGTGCCTTATCACCTCCAACCATTACCTGTTTAACCCTGGAAGCAAGAATAGTCTATTCTATTATAGATAGATGCATTGTTCCTAGAGTTGGCAACAAAGAAACTTTGACCAATTCTGTGCTGATGTTGACTTACAATCCCTTGAATGGGTTGAAGGTGAATCTGCCTGAAATTATTTTTGTCTCATATGGTAAATGTGATAAATTCTCCAAGCACCAGTCATGTACCTTATGGGAATTTGCTTCCTATAATATTTACACATTTTCAGCAGATTATTCTGGTGAGGTGATGAATCTTTATAATGATGGATTAGATGAAACCTTATTTGAGGCAATAGGCATCAAAAAGACTAAAGTGGGCTTTAGTACTGTGTGGGTGTTAATGGATCAGCCCGAATGGAATTTTACTACTCAGTAGAGGCTGAATTTTGTGGAAGGCTCGTTGAAATCATTAATTTGTGATTTTATAGAGTTTAGAGCGTCAATGACTGATTAGATGGACAAAGCTCAAGATTTGCTGGGAATTTTGAATCAGAAAATTAACCAGTTATTTCATGTGAGTGTTATGACCTTAACAACTGCAAGTAGTATCAAACCATTGTCGGAGGAAGATGGCAAGAAACCCATCAGGACGCTGAGAAAGTTATGGATCAGTGTCATAAGTTTGTCAAGGATAAGCCCATTCGACAGCCTATGCCAGAGGATCCAGATATTTTGACAATTGAAGAGTTTGGGGTTGTAAAGAAGTATGTCAAGGATTCTACTCAACGAGGAACAGACTTGTCTCTCAAGGAACGTGATCTTGCTGATGCAAAAGATCGATGGAGAGATACGTGCCTCCGAGATTACTATGGAAAAGGAAGTTCCTCTAAGTGGTACAAGGAAGATTGAAGATCTTGGCATATCATAGGTTTTTGAGAAATTTTTATGGTTTTTGAAATACATTTGTTATGGGTTTATAACCGTTCTTAAGACTTCCTGTTTTGGCATTGCTTTTTCTCCCTTGTTGAAAGACAAAGAGGGAGAAATATGATCCGACATTTCCGATATACTGCATTCTGCATTTTTAGTTTCGAGATTGTTATATGCATTGCTAAACTAACAAATGCAGGTACGAAAATTTGTGTTGTCTTCCATCAAGGGAGAGATTGAAAACTCCACCTTAATTGAAATGGTTTACAGGTGTTGATGATGGAATACTTCAC
The DNA here is from genome assembly GCA_033239045.1 of Fagopyrum esculentum. Taxonomy (NCBI): domain Eukaryota; kingdom Viridiplantae; phylum Streptophyta; class Magnoliopsida; order Caryophyllales; family Polygonaceae; genus Fagopyrum; species Fagopyrum esculentum. The sequence continues at coordinate 135,719,907 of BSUD01000001.1, read as the reverse complement.
ACAAATATAGTAGTTGGATATACTAACAATGTACTTGATTATATTTCTAGATGTTTGGTTTGAATTCAGTGCAGGTTATATATTTACATGTCAAGGGCCTTGAAGTTGGATTGAAGAACATGTTCAAAAAGACGAAGATCAAGAGCCTTGGAATTTAAAGTGCATGGAACAAAGGATTCAAATATATTGAAGATCTTCGTTGAAGATTCGGTAACAACAAAGATCTTATCAAACAAAGATTTTGTCAACCAAAGGAAGATCTCAACCGAAGGATAGAGAAACATTTCGAGAAGATTCTCTAAACAACAAAAAACAGCAAAAATATCTTCTCTCTCTTATCCAAAGAAGACGATAAGATCAAGGAGTAAAAGACTCAATGTGTTTGTAGGATCAAAGACGTGCAACGTCTATCTTACGATCTTCATGGAAAAGAAGGTTGATCTTCAAACGGTCATCTCTACAACGGCTAGAAGATCTTTCCAAAGAAGATATAAATGAAGATGGTGGTCGAAGAAGAAGATACACAAGCCTACACCGGAAAAAATCTTTGCATCCTTAAGCAACCTAATCATCTTCATTCGTTGTTTTTCTTTCTCGCAATTACGTAAAAGTTTTATCCCCTTAGAGAGAGAGAAAACACAAGAGCTCCATTGGTAGATCTAAAAAGTGTTATACTAGAGTGTGTTACTCTGCGAAGTAACTAGGCTATTATAGCTAGGTTAAGAGTTGGAGCTAGACCATAGCATTGGCTACAAGTGAGAGAAGAAGGGGATTTCTTCTAGTTTGTATCTAGGACTCTTTGAAGCTGATAATAGATAGTTAGATCCTACGGATATACCCTGGGACGGAGAGTAGGCTATTTAGAGCCGAACTTCGTAAACATATCCTTGTGTCAATCTTTTCAATTCCGCACCATATAAGTTTAAATGTGACTAACTTTGTTTTGCATGAGCAAGAAGTCAAGGCCCTTGAAATTGTGTTTCAAAGCCCTTAAAATCGAAGTTTCACTAGTAACACAGATTGACATCAAGGCCCTTGAAAGGAGTTTCAAGGCCTTGAGATTTGGTTTGCGAAAAGTTCTCATACTCTATTCAACCCTCTTCTAGAGTATTATCTATATTATTTATATCACCTGACGGTTCTTCATTGCTCATATAGAAAAAATGATCCCTACATCATTAGAAACACTTATCCTCTATGTCTAAGGAAACAAGTTAACAAATTTGGGTTCCTAAAGGTATTAGACCACCAAACATGATTGAACTTGAGGATGGACCAAAATATGTCATTTGGTCTACCCGGAAAGGTTGAAGTTTGTTGTTTTGCAGGATATCACCAAGGTTAAGGAGCATAAATGGATATTAGATAGTTGTTGCTCAAGACATATGAGTGGAAAAAGCTCACTGTTTTCAGTTTTAAAGAAGCAATCATCTGGAACCATTACTCTTGGTGATAAAGGGAAGCGTAACATCATTGACATTGGTAAAATCGGTTATAATTCATGTAACTTTATTGATGATGTTTATCTTGTTGACGGCTTAAGATATAATCTGCTAGCATCTCTCAAATATGTGACAAAGATAACAAAATGATCTTTGATTCAGATAATGTGAAGTTCAAGATAAATAATTTGGTGATGTCGTGCTTACAGCTCCTAGATGCAACAATGTATATTCGATGAGTACTAACCAAGATTAACGTGTCTCAAGGCCTTGGTTGACGATCCAAGGCTTTGGCACAAATGACTTGGTCACATAAGCATGCATACGATGAATAAACTCATTTCAAAAAAATTTGGTATGTGGTTTACCAAACCTACACTTCAAGGTTGATGAACTATGTAAGACTTGTACACAAGGTAAACAAACAAGAGGTTCATTCAAACCAAAGAAGGTTGTAAGTTCTTCTCAACCCATTGAACTTTTACATATGGATTTATGTGGACCTATGCGTGTTAAATTTCTCAAGGGAAAACAATACATCCTTTTCATTGTGGATGATTTTTCTCGTTTTACATGGATCTCATTCTTACGGCATAAATCGGAAGCTTTGTATGAGTTTTCAAAACTTTGTAAGGAGCTGCAAACTTTGAAAAACCTACATATCGTCTCTATTCGAAGTGATCATTGTAGAGAATTTGATCAACTTAAATTTGATTTGTTTTGTGCAAAATATGGTATTTCACACAAAGTTTCAGTTCCTAGAACACTTCAACAAAACGGGGTTTTGGAACGTAAGAACCGAACCTTGGAGGACATTTCTAGGACTATGATGTTAGAAAATAGTTTGTCAAAAAGCTTTTGGGCTGAAGCTGTTAACACGGCTAATTACATCTTAAATAGATGCTTAATACGCCTTATTTTGAAAAAGACTCCTTACGAACTCTTTAAAGGATGAAAACCTAATATTTCCTATTTTAAACCCTTTGGATGCACGTCCTTTGTCCATAATAATGGCAAAGACAACCTTGAAAAGTTTGATGCACGTAGTGATGAAGCTATCTTTATAGGATACACTTCAAATAGTAAAGCTTATCGGGTTTACAATAAACGTACCAAAATTGTTGAGGAAAGTATTCATGTTATTTTTGATGAAATCAATGATGGTACTTTGAGTGATAGCTTTACAGATCTGAATCTGAATCGACATGGAGATCAAAATTCTGATGGAGAAGAAGACCCTAAGGCTCAAGATAAGAACATGGAAGAACAAATTCAGGACACCGGAGAACAACCTCAAGACCTTGAAACGCATCTTCAAGACCTTGAAATGACAAACAACAACACTACTGAAAGTCAATTTCAAGGCCTTGAAACCCAACTTCAAGGCCTTGACATCGGAAACAGGGGCATAACTCCAACAATACCTGAATCAAGTTGAGCTATTGAGCCTCAATCATCAGAATTTGTTCCACTCTTCAAGAGAAGAAAGTTTCAACATTCTTCATATCATCCACAAGAGAACGTGATCTCAGATCCAAAAGTAGGTGTGCAAACCCGATCTAGGGTAAACAATTTGTGTACTTTTTCTGCGTTTGTGTCTATTGTAGAGCCCAAAAACTACGTTCAAGCACTTCAAGAACCGGATTGGATCATTGTCAAGCAAAATGAGTTAAATGAGTTCGAGAAAAACAAAGTCTGGACCCTCACGTCTAGACCTAAGCAACAATCTGTCATATGAACAAAATGGGTATTTCGAAACAAGTTGTATGAACATGGTAAAGAAGAACAAAATGGGTGCAACAATCCGTCATAGCAACACTCCATCCCTTGCACAAGCAACGCCATCCACATGACCAAAACCTTCACCTCCCACCTTGTACTGATCGATCTCTTGAGTCTACCTCATGGGCTCACATCCTCGGAATTCTTCTCCTCAAATGTCCCCTGTCTCTATGTTCTCCCGCTTTGCATTAAACTCTCTAGTAGACTTTTGTAAATCCTCCCTTTATTCTATATAAACGTAAATTTTCGGGAAAAAAAACCTATAGCCTATACTGTGTATATATACCTGTATCTTCTCTTACTCAAATATATAAGAGATTCAGTTCACTCTTCTTCCATTTATCACAAAGGTCGGTTAACATTTGTGCAGGGCACTAACCGCCTTTCATATATGCCTAAGAACAAATTCTATACTAATCTTGATTAAGAACTAATAATCATGCACTAACTTGATCAATCTAGCTAGATTTCTCCACTAATTATTATCTTGCTTTCTCTGGTCTTGTCTCGAACTTTCCATGCTAAGAAAATGGGTTGGATTTGGACTTAATATACCAATTGGCCCACGGTTGGGCTCAGTGAAATTATATTATCAACTTTATGGTGAAGTATAGTGAATTTGGACCATTTATTATAACTAATGTTTAAGATTCATTTTTTAGATCAATGAAAAAGGAAAAAAAATATTTACAAGATCATTCCTACCAATTTACATAAAGAGATTAATTTAAAATTTTATATTAGAAAACGTAGTTTTTTTTAACCCATCTTTTTAAAAGTGTATATTATTGATACAAATGACTACAACCGATCCTTTAAATTACATAACTCTTTTTAAATTATTTATTTAAAAGATATAATAAAATAAAAATAATCATTTATATGATAAGTTTGAAGTAAACAAAAATTTATTCGGGAGTTGTAAAATTTTTACAACAACGTTACATATTTAGTTCTAATATATGAATGAGATTTAAAATTATTTTTAAATTATTCGGTAATCAACTTTTTTTTTCTAATGGTATCTCAACACTAAAACGTGATTTAATATTATTTTATTTATATCAAATTTGTAAAATTATTTACTAATAGACCTAGTTAAACTCATCTAATCTCATGACATGTGAATTAATAAGATAATATAAAATATAAAACTATACTTTTTGCAAAATTGATATTATTCATGACTAAGTAGGCCATATGGCTATTCGTACCACACATTTCATGTTATGTGTGCCACATTTACGCCTACGTATCGCGTACGCGTAGCTTTAAGACCAATCTGAGCTACGCGTCTAGCATGCGTAGGCGTAAGCGCTTTTTTTTTTTTTTAAATGTAGGGCAATTTTAGTAACTAGGCCTTTTTGAAAAATTATAGTAGTAACTAGGCTTTTTAATATTTCAATTAAGTAAATGTACCCCAACCTTTTGTATTTATTCTCAAACTCTACACACTCTTCTCTCAAGGGGTACATTTACTAAATACAAAACTAGAAAAATCCTAGTAAACCAAATTGTTTCAAAAATGTATTCATTGAGCGCCGGCTCCTGGCGCCTACGCTCAAATCCTAAATCTGGTTAAAATTCCGGTGTTTTTCGATGTAAAGTGTGAAAATCGCGTTGAAACAAATAGGGTTTGAGCGTCAACGCCTTGCGCCGGCGCTCAAATTTTTTTTAAAAAAAAAATTGTTTAATACAAAAAGTTTAAAAAAAAACTTTAACTACGGCTACACAACGCGTAGTCGTACAAGCGGTATGAATAGTATGTTCACTGTGGTACGAATAGCAATAACCCCAAGTAGGTGATAATGAAAAAGAATATTTTTATAAAATTAAAATAGCACAATAATTAAAAGTAGATATATTACCTATATCTTCAAAATATATTATTTTCATAAATGTTTAATAGATCAATAAATCTTGGCCATTATAGTTTGAATCAATGGTCTAAATTTATCCAACTCTTCAATGAAGTTAAACACCTTCATGGGAAGCCTGACTGGTTACCCCATATATTAATTGAGCTCAACTAATTAGAAATATGAATAAGACCAACAAACAACACGTTAACCGAGGTGTTGGAATTTCTTCCCAAGCAATGAAATTTATCCTACAAATCCAACGAGGTAACAAAAGTGAATTACATAAATTATGAAAGTGAAAAATTTGTCCTTTAACTGTCACAAGTCATACATGTAATCTATTTCATATTGACTAAAAATCTCACATTTGTGGTACTTGTCACATGCCAAAACAGTGAACATCCCAAATAACAAATTAACGAAAGAGCATATGTACATGGTACAAGCTATAGAATACCAACTATGATGGGTCTCTGCTAGCTCCAGGAGAAGAAGAGGTACTTTTGGAAGAATTTGAAAATGGTAAAGGGGAAGAGAGAAGCATCAAATTCCTAGTTTGAGCATTTGCTGTGTTATTGGGTGCAATACCTATCACGCTAGACGCACATCCATTCCCCTTTGCTCCGCCATCGGTTGTTGCTTGCAGTAAGCTAGATGTTGACGAAGATTGATTTCCCGCGTTAACCCCGACGTTATGGTTCACTCCGATGAGCGAGGATAGGGCAGCAGTAAGGACTGATTGGAAGCTTGGATCTGAAGTGATCGCCTTAGCGGCTGCAGCTACGGGGTCGAGTGGTGGTGGTTTGTTGCTGCAGTTTGGTGTAGAAACAACATTAGGGTTAGGATTAGGGTTTATCTTTTGCAATAGAGTTTGATAGAAGCCATCTTGATCACGAATCGACGGGATACCGGGTGGTTGGGTTTTGTTGTAGGTTAGATGCCCATTTGGAGGCCAAGAGAAAGGGAGAATGTTACTATTAGGGTTTGTGTTTGACAACTCTAAGGAGTTGAAAGTGAGATTTGTAGAATTAGGGTATGGCCTTGGTGTGTAATTGGTAGATGCTAACTTGCTGAACTGAGACGCGGATGAGGACGAGGATGATGAAGTAGTGAGATCAAGTGTTATAGTTGGTTGTGAAGGGGAAGGTAAGAATGAGGAGTTGGGCAAGAAGAATGGCCTTGATCTTGAGGTTTCCGAAGGGTTGAAATTCAAGCCCGGGAAGTTTGAGACGTAGTTGCTAGGGAAGGTCGTGGTTGTGTTCGAGTTTGATGCGTTGCAACTTGATCCGATGCCGCTATTACTCGTTGATGAGCCCGATACTAACATATACGCGGCCGCGGATGTTGTTGAGGCCATGGCAGTAGCAGAGATTGGCAATGGGTGATTGTGTGTGCCTTCATAGGTGGTGATCAAGATCGACATGTCATCGGCACATCTTTGAACCTACATTTGAAAGTCCAACATTAAAATCGAATCGAGTGGAGTTCAAGTCGAGCCTAACTTTTGAATTGAGAATATAATGGTCTCATTCTCGGTCCACGAGCCTCACACCAAGCTCAAGCTCGTAAACTACATTCTTAAGCGAGATATTCAACTGGCTTGTTAAAAGCTCGGGTCCACTCAAGCTCAACACAATGTGCTCGTATTTGGCTTGTTTTGTAATCAGAACGATCTTAAACAGAACTCGAGTAGCTTGACTCACATAACAACCCTAATATTCTCATCGTAAGAGCGTGCTAATAAGAAGAGTAAGTTTGTAGTATACCTGTTTTCTGACGGGACAGTTAGGAGCAACTGTACAACGATAATAAGCTCGAGGGCATGGGTTTCCTTTGGCAATCTTTTGTCCATACTTTCTCCATTGACATCCATCATTCATCTATAAACCATAAATCTTATTTTGTGAGTGAATACATTGTACACAATAAGTATTATAAACAGATTAAAGATGTATAATTATAAAATACATTAATGTACTTACAGTTGGAGTATCACATCTAGCTCGAACCGACACTCGAGCCTTCTTAACAGGAGGTTGCTGCACAACTTCATCGTCTCGACCACCACCACCACTCCTCATGGTCTTAAGCGCCTTACTCGGTGGCCAAGTCTCCGCGGCATCATCCTTGGGCTCATCGAAACTATTTTCCGTGCTCGAGTTTTGCTTCGTTCCAGGTGATTCCGCAGAGGTTTTGGACCCACCTTGATTTTTGTAATCTAAGGCAAGAGACAATCCACTGTTCTCTTTAACTAGGGTTTGTTGTGGACTTGACTCAGGGAAGTTGTTCCTGTTGGCCTCGTCTTTATTCTTTGAATCGATGCTTGAATTTCTGCCGAGGCTTAGCGAGAGCTCGTGAGTATCATCATGCGATTGTCGAACGATATCGACATCTACTAAGGGAGCTTTGGATCCTTGTTGAGTGATTTGGTAGAAGCGCATTTGGAGGGTTTGGTAGTCTTTCATCATTCGGTCTAGGTTGGATTTGAGTCTCTTGTTCTCTTCTGCTACTTGTCCCATTTCAGCTTTTGCTAACTCCAGCTCTTCATTCTGTTTATACAAGTGTTGTATATATTTTATGTTGATGAAAATAAAATAAAAAATATAAAAAAGATTAATAATATTAATATACTTTGGTTTGTATTCATTATATAAAATCCTTTTTTAATAATTTTCGGTGAATAATATGTGTGGTTTTTTTCATTAATGTTATTTATTATTATTTTTTATTTGGTGAAATTTCATTAATGTTTATATGGTATCCAAACCCTAATTAGTAATTAGGCTTTTGTTCAGGTACGGTTTAAAATTTCGGGTAGGGGCGTGCGGCTGAACGTAGAGCTGACACGTTTCCCAAATTTTTTTATTTATTTGAACTACCATGTTATAATTTCTGCACTATTCTCTTATAAACTTTGAACTATTCTCATATAATTACTGAACTATTACTTTTTAATATATTATATCAAATTATTTATAAATTAATCGTTTATATTTTATTCAATTGTAATTCATGAACTATCATTTTATAAGTTATGCACTATCCTTAATAAATTCTGCACTTTGAACTATTCTATTATAATTCATGAACTATCCTTTTATATGTTATGAATTATTTTTTAATAAATTTTGAACTATTACTTTCACTTGTTTCTAAAAAAAATAAAAAAAAATTGGGACACGTGTTACCTCTACGGTCAGCCGCACGGCCTACCAGAATAATGTGTCTTACGTACCTGAACAACATCCTCAGTAATTAAGTCTTTTTATCTTTTGGTGGAAATAGTAATTAAGTCTCTCATATATATATATATATATATATATATATATATATATATATATATATATATATATATATATATATATATATATATATATATATATATATATACACGAATACAAAATGGCGTTTTGTAAAGTTGACATCCTTTAAATATGTAACTTTGACTCCCTAGCAATAATACCCTTGCCATTTTATTGATTAAGGACTTGGGAGGAATCTTTGTGTTCAAATTAGACTTTTAGGTTATTATATACTTTTTATGTGTTTTATACACATTTTAATTTGTATTTTATTATTTTATTTTCATACATTTTAAGAAAAAGATATATATTCGTATACATATATATATGATACATTAACGTTATGTATATGTACAAAATTCTCACGAACTCTCACTTATCCCTCCTCTTATCTGTAGTTGTGTTAGCAGCCTAGCAGGCGAATGGGGTAACGTGTGTATATATATATATATATATATATATATATATGATTTTTTATTTATGGACGGATGGATTGTAAGTCACGGAAAGGAAACAAGAATGTATCGCGTAGTCACAAATAAGCACAGTTTGTATAATTAATTAGAGGTCACACTCAAGAATCAAGATTGATGAGTTGACCTAAACTGAGTCACCAATTAAAGCCATTAAGACCAAGCCGGCCCTAAAAACTAATTACCATCTCTTAATCAAGTAGCATTTTAATTACCCTTTAAATTTTATTTTGAAAAACACAAGTTGTTTGCTTTTTTTAATCCAATATATATTAATAGAACTGTTATTAATTTATCTTTTAATTTTTACATATTAGTAACGATGATAAATTTGATGAAAAAAATTAGTGAAACATTTCTTTTTTATTAATTCCATTTTTTAAAATATGTATCAAGCCTTAAAATGCTTTATATAATTAATAAGATGAAGTAATAATTGAAATAAGCCATAAATCTTAGATATTAGTTTTGATATTGGATAAATGATATGACATGTACTTGTCAACATTATTATATCTGGATTTTCTTGGAGATTTATATACATATATATGAACATATAACAATAGTATTTTGGAAAATAAAACATCAATTCTAAAACAATAAAATTCCGAACCCTAGCTAGAAATCCAAATAATAATCCATAAAGATTCAAACCTACAATTAGTTGTTAATGGAATGATAGTTTACCAACCTTATACATAAAAATAAGAATACTTAATTTTCTTATGCATACTTGATATGGATTAATCCTTATAGTTCATTTAAAAAAAATATAGTAGAAAGAAAACATCAACCATAACAATATTTGAATGTAGTGTATAACTTTGAATTATAACTATATTTTCCAAAAGTAGAAAATGAAAATACAAGAATAAAAAGAGTTTGAAGTTGTAGGATTTATCTTGATTTTCAGCCTAAACCTTCATGTATATTGTAATTCATAAATTTGGTAGGTCAATATAACTTCGGGCATGTTTGATATTCATATCTAAATATGAAATATGAGTATCAACATAAAAAAACCGTCATATCTAGTGTTTGGTGTATAAGTATATGAGTATCAGATTGATAACCTAGTCATATCTAGTGTTTGATGTATAAGTATATGAATATCAGATTGATAACCTAGTATACTCGTATTACATTTTTTTCTCCTCTTTTGATATACTAAAAAAAAAGAGAGTTATCACATATCTCATATTTGTCCTTTCTCTTTCATATATTAAAACCGACCGAATTTCAATAATATCGGATATCAATATCATACTCATACCGATATCTCGTATACTGATGTTCAGATATGAATACCAAACTATCCCTTAATTTATACTGTAACAAATAAGTCGAGAGAATTTCAGTTTCAATTGACGACGTAGGCGTACCTTGTTGTTGCTTAAATCCTTTGGCTTGGAAGGTTCATCTTCATCGTTATTCATCGTACTCATAACTGCAACCTGCAAACATGGTTTCTTCTTTCTCACAGATGCTTGAACAAACACTTGATTCATAAAAAAGAAAAAGGAAAAAGAAATTTACCGGATCGGATTCGCTCTTTTTCCTCTTCTCTTCCTCGGCGAGGATAGTATCCTCCATAGATTGCAGCTTTATATATAGTTTCTGTGGATCTGGATATTCAGCAATGAAGTATTGAGCTTCTTAAAAGGACAAACCCTCTCTCTTCTCTTTGACTCCTCACATAAATAAATAATATATATCATAAAATGAAAATTTCAAAGCTTTCGTCCTTGAAAGGGATCAGAACCGTGCTCTATTGTGTATACTTACATAGTCTTTATATTCTTTTATAACAGCTAATAATTTAATGAGCAACTGAATATTAATTATATTATTTTTGTACATTCAAATGAGAAAAAATTCAACTTCAACTGTTGAGATTATGTGTCAAGAGATAGGAAAGCAGGGGTTGAAGCTTATAGCCGCAATGACCGGTGTAGTTCATCTAGGTTCTGCCCTTTTCTTTAAATTATTAAATAAATAATCAATTTATAACGTTGAATTTCTCAATTTTCGTACAACGCAGAGGTCACATGGATGACTTATATTAATGGGATAAATTCTTCTCTCTTTATTTTTTGGAAAATTCTAAATGGAGTACGTATATTTTAGATTTTTTAATTATGTCCAATAATTTTTCAATTTTTGGATAGTGTCCGTAAACTTTTTATTTATCGGCTTGTACCTTTTACTATTTGTAAGTTAACTTTTATTAGTACTTTAAGGTAACAAAAAAGTTATTATTCTGATAAGTTATAAGGGGTTGATTTACGTAAAATTGGTTTTTTCGGTATGGAGATGCAGACCATTGCACTGTTAAGGGTATATTTTAATAATTTATAAGGGGTTGATTTACGTAAAATTGAATATTTGGTATGAAGATACAGACTATTAAACGGTTAGTTAATATAATATGAATTACACGTTCAAATTCTTTTAAAAATAAACCTAAGGTGAATTATTATTCCACACAATAAACTAAGATGATATGCTAATAAAATAAATATTTTTTTATTAAAAAATAAATAATTTTTTGTTAAAAAATACCATAGTTGTTTTAATTTTAGTACAAATTTTTTTATACTATACTAACAGTTCAATATTTTTGTTAAATTAGTTCATATCTACACTATGAATTCATATTTTTTGCACTATTTTTAACTAATGTTTATGGAGCACAAATCTTATTAGTACACTTTTACTATTTAAACTTTATCTTATTAGATTATATAGAGTATTCTATTAGTTCAAATATTTTATAATATTATTTCATACTTTATATTAAATTTATGAAAAAATTGTAAAAAATATATAAATTATTAGTGCAAATAATATGAGCTAATAGAACATAATTTGAACGAATTTGTAAAAAAGTGTATGTGACAAATTAATTGGGACAACATTAGACGAGGTGTGTTTCATACCACCATTTTTCATTGTTAGCCAGACATATCACCAAAATAATTGTTAATTAGATATACTCATGATCATTACTCAATAACTCATAGTTGACTTATAAATAATTAAAAAAATATTATCTTGATAAATTAATCTATATTTTAAAAGTAAGAATTCAGGTAATGAAGAAAAATATGGCTTTCTGGGCAAGTTATTCTTGGACAACGCAGTCGTTAGTATACTCTACACTAGAGTGATGATCTAGCTATAGACGTTACTTACATTTATGAAAAGTAACATTACTTCATATAATGAATAAATAAAATGCGTTTTTTCCCAAAAAAAAAA
>BSUD01000001.1:135687705-135707738 GCA_033239045.1 Fagopyrum esculentum | reverse complement strand
AAAAAAAAAAGTGTCTATAGAATAGATAATAGTCTATTAATTACGTTATATGTTTTTATATACAATATACAAAAATATAAACATGTCAGAAAATTATTATGACAATTGTTCGATTTTAATTTTATTACATTTGTATTTATAGGAAGTTGCATGAATTTAATTCGAGGTTATAAAATTCAACATTTAAATTATTTTAACAAATCACCTTTACAATATTGTTATATGAAATGTGTTATATAATCTATCATTAACTTAAATATTACAGTATTTTGCAAGGACAAACGTAGTGCTCCAGAAAGGATAGAACACTCCCAATATTAGTAGCTTGCTGAAGGTTCGTTTACGCAATAGTGCTTCTTGTCGAAGGTACTTGACCAGTTGATCCAAGCCGGCCCCACCACGTCACAATATCAACCCTTTGTCAGTTCGGTAATATTTGTTAGTTTTAATTTTTAATATTGTTAATAATGTTTTATTTTTATTGTTTTTCGATAAAATGTATCAATTTTATATATTAATTTAATTAATTTAATTTTACCTCTAATATTTACTTGACAGTTTTTTTTATTAAATTGTTTATACATAATGTATTTAGGTTTAATTTCAATTTTCTTTAACACTCATATAAAATTTAAATGACAATTATTTTTTAAGGAGGGAATATATTAGAAAGATTAGCTAAAAATGACAGTGTTGACAAACTTCTGTGGGTCATTTTGTACACAACAGCGAGTTTTGGGTTATCACACTATATTTGACGACACGTCTTAAAGTTATCGATCACAATGAATAAGACAATGATTTAGTTAAAACTTGCTTGAGTACCAATGATAAATTTGAGTGAATTAAATTACGTGAATTTATCTAGCATTCATATAAACATACGTATCTATGAATATATGATATGACAAAATACACCACACACATGATTTGGATCATACAGAAAGAAATTTTAGGGTAAAAAAGTAAGAACTCACGCTCATTGGATTGAAATAATTAAGAGTTGTGATTTGTCCAAATTAGTTAATATTGTGATATATTTAAATAAACGTTTAGTTGAACAAATTAATATGTAAATTACATTTGAACAAATAGTTACGTAGTTGAAAAAACTTCGAATATACTTGAACAATTGGTAATATAGTTGAGCAATTTCGAATATAGTTTAATAATTTTTAATTAAGCAAATACAAATTATACTTGAACATCGTTATTTGATCCACTTGGTATTCCTACTTTTAACTCTAAGATATCTTTTCACTAAAATAACTTTATAAAGTTTTTAAGTTTGACGAGTTTCATCCTAAATCAACTGACTATAAAGGAGTAACTAGTTGGGGTATTTTGTAATGAATTATAATTTATTAAAATGAAAATAAATAGTAGATTATGACCTTGATATTTAGTCATGTTAGTGTGTAAAACGTCAAAATTTGCGTACAAATATGCATTTAGGCGATAATAATTAAAAAAGAAGTAAACTTTGTGCCCCTAGTATAATTGTGCACGTAAGTTTACTTGATCAAATAGCCTAATGTAGTCATTATAGTTGACTTTTTACCTTGCACAACAAAGAAAATTAAGAATCAACCATAATAGGCTGCAGTTTTCAACCGAAATACATTTACGTTTTGCGAATGTCATATTAATAATTCGTCAACTTCTAATCTGTACGGAGTAGTTTATATACAAATTGCAAGAGTTCTCATTAATGACGTCATAATGAGCATGGCTCTATTTAATTTATAATTTTTTTGAAGAAGTCCGCAAATAAGTCGCTGGATTTATGAATGAATGTATGTATGTACGTTTTTCAAACTATTGGATTATATTTTTATAATAAAAAGAAACTCAATTATATTCAAACTCGATCGATAGATGACGTAAGCAGTAGTAGATTATAGCCGGTGAAAATGTTTAATAGTAATAACATGGGCTATGGTGGTCAACTGTATGTTCAGTTGACTAGCTTCCTCCATTTCGGGTAAAGACGAAGCTACCCCTCGATGGAATAATAATTAATTACATGCATTGGGCACTGTTTTCTCACCCCAAAAATATGGGGGGTTTCCTATAATTAAAACAAAACGTGATCGCGCATGTGGAACCTAAACTCAAGCAAGTCAGCCTACCATAAGCAAGCTAACCGAAGATTGTAATACCCAAGTTTTAGGAACTCGAAGCGTTACGGGTTAGAACCGCATAATGGGTCCCGATCCTCAAAGTACCAACAACACAACGTATCTTACAACAAGGCACAGACGAATGAAAACCAAAACTCAAAATAAAATCAAAGGTTTGAACAAAAGAAAACATAAAAGACTCGCAACCGAGTTTAAAACAAAAAGGGAGAAACAACAACATAAACCCGATCCCGTCCTATAATGTACGGGAACTCCGGCTGACCACACCATCCGGATCACCCAACAGCATCTTGAACCTACGGAACATCTACAACGACGGTATAAACCGTTAGCTAACACTCTAGATATCGGAGAGAACGTAAAGACACAAACACATAAGGTAAGGTAAACATATAGCATGCTCGCACACAACCGGTTTTTATCTTTCTTAAAGTTATCCATTATTAATTCAACTTCTTTTGTCACACGAGAATCTCCCGAAACTCGCCTCCGCTTCCGTCTACCAACAGGAATAGATCAATAGTATCCGTTACCTACGGGCCTGGGTTGCAAGAGCACATTCTAGTCTCCAGTAGAACTAAACAAGTGGTCACCGCCCGATTATCATACACTTGGGCCAGTTAAGGTTATAAATGGTGAATCCTATTCCGGTTATCCGTTATAACAATAATAATATCGCAAACAAGCCAAAAGACTCAACCAAATATATGGAATGAATCTAAGGTAATCTAAAAGCTCAGCAACAACTCAAAGAACACTCGGTTTCCTCAAGAAAGGAGCAAGGAAAACCTGTTCACACAAGCATCACGAATCAGAAACGAACCAGTTGCTAGAAGTCTATAACTTTTAGTCTCAATGATCTCTAAGAGATCTCCACAAGCTAAGGGCTCAACCTTAGTCTTACATCATACTCAGGGGACAAGGAACATTCATAAGAATCAACGAAAGGAACGAGGAAAGAAAGGAAAGAAGCAACTCACAAGAACGGGAGTTACTGCAGAAGAAACCGCGGGGGCGGCTGGGTAAAGGCACAGGGGCGGCAGAGAGGAAATCCGCAGGGGCGGCTTTGTGCAGGCGCGGGGGCGGATTCTCAACAAAAGATGTTGTCGGGGTTTCTTCTCGACAATTCTCAACAAGAGATCCAAAGCTCGAACCTTTGATCCATCCATGTCAAGACTCAACCATAAGAGCCTAAGAACAACAACACATCAACAACGGGGATGCAACCAAGAATCAAGGTTCAAACTTGATTCTTGAAGAAGAAGAAAAGGAAGAAAGAAAGATGAAAAACGAAACAGAAGGATGGGCATGCAACCCCAGCATGAACGTGATGAAGAATAAGGGATGAAGAACTTACACGTTCCGCAAGATCACATGAAGCAAGGCTGCAACACTCTAGGGTTGAAGAAGACGTAAGCAAGAAACGGGAAAAAGAAGAAAAGACGGGACTATATAGAGAAGGGCTGAAAAGATAGATTGAAAGGACGTTTAGGGTAAGAAGAAGATAAGGAAACCGACCCATAAGATAGAAGATTTGATATTCTATCTATGGAAGGAAGATAAAACAAACAAAAATAGATCGGGCGCGATCTGCAGCAAATCCGCAAGGGCGGATCGCCTTAGCCGCAGGGGCGGCCCATTGTCACCACGGGGGCGGTGACAGACCTCAAGGCCGCTGGGGCGGCCTCCTTCACCGCGGGCGGTGAAGGTAAAAACTTGGATCTTATATCAAATCCCCTAAAAAGAAGTTTTGTCCCGAAACTTGCAAAAACCCGAATGATCACATGTAACATGCAGAATTAAACAAAACTCATATATTCCCACTTGGGGCACGTAGCTCAAAACATCACAAAAAGCATACGCAACGCAACAAAGGAAAAATTGAAACCAAACGACTATGCTAAAGGTGCATCCAACTCAGTGTAAAACTCCAGATAGTTCATCTGGATACTATCCTTTGTCTCTAAAGTCGCCTCATCAGCTCCTCGCATCGAACACTGAATCTTCATCATCGGTATGTCCTTCGAACGCAAGTGTCTCGTGCTACGCTTTAAGATAGCCACCGGGTGCTCTACTAACGTGTGGTCTAGCTCGACCACTAGATCCTTATGACTAACAATGTGTCTCGAGTCTGGTATGTAGTCCCGTTGCTGAGACACATGGAAGACTGAGTGAACACCCTCGAGTCTCGGTGACAAAGAAAGTCTGTATGCTGCCTCTCCAACTCTCTCAAGAATCTCAAGCAGTCCGACATATCTAGGGCTCAACTTCCCTTGACACCGAAACGTCTGATGCCTCGTGTCGGAGATACTCTCAACCAGAACTGAGCTCCGACTCTGAACTCCAGAGGTCTGCGCCTCTTATCTGCGTAAGACTTCTTTCGACTCTGTGCTGCTAACATCCGCTCGTGGATCACTACTACTCAAGCCATGTCATCCTGAATATGTTCAGGTGCTACTCCGCTAGCACTACTCGGCTCATCCCAACACAACGGTGCACGGAATCTTTGTCCGTATAAAGCCTCATAAGGAGCCATCCTGATCGATGCGTGCCAACTGTTGTTGTACGAAAACTCCACTAAGGAAAGATGATCTGGCCACACCTGTCCCTAGTCTAACACGCAGGCTCGCAACATGTCCTTTAGAGTCTGGATGGTCCAATCGGACTGACCATTGGTCTGAGGATGATAAGTAGTCGTAAACTGTAGACTCGTACCTAGGGTGGCATGAACTTGTTGCCAGAACCTCGATGTGAACCGTCCGTCTCTATAAGAGACTATAGTCCTAGGTACTCCATGAAGTCTCACTATCTGTCTAGTGAACTCTTCTGCCAATCGACTCACCGGCCACGTTTCCTTAATCGGAATGAAATGTGCGGTGTTTGTCAGTCGATCTACTATGACCCAGATAGCATTGAAGCCTCGAATCGGTCTCAAACCGGTAACGAAATCCATAGAGATGTCCTCCCACTTCCACTGAGAGACGGGAAGTGGGTGTAGCTCGCCTCCTGGTCTATGATGCTCGATCTTGACCTGTTGACAGGTCGTACACTAAGCTACATATCTCGTGACATCTGGCTTCAGACCTCCCCACCAGAAAGAGCGTTTGATATCCTGATACATCTTACTCGCACCGGGGTGCATTGAGTAAGGTGAACAGTGAGCCTCCTGAAGGATCCTCTGTCTCAGCTCTCGATCCGAAGGCACACATACACACTCCTGACATCTCAAGATCCCGTCAGCATCGACTGCAAACTGTGGCGCCTCTCCTTGAGACATCCGGTCTCGAATTTGTGCCAAAGCTGGGCAACTCTCCTGCTTCTGTCGGATCTTCACCAACAGATTAGGTAAGATCTCCAGGGTGGACAACTGGCTATCGGAATCTAGAAAGTGGATATCCATCTCTAGCCATGCAAGATCTCGCTGTAACTGTGGCTGAGCTGTCAGCCTAGCGACCGCCATCTCCCGGGTAGTCTTTCTACTAAGGGCATCAGCTACCACATTAGCCTTCCCCGAATGGTATAAGATCTCAAGGTCAAAGTCCTTGATCAACTCCAACCATCTGTGTTTGCGGTTATTCAACTCCCGCTGAGTGAATATGTACTTCAGACTCTTATGGTCTGTGAAAATCTGACACGTAGCTCCGTACAAATAATGTATCCAAATCTTCAAAGCATGAACCACAACAACCAACTCAAGGTCACGGGTAGGGTAATTCTCCTCGTACGTCTTCAACTGTGTAAACGCGTAAGCAATCACCTTACCCCCATGTATCAGAACACATCCCAAGCCCAGCTTGGATGCGTCGTTGTAAACCACAAAGTCTTCAATGCCCTCTGGTTGAGCTAAGATAGGAGCAGAGGTCAACCTCTTTTTCAGCTCCTAAAAGCTCTACAGGCACGGTTCGGACCACACGAACCTCGTCGACTTTCTCAACAAGGAAGTGAGCGGTCGGGCGATAACTGAAAACCTCTCAACAAAACGCCGGTAGTAGCCCGCCAATCCTAAGAAGTTGCATACCTCCTTGACGTTCTTAGGACGCGGCCAAGATGCTACTGACTCGATCTTCGCCGGATCTACCTTGATCCCTTCAGCCGAAACGATATGACCAAGGAATGCTACCTCGAACATCTAAAACTCGCACGTAGAGAGCTTGTCATAAATCTCTGTATCATGTAAGACCTGAAGAACGATCCTCAAGTGTCCTGCATGCTCCTCTCTACTGCGAAAGTAAACCAGAATGTCGTCTATGAAGACATACACAAACTGGTCTAGAAAGTCGATGAAGATGTTGTTCATCAACTCCATGAAGACTGCGGGCGCATTCGTAAGCCCGAATGGCATCACTACAAACTCGTAATGGCCATACCTGGTCCGAAATGCCGTCTTGGATATATCATGTTCTCTCACCCTCAGCTGGTGATATCTGGATCTCAAATCGATCCTCGAAAACACTGAAACTCCATGTAGCTGATCCAAAAGATCGTCGATACGGGGCAATGGGTACTTGGTCTTTATCGTCACCTTGTTTAGCTCTCGGTAGTCGGTACATAACCTCTATGACCCGTCTTTCTTCATGACAACGAGTACTGGTGTGTCCCAAGGGGATACACTAGGGCGGATGAAGCCCTTCTCTGCTAACTCCTCGAGCTGCTTCTTCAACTCAAGCATCTCGATAGGCATCATACGATAAGGAGCCTTAGAGATCGGTCTCGTACCGGGCTCTAGCTCAATGCCAAAGTCTACACTCATTTGTGGAGGTAAACATGATGGCTCTCCAAAGATGTCAACAAACTCGCAAGCTATTAGAATCTCCTCCAAATCCGGACTCGTACTATCCTTCATGGCGTAGCACCAAAAAGCCTCGCAACCCTGACTGATAAGTCTCGTAGCTCGCACTGCACTGATGACTGTACTAGTCTTCCCGAGATCCCATCCTCGGAAGATCTCAACGTGGCCTGCATCTGTAGTTAGTGTCACTGTTCTCTTGTCGATGTCTAGAACTGCTCGATGTCGATCCATCCAATCCATGCCAAGGATAACTTCTTCATGTACTAAGTACATGACGAAGAAGTGAGCTGATCAATCGCGACCTCCTAATCTAATAGGGCAATCACGAACCTCTCGTGTACCTCAAATCTTACCCCCATCGGGTAATCTTATAAAGAAGGGTCTACCTTCTACGATAACTAAGGTCAATCTATCTATACATGCATCAGATATAAAAGAATGCGTAGCACCGGTATCGAAAAGAACTCTGACAGGAAAACCATTAATATGAATGGTACTTGTGGTCGCTGGCACTGTCGGCTCTACAACACTCCTTAGCTTATAAACTCTGGTTGATGCATCTCTAGTGTCAGAAGTATCACCTCCTTGTTCTTTTCCCTGTCCCGCAGTGGAACCTTGAGGAGTAGTAGAACCAGAAACTCTCTGTTGCCGCTGCTGTGATATTGAGGTCTCTGTCCTCCTCCTAAAATACCGGCAGGTGAAGAACCCTGTTGTGATATCGCCTTGCCCTAACGACAAAATGTAGCTCCGTGTCCGGACTTGCCACAGGAGGAGCAAGTCACAACAGTCTTCTTGCAATCAGCTCTCATATGTCCAACACCTCCGCAGTTCAAGCATTGCCGTCCTCTATCGGAACTTCGTATCGTCGGTTAGAACCTAGGGTGTCCTGCCGTCTGACCATGGCCGAATCTTGATGCTCCAGCTACAACACTGGCTGGTTCAGTCATTTGTCTTTTCGCAAGACCTGCTGCCTGAAGAGCTCTCATGAGATCCGGTCGATTCCTGAGCATACTTCTTATTGACTCTAAAGCTGAATCCATATGGTCTAGCCAAAGCCCGACTTCCAGACTTGCTCCATCTTGAACTCTGATCTCCTCAACTGATCTTACGGGTACTGGCAGTGTAGGTGTGGGTCCTCCAGTCCTGATAGCTTCTTCAACTCTCTACACGTAGTCGCGATATGTCACTTGACCGGACTCGATCATCTGTGCTTTTTGCGCTCCAGACTTCTTTATAGTCTCATTCCCTTGATAGGATGAATTATTGTCTATATTTTGGGGGTTGTTTAGACGTTTTATCTTCAATAATCTGCATGTTTGAATGTATATTATGTGATTATATTGTCTTTTCATCTACCTTTGCGGGAATCAAGGTCTACACCAAGTTTTGTTGTAATCGTAGGTAAAACGGCACATTTTGGACTAAAATGGAGCAAAAGGAGCTAAGGAGTCATTGGAGCTACATCCAGGAGCTTAAGGAAGGATCCAGAAATCATGAAAATAGATTGAAGATTCACTTTGGACCAGATTTGAGAGATTTCACATTCAGTTGTGATTCACCTCGGTCAGCTACAATACCATCTCGACCGAGGTGATCTTGAGGAGCGTCTCGACCGAGGCGAACACATTGGACGCGGCGGGATATATTTTATTCTTGGCTGAGATCTTTTATTTTTAGAATGAGAGATCTTATATTTTTGGGCTAGATTTCTGGAAGGAAGATCATATATTTGGGAGATCTATTTTAGAGATAAGATATATTTTATTAGGAAATTATCTTTTAAGATATTTCCTATAAAATTATCTTAGGAAGATATTTATTTGAGGAGATTTGGATATATTTTATAGGAAATTATTTTTTTAAGATATTTTATCTTTGGAAGATAATTCCTCTATATAAAGGGTTGGATTTTCCACAATTCAACCATCTTTGGATCAAAAGATTTCAGATCTTTGGATCGTGCTGAGACACCGCATACAACCGCTTAGGGCTGAAGATTGTGCTTACAGCCGTTTTACTCCACCATAGTTGGAAGATTTGAAGAACCTTTTTGAAGGTTGAAGGAAGATTGAAGGAAAAAAGTTTGTAGCTTTTGTGAAGGGTTTTTGTAAGACTTTCTTAGATTCCCTTCTTTGTTGATTGTCTTTGTTGGATTGTGATCTAAGGAACGCTTGCTTGATTGATAATTGATTCAGTTATTGAAGCCTTTCTCTTAAGGTTTTCTTGTTCGATTATTCTCTTTCTTCCCATATATTTGATTATTACTTTCATGATGATGAGTGGCTAATCTCTTTGTGTGATTCTAGGGTGATTGACTGAAGGTTGTGGAAAAAACAATGATAGAATGATCTTAATCACAGTAGGACCCTGAAAGCTCGAGTCTTTATCCTTAACCCTAAAGCATCTCGCTCAGTCGATGAACATCTCGGCCGGGGTGGAATTCTTCTGACCGAGGTGACTTACCTGATTCGAAACTGAGAGTTAAGTGTTAGAGTTTGCCAAATCCTATTCTTATTACACCTTTCCTGGTTCAATACAAGCCTAGGATGAGACTTACCTGGTAATTCCTTTGTTTGTTTACCAAAGATCATAAGTGTAGGTAATAAAGGTTTATCCTTTATTGGGGTTTGAGTGTGCTTTCATCCCATCTTTCTGAGTTAGCCTAAGACTTACCTGGTAAAGGTTGATTTCATTCTCTTAGTTGGAGTGTTAGTTTGAGGTTATAGTTCTTTACCTTAATTCCTTGAGACTTACCCGGTAATAGGAGTTACGGTTTGGGATTAGTGAGTAGTGAGACTTACCCGGTGATCTATTCCACTTTAGAAATACCTTCCCCATGCAAAATCTCAGCTTTGTCCGCTTATCTTTAGATCTTGAGTTGGAACCACAACTAGATGCTTTAATCCCTAGAATTGCATATTTCCTTAATTGACTTTTTATCATCTTTGATTGCTTTAATTGCTTTTGTGGTCAGTAATTACATAGCTCACCGTTACTTGCTTTGTTTCACTAAGTCCTTGTGATCGACCCCTAGAATTTCTTGCTTTTACTACGATTGACCCGTACACTGCGGGTTCGCATCCTTGTTTTAAGCTTACATCTAGGGTTATAAATTTAAAGCTTGCACACACCGTTTGGAGCGAACATCCCTACTTCGGGAACAATTCTCTCAATAACTTCTTCAGCGAACGCCTTAGCAATAGACGGATTAACAACTGCGGCTTGACCCCGACCTCTAGCTAGTGCAGGTCTTCCTGCACGTCCTCGTCCACGGACGGCAGGTGGAAGAGGTGGTCGACCCTTCCTCGCCTTATAGCAGATGTAGGTCTAGTAGCGCCATCTACTATAAGGATATATATATATATATATATATATATATATATATATATATATATATATATATATATATATATATATATATATATATATATAAAAGACTATATATAGATATTAGGCCATGCTACAACTAAAGCACAAATCCATAAAATATATATAAAGGCCAACATATAAGAAACTACACTGCATAGATCCGCGGAGGTAGTGGTGGTCGTCCGTACATCTATCCCAGACTGACAAGTTAAAAACAAAACCTCCTTATGAAAACGTTAGCCCCTTGTGGGTTCTATTTATTTATCCATCCGACCTTTAAAAGATTTCGAGTGTCATTGTTGCCAACCTAGACCTCTGATACCATATTGTAACACCCCACGTTCTTGGAACTCGAAGCGCTACGGGCTAGGACTGCAAAATGGGTCCCGGCCCTCAGAGTAGCTACAACACAACGGATCTTACAATAAGGCACAAACATATGAAAACCAAAACTCAAAATAAAACCGAAGGTTTGAACAAAAGAAAACGTAAAAGACTCACAACCTAGTTTAAAACAAAAAGGGGAAAACAACAACATAAACATAAACCTGATCCCGTCCTATAATGTACGGGAACCCTGGCCGACCACACCATCCGGATCACTCAGCAACATCCTGAACCTGCGGAACATCTACAACGACGGTATAAACCGTTAGTTAACACTCTAGATATTGGAGAGAATGTAAAGGCACAAACACACATAAGGTAAGGTAAGCATATAGCTTGCTCGCACACAACGGATTTTTATCTTTCTTAAAGTTATCCATATCTAATTCAACTTCTTTTGTCACACGAGAATCTTCCGAAACTCGCATCCACTTCCGTCTACCAATAGGAATAGATCAGTAATATCCGTTACCTACGGGTCTAGGTTGAAAGAGCATATTCTAGTCTCTTGTAGAACTAGACAAGTGGTCACCGCCCAACTATCATACACTTGGGCCCGTTAATGTTATAAAGGGTGAATCTTATTCTGATTATCCGTTATAACAATAATAATACCGCAAACAAGCCAAAACACTCAACCCAATATACGGAATGAAGCTAAGGTAATCTAAAAGCTCAGCAACAACTCAGAGAACACTCGGTTTCCCCTAGGAAAGGAGCAAGGAAAGCATATTCACACAAGCATCACGAATCAGGAACGAAACGTTTGCTAGAAGTCTATAACTTCTAGTCTCAATGATCTCTAAGAGATCTCCACAAGCTAAGGGTTCAACCTTAGTCTTACAGCATACTCAGGGGACAAGGAACATCCATAAGAATCAAGGAAAGGAATGAGGAAATCAAGGAAGGAAGCAACTCACAAGAACGGGAGGTACTGTAGAAGAAACAGCGGGGGCGGCTGGGTGAAGGCTTAGGGGCGGCAGGGAGGAAATCCGCAGGGGCGGCTCTGTGCAGGCGCGGGGGCGGATTCTCAGCAAAAGACGCTGTCGGGGTTTCTTCTCGATAGAACTCTCAGCAAGGGATCCAAAGCTCGAACCTTTGATCCATACACGTCAAGACTCAACCATAAGAGCCTAAGAACAACAACACATCAACAACGGGGATGCCAACAAGAATCAAGGTTCAAACTTGATTCTTGAAGAAGAAGAAAGGAAGAAAGAAAGATGAAAAACGAAACAGAAGGATAGCCATGCAGCCCCATCATGAACGTGATGATAAATAAGGAATGAAGAACTTACACGTTCAGCAAGATCACAGGAAGCAAGGCTGCAACACTCTAGGGTTGAAGAAGACGTAAGCAAGAAACGGGAAAAAGAAGAAAAGACGGGAATATATAGAGAAGGGCTGAAAAGATAGATGGAAAGGACGTTTACGGTAAGAAGAAGATAAGGAAACCGACCCATAAGATAGAAGATCGGATATTCTATCTATGGAAGGAAGATAAAACGAACGAAAACAGATCGGACGCGATCTGCAGCAATTCCGCAAGGGCGGATCGCCTTAGCCGCAAGGGCGGCCATTGTCACCACGGGGGCGGTGGCAGACCTCAAGGCCACTGGGGCGGCCTCCTTCACCGTGGGGGCGGTGAAGGTAAAAACTGGGATCTTAAAAAGATGAAATTGAAATTTATTGATAATGCTAAAATTAGTAGTTGTGCTTATTTTTTTAATAAGTATGATATATGTTTTGGACTAACAAAGTTTATCAAAATGAAAAAATATTACTCCCTCCGATCATAAATAAATATCGTTTTAGTATTAAAAATTTGATTACAATTATATGGCGTTTTAGGTTTTTTAGACCAATAAACAGGCACTAATTATGAAATTTGCTCTTGAAAATTATTTTTATAGATTACTTTTAGGTAAATAACCTTTCTTATTGGTTTAAAAGAAGGTTGAACATTAAATAAGGAATAAGATTTAGAAAATGCTTTGTGAAATCTATGTTATTTAATATGTTTCTTAAAAATTGTGTCAAAGTTTAAAACGACAAATAATTATAATCAGAGGGAGTAATATTTGGTGAGCTTGATGTTCACTTACTATCGAACTTACGCTCTTTTTTACAATTTTGATAAGTTTCCTAAACTTTGCACGCTTCAATAAACTTGTATTTAGTCTTTCAAACTCACCCTAATTTATTGTATAAACGAATTTTGGTATATTGTGTAAGCAAATTAAGGGAGAGACGAAGATATTAAGAAAAAGTATTTTATACGGTTTATTTTCTAAAACTCACCGTATTCACTCTGTAGGTTCCTAATTTCTCAGATTATTTTTAAAAGAAAAATAAGAGGGTTTATTAGGTAATTTTAGTGTAAGTTAAGGGGTAAAATAGTAATTGAAATCCTAAACTCTAATCTTGGCTTCATCATATCCGTTGAGCCTCAGAGGTTTATTTCCTCCAACCATTTACTTCATTGTGATTTGTAGTAATGAGGCGATGTAGTATTCCTCCCGGTGATGTGCAGTAGCGAGGCGACAAGGCAGGTGGCACGGGGAGGACAACAACAGACGACGGCGAGCTCGGCGGCAGGTTTGATGTGGTTTCTCTTGCAACTGTCTTGGACAACGTTGTGGCTTCTCTTGCAAGGTTTGATGTGGTGGAAAGCAGAGAGATGATGGATAACAACTATCTTGGATGGAGGATCTTAGGCAGCTTTAACGGGAGTCCACCGGGGAAGAGTCTTGTAATTTACATAAAATTTGGGTAAGAAAACGTAATTAACCGGGTCTTGAGAAGACCCGGGTCTTGGCTTCAAAGGGGGGACACGTGTCTCACCCCCAATGGCCGCTTAAAAGCGGCCATTAATATTAAAAAAAAAAACTGCAGCTTGCGCCACGTGTTGTGCTGTAATTGGTGAGAGCAGGCAGCGACACGTGGCGCGTTTTTATTGGTCACGGCTAATTGAATTTTAATTTATTAAAAATCCATTTTCTGGCTTAAATATTTTAAAAAAAAAAAATTATACCAAAATTCATAATTTTTTTTTATCTATCCATAGACATCCATTTTGAATATATTTAGAATATTTTTAAAACACAATTTTTTTTATGGTAAAGTTTGTAGGTATAAAAATATCAAAATACAAAATATATTAATAAATTTCGTTTTAAGGTATAAAAATTCTAAATAATAAAAATTTATTCCTTATTTTTTCATATATGTGTTGGGTAATTTTTAATTTCAATTTTTATCTCTTCGTTTCTTATTGTATTATTCATAGAGATAAATAATAGATTAACCTAACTTTTATTCTAAGGTATAAAAATATAATAAATAATAAATTAATAAAATTAACCTAAATTTATTCCTTATTTTTTATCTCTTCTTTCTACATCCATCATGGATAATCATCCAAATTCTCAAAACTTTAGTGAAATGTTTGGTTTTAATGTTGTTTGCTTCATGTTTTTTTGCTTCATGTTATTTTAATTTTGTTTGCTTCATGTTTTTTTTATGTTCACTTCATTGTTGTTTGTATCATGATTTAAGTTTTATGTATTTTATGGTGTGATTTTTTTATGCTAATTTTAATGAAATTAAGTATTTCTCATAATTAAATATTATTTTAAATATAATTGAATAATTTTAAGTTAACAAAGAATAGTTAAATGATTATTTAATGCTATAATAATAAAAAGTTTGGTTTAAGATATAGTTAAAACAATTCTAATATTAAAAAATTAGTAGGGGTATATTTGTAAAATGGTATGAGGAAATAAATGGGTGAGTGAGAAACACGAGGTAAGACCCAACGATGAAGACCCATTGATAAAATGAAAAAAGTAAGTTATAAGATTTTATTGAAGAAAAATTACAAAAATGGCCCAAGATCCCGCTTTGAAGATCCATTGATAAAGATGGTCTTAGCAAGGCGGCAAGTTGCGACGACTCTTGTATCGACTCGGGTGGGCGCGACAAAGGAGGCGGATCGTTGGTGGCTCTAATTTCCGGCTTCATTCCTGGTGCCGCAAATTCGAAGCACCACCGCGGACTACATCCCATATACGGTTAGGGTTGCAAATAGGGTACACGACAGTTCATTGAAATCGAAGCGCCGAGAAGATCTACGCCGCCATAGATTACATCCCAAAATACGATTAGGGTTGCAAAATTTAGGATAAAACTATGAAAATACTCCCATCTTTTGTACTGACAGATATGACCTAAAATTTAAAATTTACAAATTTGTGTAAATCGAATTTAGGTAAATTGTGTAAATCGAATTTTACGTTTGGAGAACACTACTTTGTGTAATTAGTAATAGTAAGTATACCTACGATTGGATTTGTACATAACAAAATGTCTACTTGATGATTAGTTAGATAAAAACAGCTTAGTTACCTAACTCACCTTTAATATAATTGGATTTTTTTTGGAAAGTTCTTGATAAAAAGTGATTTTGTAATTTTAAGTTGAATTAGAAATTAATTCTAAATTTTTTATGAATGTAATATTCAAATTATTAGAAGAAATTTTTTGTTAAACTAACGATCGTTGACTTATGAATTTTGAATTACTATCGATATGAGTATATGACACGTGGAAAAATATAAATTTTGTAAATTTGATGCACTGACCAAACTCTAATTGGTGTAGATAATTTTTAATTGACTATAATTGGCGTCTCAACAATTAGAATATGAACATATATTGTGGTTTAACATGTATTTTTCTTTGAGTAATATTTCATATTTGCACTAATATTAAAGTATTAATTTTAAACTCTTTTATAATCAGTAATCATCGTATATACTCAAACTACAATTTATGGTGTCTCCTTTAACTTTGCAGGGGACGAGTTATATTTCTGTTATATTTTTATTACATTGAAATGTCGATTTTTATTTATATATTCATATTTTTAAAACTATATTATTTAAAAGCTAAAAATCTATCTAGCACATAAAGTTTAGAAAAATCTATAACTCTTTATTTTATTATGTATTTGTACTATTTGAAATCTACTACATATTTAAGTCAAAATTTAATGGATTATATGAAAATATATTGATCGTATTACTATTAAAATAATCAATTACATTGACAATTTGATTTAAAAATAATTTCATTAATGTTTATAACTTGTCTAATCGCAAATTCACACTTTAAAACTGAACTAAAATTTCAAATTGTGTTCCGATAATTTAGTCATTTTCTTATGGTTTCCAAAGTTTTTCAATTTTCGTACAAAATCTATAAGGTTTTCAATTGTGTTTGAGTCTCATTTATCGGTATTGTTAGTCTCGTTAGAATTGTGGTTGAGGTGGTTGTTTGGAGGAGTTGTGGATTTGTGATCGGCTCTTGAAGACTTTTTCTGAAATCTAAATATGAGGTGTCCATAATTAATCACCAAGCCTTCTATCGTCCTTTGACTGTAATTACCTTCCTTTTTCCGGTGTTTCTCGTGCTTCAATTGCCTTATCTTTTCTTTTTACCATTCTATTCTTCTTGTTCCGTTTCATTGTTAGTCGTCTACCGTTTTTATGGCGGCCTCTCGAACCATCTGACTTATATAGTGTCTCAAATCCCTTTTCTAATTCAACTATAAATAATAACCAGTAAATTATAATTATTTTTTTCTCATAAGGTTAACATACGTTAACTTATGGATGACCAAAGTGATGGATAAACATATACCATCACAAACTACGAAAAACCCTATTCCCATTAGAGAACGTGTCTCCACGCGCTTTAGGAACTGAATATTCACCCCGTTCCAAAATCTGAAACCCTAGCCGCCTCTCACAAATCAAACCTCATTACCAAATGCAATAACTAGACTGATCTTTCAGTTTTAGCTATAGACCAAGCACGCTATCTCGAAATCATGGATGAGAAAAGCAACGATGCTTTGTTGCAACTGAGAGCAGATAAGAAACAAAACCAGAAGAAAATCTGGCGAATTTGGCCATGAAAGAAGATCAGATAGAGAGAATATTGAAGTACAATCGGCCAAAACTCAACAAGGTGGAGGAGGTTTTTGAGTAAGCTAATGGGACCTCGAAGGTTTCAAATAGCCTACTAGTATAAGAAAATAGTAGGGGTGCTAAATGATTTTGATTTGGGGGCGTTGGAGTCGAAGAACACCAAAAGGGGAATGTTGGCTACTTCGATGAGGAAAGGAGGCAAGAAGACCATTGTTTCTCATATGGTATCAAGGAAACCTCCATGGAACATGAGAACACCTCTTCTTTTTGACTAAAAAGGTACATGCCTCTACCATCACAAACTCTCTAGACCTGAAACTGCTTGCTCGTTTTTAGACTATTTTGAACAAAGAAACATTGCTTTGTTGATTCTAGATCTGACTTTAGTCCAAGTAGACTTTGAAGATGCTAAAACTAGACTGCATTGTTGTGAGGTTTTTTTTTGTCGATTTAGCAAATGTAAGAGAAACCAGAATAAACCACAACTTCTCCAAGCTGATTTCTATGCTCTTATTCTCTTACATAAATATTCCTGCATAACTACATACATCATGAGTGAACAAAAAACTCTTTTAAAGAAGCTATTTGTAAGATCAATGAGTCTGCTACTCAAATTAAGGAAGAAATGGAAAATATTGAACAACAAGAAGCTATGAACAACCGTGAATCCAAAAACAAAGGTAAAATTTTTGAAAAAAATCGATCTTGAGGAGTATCTTATGTGTCTAGCTAAGGTGAAAAATGATTTTCAAAAGTTTAAAGTAACCTCTCTTATGGGTTATCTTAAGAAACATCTATATGACACTGTCTTGTGTTATTTTTATTGGTGTCTTCTGTTGCATTTTCAGGTCAACAAGTAGCATAAGACGGAAGGTGAATAAAGGAAGAATGGCTAAAGGAAATGGAGACAAAGGAGTTTCCCCTTTGTTGTTACTACGTCTATACTATTTTGACTCTTTAACCTTGATACATTTTGATACTAATGTAATCTCATTCTCATCATCTATATGCTTGTATTATAGATGAATGGACTAAAACAAGCTCTATTGCAAGAGACCGAATGAACAAATGCTACTAGGATGGTAGTGTGCTACTACAAATTCTTGGACAAGGCATATGCTATTTACGTGTCATCAAAATCCGGGCATGATGGAAGCTTTAATTCCTGTTGTGAGTATTATCAAATAAAAATCGAAAGATGATGAATACGTAAAAAACTTGGACAATGTTATGAACGACTGGATGTGGAGTGATGACATGATTTATGACATTATTAGGCATTCATTTAGATAGTTTTTCCCGTTATTCATGCATGGTTTGACATTAGTTCGTGACGTTTACGCTTAATTCATCCACATTGTCGAAATAGGCATCTACACGAGCTTTTGTCGGTTTTGTAGGTATTTTGGGGAGCTTTAGGACTTAATCGATACATTCGAGGATCATTCCTCGTGATGGCACACATCCGGACTCTTTAAGGAGCAAGCTTGGAGAAAAGGAGAACATAAAAGACCTTATTGGTGCATGTCTTGCACCAACTCATGACTTAGTGATCCAAGGACGGCTGGACTGTAGGAACCACGGCCCAGAGGCCATTTCCACGCCCGTGGAATCATATGTTTTGCCCGTGGTTTCTGTTTGGACAACCTTGACACTTGTCACACGATTTCTTTGCCCGACCTTTGCTTTTGTTGGTTGAGTGTGGACTTGGGAGAACCTGCAGACTGGATTTTGGACGGTCTCTCATCATCCATTGTGGGGGAGGAAGACTTGGAGAAGAACAAAAACACTCTCATTTGTAAGAAGAACAACAACATCAAACTTAGATCTAGAGTGAGATTTTGAGTGGTTTTTAGTGACTATTGTTGATAAGCTTTTGGAAGCGTTATACGGAACGATTTGAAGCTGCATTTGAATGGTTGTAAGTCTTGTTTAAACTCATATTCAGCCAAGATTTCTTGCTTTTACTTGCTTTCATTCACCATCTAGCTATGAAACCCATGTATGCTTGTATGATGATTCTAGATCTTGAGATGCATGTTATTGGCTAAGTAATTGTGATTCTAGGGTGATGGACAAAAGGTTATGGCTTGGATAATGATAGAATAGACTTGAATATACCTTTGGATGATTTGTATGCTCGAATCCTAACCCCGATCAAAACCACGGCTTGTTCCTCCTAAACCACGGCCGTGGTTGTGTATGATCAGCCCGTGGTTTTGCTCTGTTGTGCTTTTATTGATGAATCTGAATATTAGGATGTTAGATTGTTGAAATCGTAGTGTTTGTTAAGCCTTATCTAGTTAGGGTGACCTAATGCTAGCAAACTAAGTTAGGGAAGATCAATCGAGGTCCATTTTTTTTTAACATAAACAGTTGGAGTAGAATGATCACTAACAACGGAAATGTTTTTTTTAAAAAAAGAACAATCGAGGTCCATTTTGTCCTAATAATTACATCCTAATTATGAGATCAGTAATCGGATACACCAAACTTATGCATTTATGGTTGCGTTGAAATATGGATGACAATAATGAGATAACAGAAATACTAGGACGAAAACTACCAATGATGAAATAATCATGGGGACAAACATGAGAAAATATAATGTTTACGGCGGTAACAAAAGTTGTGAAAACGACATTAGTATCAAAACTAACAAACTACCAAAAGTAACAAGCAGATCTATAGTGATGGGTCATCACAAGAAACATGGATACATACCACCCTTTCTAATGAAACTGTCACTCTTTAATCATACTCCGCATTTCCCTTGTCAGAACAAAAATAAGGGGAAAGATAAACTTCAAAATTTAGGTATTGAGAAAACGATTAGTGAGAAACCAAGGGTAGGATAAAGGGATCATTACCTCCCCACAAAGTAACACAATAATGAATACCACCTTTTGGAATTGTAGGGGTATGAAGAAAAAGAATCTCTGGACTGACATCAATCTAACATGTAAAAATGAACACATCCAAATGATTATGCTAGATGAAATAAAATCCAGTGTGGAACATGATGGAATGTCATAGAAAAACGCGGGTTTTGATAGTATATTTTTTATTCCGGCCGTGGAATATAGTGGGGATCTATGTCTTCTTTGGAAGGAATATCAACTACAAGATGAAAAAATTAAAATAATTAAACCACAAGATAGGTTTCCTAAATTCAACACACAAAATTGAAACTATGATCTTCTTCATCTACACACCACCGAACGAACAAATGAAAAATGAAATTTGGGCCAAGCTAACGGCTGAATTGAATGCTACAAATAAACCAATCTTATTGATTGGGTGACCATCACGAACTACTGGAACCAACAGACAAGGGGGGGGGGGGGG
>BSUD01000001.1:135667929-135687629 GCA_033239045.1 Fagopyrum esculentum | reverse complement strand
GGGGGGGGGGCACCTTTCCTTACAAATAATTTTACACCAATTTAGTCTAGTCAATCTCCCAACCAAAGGCAACGAATTCACTTGGAAAAAGAAAAAAGAAGAAGTTGATAACACGTACGAAAAACTGGACAGAGTATTGACATCTATATAAATCATTCAGCAATACCCTGTAATTCATACAAGAAACTAGACTTTTAGTACGTCCGACCACTATATGATATCGATCCACCTACAACATAATCATACAAAGTTTAAGAATAAATCCCTCAGGTTTGAATTTGTGTGGATTCAAAGACGAGATTGTGAGAACCTTGTTAAACAAGTTTAGAGAACACAATTCCCAAGTACCCACATGTTCAATTTCGCAAAAAAAAAACTGATCTCCTAAAACACAAGTTAAAGTAGTGGAGTCGAGAAAAATTCGGGAATATTCATAAACAACTACAAAAATGTTGATGGTGAGATTGAATCTCTCCAAAAACAAAACTTTGCATCTTTCAACCAAACTATTAATGATAAAATAATCAAACTAACTAGGAAAAGAGAATGTCTTTTGGACTATCAACATAAGTATTGAGTGCAAAAATTAAGACGAATAATTTATGGCTAGGCGATAAGAATACGAAATTCCACCATAGAAAAGCAACGGGTAGGAGAAAAAAGAAAATCATCACAACGATTACCACAAATGATGGTACGATTGTGTACAAAGAAAATGAAATCATTGGGGTATTCTTATAAGATTACAAATACCAATTTCAAACCTCAACAATAGACCACTACAAACTTCAGAAACAATTAGAAGTCATCCAATCGGAAATTTCTCCTAACAATGCCTTTCTCCACTAAGGAAATAAAAGATGCCCTCTTTGATACTGGTACTGACAAATCGCCGGGTCTTGATGGTATGACAACTGGTTTCTATCATAAATATTGGCATATCATTGGGCTGACAGTTACCCGGACAGTGAAAGGCTTCTTTAGAATCGGAAAAATCCTCATCGGAAAAATCCTCAAACAGATTAATCATACGTTCATTGCCCTTCTTCCAAAAACTGAAAATCCCGCAACAACTAACCATTGTGGACTGATTATCCTATGCTCGACAATATATAAAATTATTTCCAAACTTTTTGCCAAAAGACTAAGCATAGTCCTCCCAAAGTTAATACACCCTTTGCAAAGTGCGTTTACCAAAAACAGAGCGATAGACGATAATATTCTCATCACTCACGAAATCTTCCACAGTTTCAAAACAACAAAAGGAAAAGAAGGGTTTATGGCAATTAAACTTGACATGGAAAAGACATACGACAAAGTTGAATGGGTGTTTCTAAAAGCACTGTTTGAAAATTTTGGTTTTGGTGAAAATTTTTGAAACTGGATCTATGAATGAATCTCTACAGTCTCTTATTCTATATTAGTAAACAATTCCCCCACAACGATTATTGTCCCACGAAGAGGGCTTCGTTAAGGAGATCCCCTATCTCCCTTGCTCTTTAATATGTGCGCCGAAATATTGGCTAAAAATATACAAAAAATGACTAATGAGAATCCTAAATTTCTAGGTTTTCGTATAACGTAAAAAGGGATTAAAAATCCCATTCTTAGCCTTTGTGAATGACATAATAATCTTCACAAAGGCCAGAACAAAAGCTAATAACAAAATTCTATCGACTTTAACTTACTATTGTGATGTTTTGAGACTTATCATAAATTATAAATAAATCAGCATTCCAAACTTCCGCGAACATTGACTAGAACAACAAAAGAAGAATTAGTCACATCTTGGCATCAACACAACCACTAGTCTCGAACAATATCTCGGATACCCTATCATTAACAGAAGAGTAAATAAGCACGTTTTTATCACTTTCATACACATAATAAAGTCTAAACAACAACTTACAGCATGAAAAATATCATCTCTGTCTCAAGAAGATAGAATTACACTAATAAAAGCAGACCTGATTGCAAAACCAAGTTACTTTATGTAGGCATTTATTATGCCAACAAGAATCCACCACAAATTAGACTAAATAAACAAAACTTTCTTTTAGAATAAGGGACCAAACTTCCATCCACTATTTAGTTGGGATAAAACTTGTAAACCAAGAACCCTAGGTGACACGGTAATTAGGAAAGCAGAAGATATGAATAAAGCATTACATATGAAACTTCTTCGGAAACTTAAGGCCGACCCGAATAATATATGGATTAAAGTAGTCGAAGATAAATACCTCAAAGGCTTATGCCTCTGGAATTATGTATGTGGAAAAAACTCATCGTGGCAATGTAGGAATCTAATAAAATTGAAAGAAGATTTCGGCAAAGGTCTCCGGTGGAGGGTAGAAGATGGAAAAACGGTGAGATTTTGAAATACAAATGGATTACCGACAAACCACTTCAAGACATTGTGACTAACGAAGCATTGATAAATTCGACAGAACTCACCGCCTCGTACATTATAGATAGAAAATAGAATCACCAAAATGTAAATCGGTTAGGCACACTCCCGCCTAACAACATTTAGAGATAAGTTGGCGGTCAATGACGAAGAATGGTACCCAACTAAATTGGCAATGGAAATGACTAAAAAACGGAAGGTGGGGGTAACCACAAACAAACGTGGATTTGGAAAATCAACATAATGCCCCAAATTAAAATTTTCCTATGGAAATTGGCATTAGAAGGATTACCGACCAAAAAAATTTAGACAAACAAAAAATTCCCGTAGTGATGAATTATGAATTCAGCAATCACCATACCGAAAGCACCAAACACCTTTTCTTTAAGTGTCAATATAGCTTGAAGACCATCGATAACCCCAAAATTGGATCTATTTTACACAATTGTGACATTGATAATTGGAGCATTAGTGACATTCTTTCCGAATTACAAGGAAAAATTTGCCCATCGGAACTAAGAAATCTTGTGGTCATTTGGTGTAACATCTGGATGGGTAGAAACCAAGTCATCTTTAACAAAAAAAGACACCCCAAAATTTGAATCTTCTAGCTATAAACCAAATTACTGAGTTGGACAACGCTAACTAACATGACGTCGTCATATTGTTTTATAGATCTCTACCTTATCATTAGCTCAACCTCAAGCTTCTTACACAGTTCCCAAGATCTTAAAGTGACACAGTAATATGTCCAGAAGGACGATACTAGGCACAAGGTGATCTCACCTCACCGTCAATTGGTCATAACTACTCAAAATGCTAAAACACCATCTGGATTGCACTTTTTTTATCCACCATGGTTATCAGTCAAATAATATCACTCTGACTCGAAACGCAACTCGACTCCATTATGATATAAAATTACACGTAAACTTTGCTCCAATAATTTGATTTTTCTACGCACGGTTACTAGGTTGCAAGTATACTCCTGTTTATACGTCTTTCGACTCCGTATGATAGTTACTCTCTTTGAGCTTTCTCGTGCACACTACATAGAATACATTTATTATGTAATCAATAATTTTCTCAATCTTGACTCTAGAGCACTCCATTATGTACTCAATTCCCACACTACTAGTCCGTCGACATATGAAGAGGTCATCGTGCTTGACTTGGATCCATAATAGGGTATTACTCTCTTTCGATAACCCCTTTATATACCCACTTTCTGGTCTATCTTGCCTGGGTGATACGGTTTCCATAAAAAATCTTCAGTCACTCCACATAGCCCATCTCACGGTCGTTTCAAACAAAATGCCTTTCTCGCACTATCATCGACTTAAACTTGACACGTCAACTTTCTGTACCATTGAGCTTCCTGCTCTATGGGTTAGGACCCACCAAGCTTCCGCTGTGCACTCTGAATATTTTGTTGTCACCCATTAATCATAATGGTGTCTTCCGTGAGTTCAAAATGATTGACCCAATTCTCTTTCGTCAAAACACACCATTAGTCCTATCCGAAAGGAGTGCCAAGTACCTTCCTTACTTGCCTTTATAGAAAAACGATTTGGAAAACAAACTCTTCCTCTTACTCTCTTAATTCTTCTAACACGGATCCATACACTCTGCCTCAATTGGAGTCCGTTCTTTACCAGCCAGTAAGTAACCTCTAACACGATTTTCTCTATACCATTAGTTGATCTAAGAAGATCGCCGTTGACTACCTAAGGAAATCCTCCAAGGCGTTTGTAAAGTCACTTTATAAATCCTCAGCCACAGTTACCTCTTCGTATTTGCACATAACTCGTCAATACCCAACAAACACGTGCACGTTCTTAGTTGTTGCCGGTCAATCTATAGTTGACTTACCTCAAGGTTCCGGACTTACTCTACTCGTACCTCTTTTGACATGGAATTTCCTTGTGAGCACCACTTATTCGGTTAATCCCTTTATACTTCTTTAGCATGTTCTATACTCCACAATTCTGGTTCCTTTGGGAGCCGACTCCATTTCTCTAGTCCAACCATGTCATTCATTTGACATAAATAGTCCCTTCAAGTCTTCCACCTTAGCTTGTAAGAGTTCTTCACGATTCTTATGATTGTAATTATCCTCCACTTGTGGTTTCTCTTGCACGGACCGTCGGAGTTGTTGACTTAAGTCCCGCGATAATGAGATGTTACCTTGGACTCTTGAGTCAACCAAGACCATTCTCACATACACATGTTCCTTTGCTGGCATTGTTTGTAAAATTGCCTTCATGAAACTTCGATGACTCTACTACTGGGCTTCTACCCTCTTGATATCAACGTCGTGATTTCTTTCAAAATTCTTGGATCTCGGACAAAGACAAACCATCTCCACACTTATGAAGTCTACCTTTCGCCTTTATAATCAAATGTAACTCTCCCTTCCGTGCACATCTAGATCTTCATATCCGGGTCGACCTCCTATCTCTTTTGGTCTCTCATGCCCATAATTGTCTATGGCCATCCACCTCGATTGTAATGTCCTCTATTAAGCCAATTGTGGGTGTACTCCACTCTGCTCGATTCGTGTTCCAATATTATTACCTCTAATCCGCGCTTTTGTCGTTCTTTGCGTGCTTCTTCTAATTTTTTCTCTTGTCTTTATACCGCTAAATCCCTTGTACGGCTTCCAATCACTTCTATCTGAGTTGATTTCAAAATTTATTTCTTAATGATTGTTTCTATTGTTAAAATCATCTCACATTCTTCATCTCCTTGTCCACCCGTTCTTAGGAAGATTGTAGAAATCTCCAGGGTGTCCGCCCGAACTTAATACTCTACTCGAGGTATGAGTCCATTGTCTTATGATGATAACTTCTTAAAATTCTACTACCGTTTTATCAAGAGGCGATGATCGCATCATGATATATCAACTAAAGGATATAAAATATCCTGTAGGATACTAACATGCTACATATGTGTGTGTGTGTATATATATATATATATATATATATGTATCCAAACAATATACAGTAATGCACAATCCTATAAATCCATAAACTATCTCACCTATCCTATCAGGTTGCAGAGATCCACGAAGAGCGATGGTGGTTTGACGTACTACTAACCCAACAACCCGACTATGCACATGATTTTAAAAATGAAAACTCCTTTTGAAATTCTTAGACCCACCCCTTTGGGTTCTAGTTACTTTTTACATTCCTCCTTTCTGAAGATTGCAAGTGTCATTGTTGTCAACCTAGAGCTCCGATACCATATTGTAACACCCCAAACTATCAAAACTCAGGGAGCTATTGGTTAGGACCTCACAGTGGGTCCCGATCTTAGTTTGATAACAACTTTACTAGTATCTTACAACAAGACACAAATGTACTGAAATCATTTGAAAACATTAAATAATATTTACATGAGTGTGACGTGTATCAGCTATACAAGACGGAGATAACAATACAACGCATATGAAGAAACGGAAGACTCCCCCATCCCCATCTAACTGAGTACGTGGATCCGGCTGACCATCCGCTCTGGATCTCTCTACAACCACCTACAACTGCGAAGAACTAACAACACGGATAAAACATTAGCTACAATCTAACATCATAAGAATACATAAGCACATACACACATAAAAGCAACAAGTAAACACAGAGCATGATATAACAAAAATCCGATTATTATCTTTATTAACGTCGTTCACATTATTCATTTACACATGTGGCACGAGAAGTCTTCGACTCGCGCCTGCGGTTCTTTATACAGATAGAGTGGTTCGGCGTACCTCCCCGTATCACAATGGAGTGGTTCAGTACCCTCTCTGTATACCAAGTCTATCCTAGTCAGGAAGCACCTCTAAGACTCCCTCGGGAGAACTGAGCAAGTGACCATTGTCCATTACCAGTGGGCCAATTATAAGTTGGTGGTATATAATTAACAATATACAATAAACATGTAATACAAACACCACTCATGTCAATCAACCAACATAAGACTACAACTAAGTAAGCCCAAAGTACTTACCTGGACCAGGTGAAGTCCCGTCAACCATATCACTCGATCTCATTGAGTATAATCTCAACTGCCTGATCATAACATAAAACTCATATCAGTATACAATCTGACCTCTAGAAGTTCAAACTTCTAGGTCAAAAATGAAAATCCGAGAAAAAGTACTAAACCAACTATATTTTGAGAAAGTACGGTTTTAACCCTAGGATCCGGAAAAGTCTAAAGGTTCCTTGAAATATCAAGAACTTCTACTAGAAACCCAACCAAGATATCCAACTCTCCCGTGAAAGAATCTATTGAGTTTGATAGATGACAAACTGTCAAACCCCCTATCTAGACTAAGGTTCAACTAGCATGTTATCCCTAAATTCCAAATATTCCGAGAACACCTAATCACATGCCAAGCCATGTCTACTATGATATAATTCCATAAAGATCCACAATCCCAAACCATCTCCAAGAACACACTCTTAAGTGTTAAACCTAACACAACTCTTCTATAACCAAACTATATATATACACCTAACTTCGGAACATTACAATTCCGGATCAAACCAATGGATCACTCTCAAAATTTAATACATGCTACTATGCATAACCCTAGACAACATATCAAAAACTCAAGACCATCGGAGGTATACAACCCGTACAAATATACATCACAAAACTGCATCACAAGCAGTTTTGTCAACACTTTAGATATAACTCAGAACATCATAAAAACTACATAAGGACCCAACTTTGAAGAACCATATCTCTTAAACTATAATTCGGATTACTCCCAAATTTCAGTATGTTCTACTATGCAAAGCCAACTATAACATATTCGAAATTCAACAACAAAGGAAGGGTCTAATTTACCCAAAATTGGACCCTAAGTTGACTGCTCGTCATTTCTTGAAACTCGGGAAAACATAACGCTCTTCACTTCTTGAAACTCGGGAAAACATAACGCTCTTCACTGTTGTTCCTCGTATATTCGGAGTGATTCTAGGAACATACAAGCATCGGTAAGGCATGATAAAATTAGAGAGGAGAGCCAGGATGTAAAGAGTGCGGATCTTACTCGATTCTAAGTCTCGAAGAAGCGAAGAAACAACACAAAGTTGCTATCACTGAAATCCCCGACTGCGACAGGAGAAAGGTGCAATGGCGGCCCAGGAGGCGCACCCGCGGCTCACTAGTCTACCCCCCGCAGTTCTGGGTTCCCAACCGCACCCGCTGCTAGGGAAAGGCACACCCACGGTCTTGTGTCACCTATGTTGTCGCGATGAAGAAGACGAGAACATAAGGTGGACGATGGTTCTTTCTCAATGGCTTTGTTGTACGAGGAGGAGGGGAAAACGTCGGCTTTGTCAATAGGCTCCAAGAAGCAAATAGTGTGAGGCCGAACTACTAGTGGTTGGAGTCGGAATTAATCGGGTAACCTGTTATCTCCGGCCGGTGCAAACATGTAAGAGCTAGGATTTTCGAATCCTAATTAATGATGATTAATGTTGATTAACTAATCATCGATAGTAATTGACATATAACTCGCGAAGAGTGTGTTAGTGATGAGTAATACTCTCACTGTTATGTTCATGGCGTAATTTTGGACTTATGAGTAATTTTTCACTTATTCCCCCGGGTAATTATTTTTACCCTCTGGTGTTCTTTGGAGAATTTGGGAGCTTCAATTAATGAAAATGCAATTGAGAGAAATGATGAAGTCATCGGACATGTCCTACATATGAAATAACATGGAAAGGAAAAACGACCAAAATAGTCGCTATTTCGTTTCTTAGCGGCTAACAAAGACGGCTTAGGAATACACATTTTCCGAGGCAGTTGCAGAAATTATCCCTACAATATTCCAGATTTATTATTCCAATTTTGAGAAGTTTGGAGAAGGGGGTTCAACCCGCCTTTGAATCGGTGAAAGGATAATTATCGACTTCACTAAAGGATAATTATCGCCTTCGCAATAAATAGCGGAACATCGTTTATTAATTCATTTCCTTTCACGTTTCCTCATAAAAGCTCTGATTTCTCTCAACATTCAAACTCAGATCTACTCTTCGTTTTTAATCCGAATTCAACTCCGTTTGAGTTTCTGGATTCCTCTCTTCATTCTCTTCATATCGGTACCGAGTTTCTGCGTTTCCAAGCAAACGGATCTCTGGTCGAGCATATATGATACATATCCGGTTTCGTCGCTCTGATTCCGCTGAATTTGATAGTGCCCAAGCATAACCTGCATCGTTGTGATTCCGAATCTTCTTTCGGATCGTCAATCGGGTTAGTAACGAATAAGTTATGAATTTATTCATTATCCTTATTGCGATTTGACCTAAATTGATCTTAGGCTTGACAAAATGGATGATTAGAAATTCGATTTTGCTCGTTATATTATTCTGGTAATTATGGGTTGTTTGTTTGATGAAATCTGATGACAGGTGGGTTCATAAATTGCCTGCGGGAAAAACGTTATTCTGGTAAAAGTTAATTAATAAAATTAATGGTTAATTAATAAAATCGGGATTATGATTGAGATTGAGGAATGTTGATTAGATGAAACCTTGAGAGGTTTGAGGAATTTTGACATATTGAGTTTATGGATCGATAGTTATGATCTTTGAGGATATATGAGGCTAGAAGTAGAGTCTTCTAGCATGTGTTCCGATGATTGATGTGCATGCCTTGTTTATCAGGCGTGGTGATTATTCCTACGGGAATTTGAGGTTGATCGATTGTTGTGGATATTTGGATTCAAGTAAGTCCTTAGGACTTACTTAACTGCATTCGTATATTGGATGTATGCATGAGTGGTGATTGTTATGTGCTTTATAGCATGCGATATTGATTATTACCGACGTATGATTGGACCCCTTCAAGCGAGCGGTGATAACCTTTCTCTTTCATCCTGTAAGGAGTCTGATAGGTTCTCTAAGGGGAGACCAGACCTGGTGTACGGGCGGGTACGTCACCTACCCATATACATATAGCCTACGGGGGCGTGCGTCTGATTCCACACTAGATGGTTATGGGACTCAGAGGCGAGAATGATATACTTGTCGTGTCATAACTATAAATATGGTTTTGAGTGTATAACGAATATTGACCCACGATTGTTGGGTGGTGATAACCTTTCTCTTTCATCCTGTAAGGAGTCTAAGAGGTTCTCTGAGGTTAGGCCAGACCTTGTATACGGACAGGGTACTTCACCACTCCCTTTAGTACACGGGAAGTGCTCCTATGGCTTGTATACGAATATTGACCCACGATTGTTGGGTGGTGATAACCTTTCTCTTTCATCCTGTAAGGAGTCTAAGAGGTTCTCTGAGGTTAGGCCAGACCTTGTATACGGACAGGGTACTTCACCACTCCCTTTAGTACACGGGAAGTGCTCCTATGGCTATGGTACCTAGAGGCGAAAATGATATATTTATCATGTCACAATCATAAATATGGTTCTGTGTATATAACATTATAAAGATAATTAAACGGGAAATGTGTGATAGCATTCTTGATGTTTATCGGTATTTTGTTGTGTGTATGTGCTTATGCATTATCTTATATATGAATTGTTAGCTAACGGTTTCATACCGTGTTGTAGATACTTTGCAGGTTAGGAAGAATGTAGAGTGATTTGGAGGAGTGATCAGCCGAGGACTTTCGTACATTTATGTGTTATGGGTTTTTGGGTTGTGTATGTATACGTTGATGTTGTTTCTACTCGGCTGTGGGGTTTTGTATGTATTATATTATTAGAGGTTTCTGTTTTATTAAGGTTGTTATATATTTATTTGTTTCTTGTTGTAAGATCAGTCAACTTGTTTTCAGGCTAGGGTCAGGACCCATTGTGAGGTTCTAGCCCCGTGACACTTCGAAACCTACGAATTCGGGGTGTTACAAACATGGTATCAGATCCTTAAGTTGAAAAAATGGCACTTGCAATCTTCTTGAAAGTCCAAATAGATACGTAAACAGAACCCGAAAGGGGTCTGAGTTTTCAAAAGAAGTTTTGGTTTTAAACCCTGTTCACAATCGATTTGGGATAGAATGTACGGGAAGTCATCACTCCTTCCATGAATCTCAGCAGTTTAGTATTTTTGGACTTGCGTATTACCTCTATATACATATGGCTTTAGCGTTGTCTTTTATGTAGCTATGATATTATCTGAGCCATCAACTTGATGGCTCAGATTAGAGCAACATCTGCTATAGGACGGGGAAGAGATAGGCCAACTCTATCTCCGGTAATCCTAGGTCGTGGACAAGTTGGTGGACCTCCAGTAGCGAGAGGTCAGGGTTGAGTTCCCATTGCTGATTTGCTAGAGACGGAAGACCAAGTTAAGGAAGATGTTGAAAATGTAATTTCCGAGACTATCGACGATGTGTGGACCTGATCAAAAAGGTTGTTCGGTCTAATAAGCCAAAGAAGTGGCATGGACTAGAGTATGCCAATATTGGGAATGAAGCTTCTGATTATGACGAGGTTCGATACAAGAACAAACGG
This sequence comes from Fagopyrum esculentum, assembly GCA_033239045.1. NCBI lineage: Eukaryota > Viridiplantae > Streptophyta > Magnoliopsida > Caryophyllales > Polygonaceae > Fagopyrum > Fagopyrum esculentum. The sequence goes on along the minus strand of BSUD01000001.1, from coordinate 135,676,725 downwards.
GTTTATACCTTTTATATGATATTTTTCCCCGTGAGATGTAACAAGACGAAGTTGTGATAGTGGGGAATGAAACTTCTGATTATGACGAGATTCGATACAAGAACGAATGGGTTATTCCTTTTATATGATATATTTCCCCCTGAGATTTATCGAGATGAAGTTGTGATAGTGGACGTGAGAATAGTATCGCGAATACTTAAGAAATTCACTCGTGAGCATTAGAGCTGAAGATCCGACATCGTCAATTGTGTTGTTATGGGTGCCATTTAGATTAATGGTTCACCTGTTAGAGACCTTGTGATATGAGTGCTATGCACTTAGTTATTCTTATGATATGTGTTGAGCGTTTGGTTTTATATATGATAGAGTCGATACCCTTTACTATAGGGTTACCCAATGTAGTAGGGTCAGAGGCAGCCACACGATACGTGTTGGCCCCATTCATTTAGGGACTTGTGATTTGCTTGTGGACTTCCTTGTCATGCCGTTAGTGCGTGAGGAAGTCATTCTTTGGCCTGGATTTGATAGATTGGCGTAGTGTTATTTTGATATTGGTAGGCGGACCGTGTCGGTCGCTACTGCGATAGGTTAGATTGAGACTTTTTCTTGAGGTAGGGATCATGAAAAGACGTGTACTCTTATGAATACAGTCCAAGTAGCAAGGCTGGTTGGACACGATTGTGACAACTTCTGGTGTTATTTTTATGTTATAAGGAGGGTGTGAGTCGGATGTTAAAGGACATTTTTTGTATGCAAGTTTGTGGATGTGTTTGATACGCCATCCAGTCTACTGCTACTGAAGAGCGTGAGTTTTGGCATCGAGTTAGAGACGGGGATGAGACCGATTTTGAACGCACCATATCATATGGCGATGTTAGAATTGAATAAGCAACTCAAGGAGTTAACAGAGAAGGGCTTCATATGCCCTAGCATTTCCCCGTGGGCTGTGTTGGTACTTTTGTGCGGAAGGATGGATCGATGAGGTTGTGCATTGATTTTCAGGAGATAAATAAGATGATAATTAAGAACGAGTAGTCATGGCCTTGCAGTGACGATCTTTTGGATCTGTTGTAGGGAGCTTTAGTGTTTTTCAAGATAGACTTGAGATCCGGATATCACCAGTTGAGAGTGAGAGAGCAGGATAGGATGTGCCCAAAACGGCATTTCGGACTCGATATGGCCACTAAGTGTTCGTAGTGATGCCATTCGGGCTCACAAATGCGTTGTCGTCTTTATGAAGTTGAAGAACGACATCTTTATCGACTTTCTGGATCAGTTGTGGTGGTCTTCATAAATGACATTTTGGTGTACTCTCGTAGCAAAGAGGAACACGCACGATATGTGAGGATAGTGTTACGAGTTTTGCAGGATAGAGAGCTGTATGCCAAGCTCTCTAAGTGCGAGTTTTGGATATTTGAGGTAGCCTTTCTAGGGCTTGTGGTTTCCGCCGAGGGGATCAAGGTTGATTCGTCGAAGATTGCGGTTGTTGCAGCATGGACGATTCCAACAAATGTCAAGGAAGTACGTAGCTTCCTTAGCTTGGCCGGAGAATATCGTAGATTTGTGGAAGGGTTTTCTGTGATTGCCCGACCACTTACCAGTATGTTGAGGGAGACTACCCGGTTTGTATGGTCCGAGCCGTGTACTCAAAGTTTTGAGGAGCTGAAGAGGAGATTATCTTCTGGTCCTATCTTAGCACAGTCAGAGGGCACAAATGATTTGGTTGTGCATAGTGACGCTTCCAAGCTTGGCTTGAGATGTGTGTCGATGCAGCGAGGTAGGGTAATCGCCTATGCGTATCGACAGTTGAAGACGTATGAGGAGAATTACCCGACTTATGAACTCGAGTAAGATACAGTGATCCATGCTTTAAAGATCTAGCGGCATTACTTGTATGGAGTTTCATGTCACATCTTCACAGACCATAAGTGTCTGATAGATATCTTTCTCAACGGGAATTGAATAACCGCTAGAGGAGGTGGCTTGATCTGATCAAGGATTTTGACCTTGAGAATTTATATCATCTAGGGAAGGTGAACGTAGTCGCCGATGCCCTTAGCATGAAGACGCTTGAGAGAAGGAGATAACGAGATTGACAACTCAGCCTCAGTTGTAGAAGGATCTAGCGTGGCTAGATTTGGACATTCAGTTTCCAGATGCAGACAATCATATGTCTACTGTAGAGGTTCTACCTGATCTGTTGGGAGAGATCCAACAGAGACAAGAGATTGTCCGACACTGAGACGGATCCGAGACAAGATGTTTCGAGGAGAGGCCTCACAATTCACCATTGGTGTTGATGGGATGATGAGATGCCGCGAGCGCGTCTGTGTACCTTCTGATAGAGATTTGAGGCAGAGGATTCTGCAGGAGGCCCACACCACACCTTACTCAGTGCACCCCGATGCGATTAAGATGTATCAGGATGTGAGACGCTCATTCAGGTGGGGCGGGATGAAGCCCGACGTGGCCTGGTTTGTGTCCTAGTGTATGATATGTCAGCAGGTCAAGATAGAGCACTGTAGATCTTGAGGAGAACTCCATCCACTGCTAGTGCCGCAGTAGAAGTGAGAGGATATCTCCATGGATTTTGTTACCGGCTTAAGGCCGAGCAAGAGTTTTGATGCCATGTGGGTTGTCGTTGATAGACTGACGAAGACGATACGTTTTATCCCTATTCGGTAAACGTGGCCGGTGAGCCGGTTAGCTGAGGAGTTCACTAGGTAGATATTGAGACTTCATGGAGTACCGATGCCCATTGTGTCTGATTGAGATGGACGTTTTACTTCGCGATTTTGGCAGCAGGTGCATACTGCCTTGGGTACGAGCCTTCACTTTATGACGGTTTATCATCCTCAGTTGGAGGAGTATACACCAGATCTGATGCACATTATCACTTATAAGGATTTAGTGGTTGAACCGGACCACATATTTGTTGAGCATCCAATAGAGGTCCTAGAGAAGGTATTATGCATTTACGCTCGAAGAACGTTCCGTTGACAAAGATTCAATGATTTTGATGGTTGACCAATGAGGCCATATGAGAGATGGAGGGTAGTATCCGGTGGAACTACCCATATCTTTATGCAGGAGTAACTATATTTATGGGATTGACGAGAAACAGTTTTAGTAGTTCTTGAGGGACTTATGTGCTTATATGACTATGTGATTAGATATGTGTTATTATTGTTGTGCTAGATTGTGATGTGTGATCTTAGTAGATCTTGTTGTGCTAGCACGGATCGTGATTATAGCGGGAGATGGTTCTACCTCCATGCCATTGAGATGTGAAAGTATTCTAGCTGGAGATGGTTCTACGTCTATGCTATATAGCGAGATTTGGATAGTTGGAGATGATTTTACCTCCATGATTCGAGTTGTGATATTGTGATTTTGCTGGAGATGTTCTTCTTCCATGCTATCGTTGTGATTATAGTTGTTGGAGATGTTATTCCTCAATGCTATCGTTGTGATTATAGTTGTTGGAGATGGTCTTCCTCCATGCTATTATTGTGTGGAAATGTTCTGCCTCCATGCTTTTGAGTTATGATTATGGTTTGCTGGAGATCTTTTACCTCCGTGCGTTTGTGATGGGTTTTGATTTGCCGGAGATGTTCTACCTCCGTGCCTTGGGGATGAGTTTAGGATTATTGGAGATGTTATGCCTCCACGTGAGTGAGTCTTTATACCTCGGCATATGGGACCGAGAGGATTTGGGTTTGTCTAAAGTTTCGGGACGAAACTTTTTCTTAAGGGTGTGTGATGTAAGAGCTAGGATTTTCGAATCGTAATTAATGATGATTAATGTTGATTAACTTAATCATCGATAGTAATTGGCACATAACTCGCGAAGAGTGCGTAAGTGATGAGTATGAGTCTCACCGTTATGTTCATGGCGTAATTTTGGACTTATGGGAAAATTTTCACTTTTTCCCCGGGTATTTATTTTTACCCTCCGGTGTTATTTGGAGCATTTGGGAGCTTCAATTAATAAAAATGCAGTTGAGAGAAATTGATCAAGACATCGGACATGTCCTAGATATGAAATAACATGGAAAGAAAAAACGACCAAAAGAGTCTCTATTTTGTTTCTTAGCGACTAATAAAAACGGCTTAGGAATACGCGTTTTCCAAGGCAGTTGCGGAAATTATCCCTACAATATTCTAGATTTATTATTCCAATTTTGAAAAGTTTGGAGAAGGGGGTTCAACCCGCCTTTGGATCGGTGAAAGGATAATTATCGACTTGGCTAAAGGATAATTATCGTCTTTGCAATAAATAGCGGAACATCGTTTATTAATTCGTTTCCTTTCACGTTTCCTCATAAAAACTGTGATTTCTCTTCACCTTCAAACTCAAATCTACTCTCCGTTTCTAATCCGATTTCAATTCCGTTTGAGTTTCTAGATTCCTTTCTTCATTCTCTTCATATCATTACCGAGTTTCTACGTTTCTGAACAAACAAAGGTTTGGTCGAGCATATATGATATGTATCCATTTCCGTTGCTCTGATTCCGGTAAATTTGATAGTGTCTGAGCATAGCATACGTCGTTGTGATTTTGAATCTTCTTTCGGATCGTCAATCGGGTTAGTGACGAATAAGTTTTGAATTTATTCATTTTCCGTATTGCGATTTGACCTAAATTGATCTTAGGCTTAACAAAATGGATGATTGGAAATTCAATTATGCTCGTTATATTATTCGTGATTATGGGTTGCTTGTTTGATGAAATCTGATGACAAGTGGGTTCAGAAATTGTCTGCGGGCAAAACGTTATTCTGGTGAAAGTTAATTAATTAATTTATTAAAAGTTAATTAATTAAATTAGGATCAGGATTGAGATTGAGAATGTTGATTAGATCATACCTTGAGGCGAGAATGATTTCCTTCTTGTGTCACACGTATAAATATGGTATTGAGTGTATAACGAATATTGGCCCACGGTTGCTGGTTAGTGATAACCTTTCTCTTTCATCCTGTAAGGAGTCTGAAAGCGTTCCCGGTTATTACAAACGAGATTACAAGATGCATCTACTAGGGTTAAGGACTCATAATATATATGTACAAATTGTATAAAAGATATAATTTTGGCACAATAAGATAGAAGATAGAAGATAGAAGATAAAAGATCGTATTTTCAAAAAAAAAAAGCCAAAAGGGGCATGACACGGCCAGCCGCACGCGCTGATACGGGCAAGGTGGACGTGCCATCACCGTGGCACGACATGTTTACTTATTTCTTCGTTGCGAGCTTGAGTCTTGAATCTCTAGGATTTTGTAGGACTTCTAGGGGTATGCTATGCTACTTGATTCTTCGATCCCCGGTCAATAATGATGTTCCAATGTTGCTTCTGACTTCAGGGAAGATCGAACACTCGTATTTCAACCGAAACGTGCCGGAAATGGCCTCGAACGCATGTAACATGATATAAACCAAGGTAGACATCGAAACACGGAAATGGAATGCTTTCTACACTATATGAATGCAAAACATCTACAAGGACACATGGAATGCATGAATCTAACAAGTAAAACCATGCATGAATGGATGACATCAAAACACCACATACTGAAACATTACTCGTCAAATGACATGCCTCAAATGAAAGGAAAATAATTTCTCAAACCATATCACCATAACATCAATCACACTTAAAGGATGAAAGATGAATCATAACTTTCCAAACGGCTCAAAGGTAATATTTTTAACTCTCAATCTCACCAAAGTGTATATGCATACGCCAAGGATCACTCAAACTCAAGAGACATTCAAAAAGCTTACCATACGCCTGTCAAAGCGTTCTCAAACTCCACCACATGTCATTGAAACTAAAATACAAGATATAAGCAACAAGGCCTTTAAAAGAGTGTAATGGGGGAAATAGGACAAGGAAAACATAATGTAGGCTAGGTGAGGGGAAAAAAACCAGGCAAAAATGGCTTATAGTATCCGGGGTATCGAATCTGGCCAAACTTGAACCACTTTAAAAATTCACCAACTCACACTTTATTCATTTTGAAATGTTTCTTCCTTTCCAAGCATCTATAGCACTTTAAATTTTCAACACATACACTTGTTCTTTTTCTATTCTTTCAAGGACAAGAGTTATACTTCATTTTTGAACCAACTCCTTAATTGTAGCAATAAGGTTGATGGGTAAATAAAGGCAATACGTGGCTAATAGAAGGGAAACATATATAAGGGTAGAAAATGTCACATAAGCTTATCAAAGAGGATCTCGATCATCGTAATTTATATCAAGCATATAGAATCAAATGAACATGTAGTTTTGAAAGTTAATCAATCACAAGTTCAAGAAGAAACTAAGGATGTTGGATATCACACAATAATAAGAAAGAAAGGACACATGAAAATGCATGTCTATCCTAAGGCCAAGAACGCTCACAAGGTCATGTTTGGTCAAGTTAGTCATTATAATTTATTGAAAAACTCTTGTGCATAAAAAATATCAAAAAGAAGTAAACCAAAGCATCATGAGCACAACAAATATTGATAGCATAACCTATCTCAATTTCTAAAGGTAGCATGATATTATTCGACTCAATATACACTAAAATGCGATATTTTTGAAATTTTTGTTTTTTATGCATGCGGAAATGCAAGAAAAGACTCAAGAAAAAGGAAAAAAAGGCATAAACATAAACGAGTAACAAGGAAAGGGAAACATGAAATGTGAATGTGAGTATAACACATCATACTTAAACTACACATTGTCCTCAATGTGAAAGAAGTCAAAGCAAAAAGAAAGAATACTCACAAAGCAAAGTAATGCATGAAAAGTGGATGGAATGGAAGAACATGTAGCCTCATCCAATGGACCCTAACTCACACCTATATACTCTCATAACTCTCAACATAAGCATCAATTATAAGAAAGAGAAAAATAAAATTCAAACTGCATGGGTAGCCTCCCATGAAGCGCTTATTAAGATCATTAACTTTCCCCAATTCAGCTCATTGTGGATGTTCAACATACAATCTAGTAGACGTGTACTACAAGTGTGTGTCTCGATCCTAGGAATCCAGGTAGGAGGTAGTAAAATTCCTTATGGTGATGGCAAGATTATTTAACAGTCTCATGGGTAGAGGTTAGTGGTATCTTAAGATTATAAGTTTTAGGAGTAGGAGAAAGACTAACATCAACCGAATGAGAGGAGATAGGCTCAAGGAACTCATACTTGGAAGAGGATTATTGAAATATATGCTCAGGAAAAGGAGGAAAAATAGATGAACCGGAGGAAGACTTCCAGTTTTCAAATTCACATAACAATAACTCTAGCATGGCCATCAAGACGGTATCGACACGGTTAGGCACAGGGAAAGGTTCCCGTGTCGGTTCTTCTTCATCCCGGTGTCACAAGTTCAGATCTAGAACACTACTTTGGCACTTCCATCGAGAGTAAAAGTGACATAGAAGTTGCGTACAAACTACAGAGTAGAATAAGACCACTTCACTACATTTTGTTTGTTTTGTATCCCTTGAGAGTTGAGGCTGATCTGCGTTGAAATTGTCGGGTTTTAATTCACATATGTGAAGGCTACAATTCACAAGATTGTAAGATACGACTAGTTGTTCGAAACTATCATGTTAGAATTGATAATGGAGCTTCATATCACAAAACTTGTCATGGTCATAAGGTTCATGAGAACGTCGTCTAGGTATGTAATTATGTATAGGGTTAGCCGTTGGTTCTTTATTTGGCCCTTGTTCGACTTATTGAATTGTTGTTGATATTGTCTAGGAGATAAAAAAGTGCAATAAGTGGATCATTTTACCTTGACTGAAACAAGCTTGAATTATGTGATGTGTATATACTATGCGGAAGAAAGTTTTTGTTTGTGAGATGATAACTCCACCTTTGATATTAATTGTTATTTAAATGATGGAAGACTTAACATAAAAATTTGTTATTATAAACTAATAAATATCGATTATATGTCTAGATTGCTTATCTTGGTTTGTTTGTTAAATATGTGTGTAGGTCTTGAATGATATTACAAGGGAAGACTCGGATGAAGACTTACTACAACAACCAACAAACAAAAGAGAAGATCTTAAAAACGGCCAACCGACTACAAAGATCTTGTTGGAGAAGATAGGCATTTGAAGAGAGGATCTTGGAGAAGATCTCATTTGAAGACGTCAAACGGCTATGAAGAAGGTTGTTGAAGATCTTGAACGTAAGTTGTTGAACTGCTGTGGAGAAGATCAAACGGCTATCAAAGAGAACGTTTATAAAGAAGATCATGGAGAAGATATTGTTCAAAGGATTCACTCATGCAAACGGCTAGTACACAAACAACACATACGAAGATCTCGTTCAATAAACATCGGATTCTATGGAAGAAAGAAGTTGCAACGGCTAGAAGAAGTTCCTCCATAGAAGACTATAAAAGAAGACGTCGATTGAAGATGAAGACACCAAGCCTACAAGCGATCATACAAGACATCTTCATCGATCCAAAAGTTTATCTTCCTCTTTAAGCTTACTTAAGTTTATTCATTAGAGTAAGATAAACACAATAGCTACATTGGCATATCATTTTAGTGTTATACTCGAGTGTGTTACTCTGCAAAGTAACTAGGTTATTATTCCTAGAATAGAGTTGACTAGATCGTAGCATTGAGGCTACATTGAGAGAAGAAGGAAAGTTCTTCTAGGTTGTATCTAGGACTAGGACTCACAACAAGCCTTGATATCAGATATTGCAAAAAGTTCTCATACTATATTCAACACCCCCCCCCCCCTTCTAGATTATTTGTATCCTTA
>BSUD01000001.1:135499936-135667716 GCA_033239045.1 Fagopyrum esculentum | reverse complement strand
CCCCCCCCCCCCTTCTAGATTATTTGTATCCTTATTAATCCCCTACTCGGTTCTTCAATTGGTATAAGAGCTAGACTCACGTATATTGATTTAACCATTAGTGAGACTAATCATGAACTTTATAGGTGAGGGAATTTTGCTCAAGGAAGATTCACATCTCGACCACCCCTCTTTTGCGGTAAAAACTTTGCCTATTGGAGAGCTTTAATGAAAATGTTTATTATTGATAAGGACATGGAACTATGGAGCATTTTTTAAACTTGACCAAGAATACCAACCACCGCGGTTGAAGGATTTCAATTTCAAAAGAAAGAAGTTGACTTCAATCAAACGGACTTGGATAGTGTGGCTAAAAGCTACAAGGTGTTAGCATGAAATATTGCGATATTCTAGGCACTTATTTATAGTTGTTTTTCATTCATTATAGTGTTCATGGATAAGGTATTGAAGCATTTGTTAGCTTGTTTATCTATATTTTCGATATGGAGGTCTACATTAGCTTTGTGTTGATTATAGGTGAATAAGAGTTGAAACCGGACCATTTGAGAGAGATAAGAGAGGATTCGATCATATCCAAGGATTAGGAACACATCAAGGAAGCTAAAGAAGAAGCTAAGATGGATAATGTCACGACACAAAGGAAACCACAAGCAATCTACACTTCCACGCCCTAAATTACGGCCGTAGAAGAGTCCACGGTCTAAACCACGGCTGTGGATCTTGGCATCATGAGCGTGGATCATTCCAGTAAGTTACACGGCCTAAAGTACGGTCGTGGAAGTCACAAGAGACCGTAACCCAATTCCACGCCCTAAACCACGGTCGTGGAATCCCTTGAGACCGTGATTTAGGCGATCTTTTGACGAGTCTTCATTTACCACGTTAATTACGTGATGGGCCGGGGACGGTTACTTTTGCCCCGTCTTATAAAAAGGTCAGAGAAGAGAGTTTTGGACATCGACACTTACGGCTTATTCCCGTTACATTGGCGTTGGATCTCGCGGAGATGTGACGGCCACTTATCTTGCTTGGATCATTCTCGCCTAGGGTGGATTGAAGATCACCGAAGGTTTTTACCTCTTTCTTAGGGTTAGTTATTGAAGACGGATTGACAACATGTTCTTCATATTTACCCTAGATCATTGTGAGGTTTTGTGTTATATTCTGAATCCATTGAGTATTCCAATTTGTGTTTTGGATTTGAGATTGACTTTGAGTTATATTTGAGTTTCCGAGGGTTTTCATCTTTCATTCTTCTTAAATTGATTTTTGATATCATGACAATGGTTATTGGCTAAAACCCTTTAGCAATTCTAAGATGAAGGGTTAATAGTTGTGGCTTAGATGATGATAGATCGATCGGAAATTGATTGGACCCTGAGAGTTAAAGAGATCTCGTCGACGAACCCAAATCACGGCCTGTTCTTGGAGTTCCACGGCCGTGGTACTCAAGATTTGACCGTGATTTACCCTAGTTTACGAACTTTGCTTTTACTTTGATCCAAGGTTAAAGATTAGCTTTAATCTAGTCTTGGTTTATCCTTTTCTAGGTAGTAGTGAGACTCATCACCCTCTATTTCGATTTCGAGTGTCACAACCTTAATCGTTTTAGTTAGTCTTGATCCTTGGGTTACAAGTTTGGGTATTTGAGATTAATTCTTGTCCTTAGATCCTTTCTATACTGAAGCCTCAACAACCTTTATAGAGAGTGTGTTTTGATAAGTCATATAAAGTTCTGGAACTTCACCGTACATTACTTTACCTTAACATACTTTTGCAACTCTTAACTATGTCCCTAGTTCTTTAGTATATCTTGAATCGATTGCCACAATTAGATACCTGGATCTTTAGGGTTGCTGTTTTTCCAATATTTGCAAAGCTTATTACATTTGCTTGCTTGACGAACTGCGAACTGAATTTGTTCCCCCCAAATCCCTGAGTTCGACACTCTGAAATTCTTGCTTTACTACGCCGATCCGTACACTGCGGGTTCGCTTGCTTTGATTCTAGTTTTATAAATTTAAAGCTTATTTGCACGTAGAGCTGTCAAAAGTTGACCCGACCCGTGAAACCGACCCGACAAACCCGAGCCCGAACCCGACCTGGCCCCGAAAATTTTTAAAAAAAGAAAATACCCGGAACCGACCCGCTTGATATTGATTTAACCCGAAATAATAAATAACCCGAACGGTCGAACCCGAAAATGACCCGGACCCGATAACGACCCGACAACCCGAAGTAACCCGACCCGAAATAACCAGATAGCCCGAAGTAACCCGACTCGAAATGACCCGATAGCCCGAAGTAAACCGACCCAAAATGAACCGATTGCCCGAAGTAACCCGACCGAAATGACTCGATAGCCTGAAGTGACCCAACCCGAAATGACTTGCTAGCCCAAAGTAACCCGACTTGAAATGAGCCGCTAGCCCAAAATAACCCGACCCTAGATAACCTTGATAATGTGAAGTAAAATGATGTGATAGTATGAACTATAAACTATGAAGTAGTCCAAGCCAATATGACATGTTAATTCGGAGTAAATTGATAAAAATAAAATAAAATTACACATTTAAACCTAAAATTTTAAAACAATAATACTCTTGCATGTATCATAAGTTCATTACTCTTACATGTATCATAAGTTCATGATATGTATAGAATATGTTAAGTTTTCATCTTTTATTTTTCTCTTACAATATATAAAATTATTCAATTTGAATTAATAGAATTTGAGTTTTGAGTTAATTTGATAATTTGACATGATTTATCAAGAAAGAAAATATATAGTATTTATCCCGGTCCGGCTCTAGTGAAGCTCAAAAACAACTTCATGGTGAAGTTGTATGGATCTAAACCATTGATTAAGTTTAATGGTTGAGATCATCTGATAATTATGGCCAGTAATAATTGAGATCATCTTGATAATTATGGCTAGTGAATAAGAAAGATAATTTATGAAAATTTAAGAAATTTAATAGTACTAAAAGGAAAGCTAATATTGATAAAATAAAAATCTAATATTTCCATATAAATATTGTCTCCTCCTTTGCTAGTCACTAAAATTTATGGATGTTTTGTACCGATATTTTTATTTAATCTAATTGTGTAATAATTAAACTTTTTGTATTATTATTTTAATGACATTTAAAATATCATTTTGCTTCATTTAGATAATTTTCGATCAAAGGTTAATATTAACAAAGAATATATTCAATACATTATTTTTATCTTAATAAATCAAAGTAATTTATGTTTATTTTATCAAAATAATCTAAAAAAAATAAAACAGAGAGCAATTGTAAATATTGAGATCTCCCGGTAAATTAAGGTTAGAGAATAAGAAAGATAATTTTAGTACTTTTTAATCCATTCAATATTAGTTACATTTGTTCTCACATCCTAATATTATATTTTGTTTTTATTAGATTACTTTGATTAATTGAATAAACATAGATTACTTTAATTTCTTAAGATAAAAATAATGTAATGAAATATTTTTTGTTAATATTAACCCTTGGTTGACAATTAGCTAAATGAAGTAGAAGATAATTTTGCATGCCATTTTAATAATAATAATAATAATAATAATAATAATAATAATAATAAAGACATTTTAATGAATATTAAATTAGATTAATTAGAAAATATCAATATAAAAGCATCTATAAATGTTAGTGATTAACAAAGGAAGAAGATAAACGACTTATATCAAAATACTAATAAATGTGTTTTGTTTTTCAATATTCTCTTTCCTTTTTAGTACAAGTAAATTTCTTATATTTTCATAAATTATCTTTCTTCACTAGCAATAATTATCGAGATAATTGTAATGATCACTCGTGTTAAATATCTCCCGGTTTTAAATTCGGATATCCATTCCGATCCGTATTTGGTTGGATATCCGACATTTTTCCCATAATCGGATTGGATAATTATCCGGATGTCCGGTTGATCTGGAATCGAAAATATAGTATGCGAAATGATTTGGTTGGATCGGATCGGATTATTATCCACAGATATCCGGATGATCCGAATGACTTTTGTTTGACCCGATTGATCCGGATATCCTCTTGATCTGAATATGCAAAAATGATTTAGCCAGATCCGATATCCGATTGATCTGAATATCTCCGGATATATATTTGCTACTTTGTTTATCACAAAATGTAATGAAAAAACAATTAAAAGGCAGAAAACAAATCAAAGTAAAAATGATAAGTATATAGATGATAAAATAAATAGAATATTAAAGTACGGATATTTGGATATTCGATTATCCATGGATATCCGGTGAGCCACTGATCCATGAGTATCCGGATAGGCGGATATCCATGATTATTCAAATATTCATGATTATTCGGATATCCGTGAATATTCGGATGCCTAAAACCTTGATCCGTATCCGATCCGGTGATCTAGGAAGATATCCCGTATCGGATTCTAACCGGATCAAAACAGATACTAAAATATCGGGGTTTTTCGGATTGAGTCAACGAAATTTTCAAACCGGATTGGCGGATAAAATTGGTTTTGCCACCCATACTAATCATATTGGCGAATAATTATCCGATCCAACTAAAATCATTTGCGGATTCCATATTTTATTAGACCAAAATATTCACATAACTAGGTAATTTTGATTTAGATCGAAAATTGCACCATCCAAAACCGACCTGAATAAAGATTTTAGAAATCATATCATCTTTGAGCAAACCGAACTTGACCCGCCTTAATTGGCACCTCTTGAAACATTAAAAAACAAAAATAATCCGGCCCGAAGTGACCCGAGAACCAACTAAACCGATTCGTTATGGCCCAAGAACCAAGTCTACCCGATAACCCATTCCAACCCGAATAACTAGTACCTGACCCAAATTGACCCGATCCGAAACAACCCGCTAACAAAAACAAACCTATTTATACCCGACTCGATTTCAACCCGACCTTGTTTGACCCGACCCGAACTAGACCCGCGGACCCGTTTGATCCAACCCGAAATCGACCCGCCAACCCCGTTTGGCACCACGAAAAGAACCGATGCTACCCGATAACCCGTTTTACCCGAACATTTGGTACCCGACCCAAACCGACCCGACCCGAAACAACCCGTTTAAAAACCAAGCCTACTTTTTACCCGACCCAATTCCAACCCGAGCTTGTTATAACCCGACCCGAACCCGACCTGCCAGCCCCGTTTGACAGCTCTATTTGCACGCACTTTTTAGGGCGAACAAGTTTTGGCGCCGTTGCCGGGGATTTGGTTTAGGCCGAATTCGGTTATCGGTTGTCAAGCTTGGGAGCTTTGCTCTTGTCATTTGATATCTCTTTTAAGTTATATTTGCAGGTTATCCTTGGGTATATGTACAGGTCTAGCACCAACAAAGACCTCTTACCTCTTGATCAAGAACTTGAGAAGACTTTGAGAAATAAGCTCAAAGAAAGAAAGATGGCTAAAAGTAAAGAGAGGGATATCCAAGCAAAATTGGATGATTCCGAAGCTCGACTTAGATGGAGCGAGAAGACTCGCAAGGAAGAATCGGAGCGTCATCAATTGCAAATTGATGAGCTCAAGGACATGATGCTGCAAATGAGGCTGGAGATGAGTGATTCCAAGAAGAAGAAGAGAAGGAAACCGACAAGCTCGGTTAGAACCGACTCATCCGATGAAGAGAGCGACTCATCCATGCCGTCGCTAGAGGATATTGATCCAACGATCAATGAGAACCAGAATAATCCAAGACCAGCCGCCAATCATCGTATTCGGGCTGGGGGTGCGAGAGCCGCTCGTGTAGATGAAGAGACAAGAACTCTAGGCCAAAGAATGGATCCGATTCAGCAACCACGCCGTCTAGGTGTAAACTTTGATGCTGACAATATTCAAGGGTTTAGCTTCAACCCACAAGTTATTACCATCGTTCGCCAAAGCCAGTTTGGAGGAACGAGTGTTGAACCTCCACATCAACATTTACAGAATTTTGAGATCTTGATGGAGACAATGAAGCCAAAGAATGCAACCACCAACAATTACAAGATCAAGCCATTCTTTTTCTCTTTGAAAGGGAAAGCTTTATCTTGGTATCAAGTTCTTCCAAATGGAAGACTTAACACATGGGAGGATCTATCTTCGGAGTTCCTAACCAAGTTCTTTCCGCCATCCAAGACGGCGGAGTTGAGAGGTAAAATTAATGCTTTTTCTATGAGATCTAATGAAAGTTTGTTTCAGTCTTGGAAAAGATTTCAGGATTTATTATTGGATTGCCCACACCATGGCATTTCCAAATTGGAGTTATTGGAGATATACTACAAGGGGCTGGATGTGGAAACACAATTCAAGCTCCAATCCCTTTCATGTGGCACATTTATGGACATGAGGGAAGATGACGCTTGGGACTTCATTGAGAAGCAATCCCGAGTCATTGAGAAGTACTCTCACCGGAAAGTGGAAGCTAATCGAGTGGAGCAAGGAGCAAAGCTAACACAAGCTGCTCAAACTCAAATATTTTCTCTCAACACCGAGATTAAAGAATTGAAGGAAGTCATCAAGGCTAGCTTTCCAAAGCCTAAGAAGTAAGATGTTGGTTATTTAGGAAACAACAATAACCACAATGGGAATGAGAACACCAATCGCAACAGCCGGAACAACAACCGGAATAACAATTGGAACAACAATAGGGGTTCAAACAACAACAATTGGCATTCCAACCAATAACAAAACTCCGGTAATTCTTATCCCAATTCAGGAAATTCACTAACTCCACCATCTTCTTCTTTCATTTCTTTGAAAAGTCAGGGACAAACATCTAATAGTTGAAGCACTTCGGGGAAAGAGAAGCCCGATCCCATGCTGGAAACGATCTTGGGAAAGCTTCAAGGGTTGGAGAGTCACATCACTAAGGTTGATAAAGCCCAAAAGGTTTTAGAAAACCAAATGTTCAGTAATGCTGAGGAAGTTTCTAAAAATCAAGGAAAACTTTCAGGAAAGACGGAGGATAACCCGAAAGGAAGGGTGATGGCTATCACAACTAGGAGCGGAGCAACAACCACCGACCCGCAGCCCAAGTTTGTGGAAGTTCTCGTCGAAGGAGAAGGAAAAGGGGAAGGAGAAGGAAGACATCTACATTCCTCCTTCCGCTTGCATTATGCAGGAAGATCGGTCTAGGCGAGCCTAAACTGGTGAAGATGACGTTATATATGGCGGATCGATCCATAACTCGTCCCGTCGGTATCATTGAAGACGTCCCGGTCAAGCTTGGTAAGTTCTATGTTCCAATACATTTTGTTGTGCTTGACATTCCTGCAGATAGTCCGGTCCCGATCATACTCGAAAGACCGTTTCTTGCAACATCTGGTTGTATGGTGGATTGCAAGAATGCTAGACTCGCCTTCGACATAGGAGAGGAAAGGTAGAGTTCATTCTTTCCACTTTGATGAAAAAACCAGCTCTTGAAGAGGATATGTTTAGCATCCATGACGAAGAGGAATCTAGAGAGGAAGTAAGCTCAATTCTATTCAAAGATCCTTTGCAAAAGGTGATCGCTATGAGCATTATGGACATAGGAGAGGAAGAGGAATGCAATGAGGAAATTGAAGCTTTAGAGGAGCAAAAGGAAGTGCATGAAGAAGAGTTTGAAAAACTCTACGATGGGTCAGAAAACGTGAGGAATCACGGTCAGTCGTGCAATTCCACGGCCGTGGTTCCCACCAACATGACCGTAATAGCTATTCAGAGGACTCCAGTAAGTTACACGGCCAAAACCACGGCCGTGGAACTATCAGAGATGCCGTAATTGACTTTTACGCCCTAAACCACGGCCGTGGAGGAAGCAGAGGTGCCGTGATTTTGGGAAAATTTGAGGACAATTACGTTCTTTCTACCACTTCTCTTGATTCTTCTCCAACAACTTCTAAACCCTTAGAGACTTCCAAGGAAGCATTGGACACTCCTCAAGAGCCATTAGAGACTCCAATAGTGATGGAATTGAAGCCACTTCCCACACATCTAAGGTACGCATTTCTAGGACCTAATTCTACCTTTCCGGTAATTGTTAGTTCCGATCTAAGTGAAGATGAACATAGTAAGCTTATGGTTGTTCTAAGGAAACATAGGAAAGCCTTAGGTTACACTATAGAGGATCCAGTAGGAATTAAGCCTTCATTGTGCATGCATAAGATCCTAATGGAAGAAGACTTTAGGACTTCGCGACAACCTCAAACGCGGTTAAATCCGACCATGAAGGAGGTTGTCAAGAAGGAAATTCTTAAGCTACTTGATGCAGGTATTATCTACCCTATCTCCGATAGCAAGTGGGTGAGTCCCGTACAAGTTGTTCCAAAGAAGGGAGGAATGACGGTCATCACCAACAAAAACAACGAGCTCATTCCTACAAGAACTGTGACGGGATGAAGGATGTGCATAGACTACCGCAAGCTAAACAACGCAATGAGGAAGGACCACTTCCCATTACCATTCATAGATCAAATGCTTGAGAGGTTAGCACAACACTCACATTTCTGTTATCTTGACGGTTATAGTGGTTTCTTTCAGATTCCGATACATCCGGACGATCAAGAGAAGACCACGTTCACGTGCCCATGGGGTACGTTTGCTTATAGGAGAATGCCGTTCGGGCTTTGCAACACCCCAGCCACCTTCCAAAGGTGCATGATGGCTATCTTCTCGGAGTACATAGAGGAGATCATGGAGGTTTTCATGGATGACTTTTCTGTTTATGGTTCCTCTTTCGATAATTGTATTTCTAACCTTTCTCTTGTGCTACAAAGGTGTGAAGACACTAACCTAGTTCTTAATTGGGAGAAGTGCCAATTTATGGTGAAGGAAGGCATTGTACTCGGACACTTGATCTCTAGTAGAGGGATCGAAGTAGATAAGGCTAAGATAGAAACTATAGAAAAGCTCCATCCTCCATCTTCGGTGAAGGGAATAAGAAGCTTTCTAGGACATGCTGGATTTTATAGACGTTTTATAAAGGATTTCTCTAAGATATCAAAACCGCTTACTAATCTATTGATGAAGGATGTAGTTTTTAATTTCTCGCAGGAGTGCTTAGATGCGTTTCATAAGATTCGGGAAGCTCTAATCTCAGTCCCGATCATTCAACCTGCCAGATTGGAATCTTCCATTCGAGGTCATGTTTGATGCAAGTGACGTAGCTATAGGAGCTGTGCTTGGGCAAAGAAGGAAGGACGAACCCATGCTATCTACTATGCTAGCAAGACGCTAGTTGAAGCGCAGCTTAACTACGCCACTACTGAAAAGGAATTTCTAGTTATTGTTTATGCATTTGAAAAGTTTCGTTCTTATCTTGTATGTGCAAAGGTGATTGTATACACGGATCATGCTACGATCCGGTATCTACTTGCAAAGAAGGATGCGAAACCAATGCTGATTAGATGGATTCTTCTCCTACAAGAATTCGATCTAGAGATTTGTGACAAGAAGGGTTCGGAAAATTCTGTTGCGGATCATTTGAGTCGTCTACCACATCTAGAGGACGACAATCTACCTATAGATGACTCATTTCCGGACGAGCATTTACACATCATAGAGGAGTGCATCGACAAGATTACAAAAGGTAACGAACCATGGTTTGCTGATTTTGTTAACTATTTGGTTTGCCAGGAAATACCACCCGAATTATCCTATGCACAAAGGAAGAAGTTCTTTAAGGATGTCCGGGAATACTTTTGGAACGAACCTCTCCTCTTCAAGAGAGGTCCTGACGGCATCATTCGACGATGTGTGCCGGAAGACGAGATGCAAAGTGTCATCCGTCATTGTCATTAACTACCTTGTGGAGGACACGCTAGCTCGAACAAGACTAGCGCTAAGGTATTGCAATCTGGATTCTTTTGGCCTACTCTATTTAAAAATGTGCAAACCTCTGTTTCCTGCTGCGATGCTTGTCAAAGAACAGGGAACATATCTAGGAGAAACGAAATGCCTCTTAACAATATTCAAGAGGTAGAGATCTTTGACGTTTGGGGAGTAGACTTCATGGGACCTTTCCCATCATCTTGTGGAAACCAATACATACTTCTAGCTGTAGATTATGTTTCGAGATGGGTTGAAGCAATTGCCTCTCCCACTAATGATGCCATGGTTGTGGTTAAGTTCTTTAACAAGACTATTTTCCCAAGGTTTGGGACACCACAGACTATCATTAGTGATGGAGGCTCTCACTTCATTGCCCGATGATTCGAAGCTCTACTAGCTAAGTATGGGGTGACTCACAAGATCGCCACCCTTTACCATCCACAAACGAGTGGACAAGTGGAGATTTCGAACCGGAAGATTAAAGGAATCCTAGAGAAAACAGTTTTGAAGACAAGGAAAGATTGGTCTATGAAGCTAGATGACGCATTGTGGGCATACCGGACTGCATACAAGACTCCCATAGGAACGACACCATACAACCTTGTGTATGGGAAGTCTTGTCACTTACCGGTAGAGCTGGAATATAAGGCGTATTGGGCGGTAAAGTGGTTGAACTTCAGCATGAAGGAAGCGGGCGAGAAGCGCCTCTTGGACCTTTACGAGCTTGAAGAAATTCGCTTAAACGCCTACGAGAACGCCAAGATCTACAAGGAGAGAGCGAAATGTTGGCATGATAAGCATATCATTCCAAAGGACCTCAAGGAAGGAGATCAAGTTCTCCTCTTCATTTCAAGACTTCGTCTCTTTCCACGTAAGCTTAAATCTCGTTAGATTGGACCTTATATAATAAAACATGTTTTTCCCCATGGCGCAGTTGAAGTATGGGGTGAAAAGGGCGGAAGCTTCAAGGTGAACGGTCAACGACTCAAGAAGTACTCACCGGAGCTCCAAGCTGAGGAGTTCGCACCTACCGCACTCGAATAGGTGCAAGTACGGTCTAGCTACGGACCTTAAACAAGCACTTCTTGGGAGGCAACCCAAGGTATTGCACTTATGCTTTTGTTTGTCATTCGTAAATTAGATTAATCTAGACGTTTATGTTTTGTTTTGCCCTCAATACCTTCCGGTATGTTGTGTTTTTGGATGTAGGAACAATGGAATAGGCAATGGGAAAGGAAAAAGTTGGAAGAAATTGACGAAACTCAGATTTTGGCGCATTACAGATAGTTCCACGCCCTAAACCACGGTCGTGGAGGCTACAGTGACCGTAATTCTTCAAAATCTGAGAAAAATCTCAAAAAACCACGGGTCCGTACAAAACCACGGCCGTGGAAACCCCCGAGTGACCGTGATTTTCAAAAAATTTTACGGCCGCTATATAAACCACCTTCCTTCACAAAAACACCCTCATTCCCAAATCCACGCCCTCTTCCACGCCCTAAACTCCAAAAAATCTCCACATCTCACAAATCCTCATTCGATAATCGTTTCGAACGATTCTTGGTGCTAAAGTGGAGCATTTTCATTCCTCTACAAGATCCAATCGACAAAACAAGTGAACAATCCCTCCAGAAGGCGGAATTTGGATTCAAAGATCCAAAACCCTAGGTTTTTACTAATCTTCTCTTCTTTGTCAATTCGGGCTAAATTTTCGCAAGAACTTAGAGAAATTGCATAGGATTGAGATTGGAATTAGTCTAGGACAGGTTCTGATGAGTTTGTTGTTGATTTTGTTGAGATTTGAGCAAATCAGAAACGAATCACGGTCTTTGGAACTTCCACGGCCGTGGAATAGGAAGAACAGACCGTGGTTTTTTTCTGGAATTGAGAAAATGTTCACGAGAAGTGCAGGAAAGAAAAAGAAGAGAAAGGGTGATAGTTCCTCCTCTTCCCAAGCCCCTCCTAGTGAACCACCATCACCTCCACGCCCTAGAATCCCAACCATTCACCCAAACTATCTCCAAGCTTTAGAAAAGATCGAGGAGAGACCGGTCATAGGACCTAGATACCTCTTACTTGAAGAGTTGGAACCACTTAATGTGGTGAATGACTTGACATGGCTCTTGGATAGAGCCGGACTGATTGTTTTCTCCGCTATTCGAGCGGATGCATATGAGGAGATTACGAGGGAGTTTGTTATTTCCTTCGAGCATAGCCACGTCGAGAGGACGGTATCCTTTAGATTGATGGAGACGGATTATGAGTTCTCCATCCAGCAGCTTGGAGCCTTCTTTGGGTTCCATGAGACCTTTAACGGTCGCTTTCCTAGCGGTGTATATGCTAAGGACTTCTGGGAGGATATAGCTATGATTTATGCCAGTGAGGACCACTGGCAGCCAGCTGACACCAAGGCTAATCTCATCTACCACTTAGCCTTGAAGATAGCTCATAGGGTCCTTTCCGAGTGCCTCTTCCCTAGGACCGAGACCCTCCAAAAGATAAAGACCGATGAGCTATTCCTTCTTTACGCTATGCTGCACGGTAGACCCGCTGATTGTGCCACCCTCCTAGCCTCCACCATGAGCAAGCTTAAGAGCAAGAGGGTTGGGAACATTGGGTACGGTGGGATGGTTACCCACATTGCTACCTAGCTCGGGATTGATTGCTCCGCATGCACTAGGATAGCGGCGAGACCTTTGGGTCTCAAGAGCCTTATGACTAGGGGTATGATCTTTCCTAGACACCGAGGTCCACCTACTGCTGCTATGCCATGGGAAGATAGAGGAGGTAGAGGCATTCAATGGCTTCCTGAGTATTCCATTATGGCCGGACGCCATAATTGGAAGGAGACATTCGCTGCTATGCATGCGAATAGATTAGCACCGCCTCCTTACGTTCCGGACGAGCCTCCAGCTGAGGATATGGGAGGAGGTGATTACAATGAGGGAGGAGGTGATGAGCAGACATTTGGCACGTTTCCGGATCAGCCGGACACCTTCCCGGACTTACCTAGACAGTCTCCCCGCCCTTCTAGACCCTCCGGTGCTTCTTCCTCTCGCCGTGCTAGTGTGAGCGAGAGACCGACATGGATGGATACTCCTCCCGCTTGGTATGGAGCACAGCTGGAGTGGATAGGAGCTCCGCCACCATGGTATGCACATCCACCAGCAGCACCGGCCCCACAAGATGCACTAGCATGGTACGGCCAAGCACCGACATGGTATGAGCAGCTACCGGAGTGGGCTACCGACTTTTCCAGGAGAGTCGGCAGTTTGGAGATCCGCCAGGACGCTCGAGATGTACGGGCTGATGAGCATGACCGGATGATGAGGGATATCTACCGCCAGCAGTTTGGGCGGAACTTCAGCTCCGATTTCCACCCGTTTCCACCACCGCCTCCACCGCAGTGATGAGCTATGCCGATTGACAGTTTCAGCCGCCCCACCACTGTCTAGTGAGTTCATTTTTTCTTTTCTTTCTTTTCCTTTTTTCTTTTTGAATATTGAGGACAATGTTTGTCTTAAGTATGGGGTGGGGTGTGACTATGTGTTGTAATAACTCTACTACATTTGCTTGCCTTGATCGATGACACTTTGGATGTTTCGTTTCATTGTCACACGTTTCAGTATTGCATTGCATGAAAAAGTTTTCGAAAAACCCATAAAAATGTGAAAAATTTTGAAAAATTCTAAAAAGGTTTTGTGCTTCTAAGATTTGAGATGATTTCTATGATAATTTCTACTTGCGGATTGAGCTTTTGATGACAATTGTATGCCTAAACGAATAATGAATTGAAAAGGAATTGAATGTATTGATTATCCTTTCTTACAAGTTTCATAATGTGAAGGGTTTTATCTAAATCATATTGAGAAATTGAGGTTGAAATCACATGATGAGTTCTTATACTTCTTTATGAAATGATTAAGGCAATTCGATTTTTCTTTCTTCTTTCTTTGATCACTTGGCCCCACAATGAAAGTAATTGCCTCCCTTACCTATCCGGGAATTTGGAGGAGTTGTGTTTTGGCATGTTTGATGTGGGAGGGCCATGAAAGCAAATTTTTGCATCCAAAGAATAGAATTAATAGGTTTGGGGAAGTCAATCATGACGATGAGTAACTCAGCACCATTCACATAGCCGGGTGTTTGTGTCTTGCCAAAGTCGGATTGAGCGATATTCCTAACGGATTATGGTATGTGCATCAAGGGTTTGAGGCATCTCGAAATTGAGAAACGCCAATCTCCTAGGCTTCGGTTTTTATGCACCGCTGTCCATAACTCCAAAAGTAAAGTCGAAAAATAATGTGAAAAAGAAGAGAGCAAAGCTCAAAGTTGATGGTGTTGCAATTCAAAATAAAAAGAAACAGAGTTGGGTTGTCCACTTTTCCGGATTCATGCACCACATCCCTTATAAGTTTCCCTCCCTTCCGTATTCTAGACCTTACTTGGAAGTCCTTAAGATCAAAAGAATGTTATTCGACTTGGTAATCTAAATTGAAGTTTCTTATGCTTGATTTTGATAATGCTTGAAGGTTATGATGTTTGCCTTAAAGTTTAACCAATTCATGAGGTTTCTTTGCTTTACATTCTTTGGTTTATGTATATAAGCGTTTCAAGGGTGAATGAAGCAATGTTTGAGAATGATCTTTTGACTAGAAGCACACTTACCTAAAAGATGATTTGTTTTTGAGTTTGCATGCATATTTCATCCTAACTTGTGTTCTAAGCTTCCAAAGACCTTGCTTGGGGACAAGCAAGTGACAAGTATGAGGTATTTTGTTAGCATGAAATATTGCGATATTCTAGGCACTTATTCTAGTTGTTTTTCATTCATTAGAGTGTTCATGGATAAGTTATTGAAGCATTTGTTAGCTTGTTTATCTATATTTTCGATATGGAGGTCTACATTAGCTTTGTGTTGATTATAGGTGAATAAGAGCTGAAACCGAACCATTTGAGAGAGATAAGAGAGGATTCGATCATATCCAAGGATTAGGAACACATCAAGGAAGCTAAAGAAGAAGCTAAGATGGAGAATGTCACGACACAAAGGAAACCACAAGCAATCTACACTTCCACGCCCTAAATTACGGCCGTAGAAGAGTCCACGCTCTAAACCACGGCCGTGGATCTTGGCATCATGAGCGTGGAGCATTCTAGTAAGTTACACGGCCTAAAGTACGGTCGTGGAAGTCACAAGAGACCGTAACCCAATTCCACGCCCTAAACCACGGTCGTGGAATCCCTTGAGACCGTGATTTAGCCGATCTTTTGACGAGTCTTCATTTACCACGTTAATTACGTGATGGGCCGGGGACGGTTACTTTTGCCCCGTCTTATAAAAAGGTCAGAGAAGAGAGTTTTGGACATCGACGCTTACGGCTTATTCCCGTTACATTGGCGTTGGATCTCGCGGAGACGTGATGGCCGCTTATCTTGCTTGGATCATTCTCGCCTAGGGTGGATTGAAGATCACCGAAGGTTTTTACCTCTTTCTTAGGTTAGTTATTGAAGACGGATTGACAATTTGTTCTTCATATTTACCCTAGATCATTGTGAGGTTTTGTGTTATATTCTGAATCCATTGAGTATTCCAATTTGTGTTTTGGATTTGAGATTGACTTTGAGTTATATATTTGAGTTTCTGAGGGTTTTCATCTTTCATTCTTCTTAAATTGATTTTTGATATCATGACAATGGTCATTGGCTAAAACCCTTTAGCAATTCTAAAGTAAAGGGTTAATAGTTGTGGCTTAGATGATGATAGATCGATCGTAAGTTAATTGGACCCTGAGAGTTAAAGATCTCGTCGACGAACCCAAATCACGGCCTGTTCTTGGAGTTCCACGGCCGTGGTTCTCAAGATTTGACCGTGATTTACCCTAGTTTACGAACTTTGCTTTTACTTTGATCCAAGGTTAAAGATTAGCTTTAATCTAGTCTTGGTTTATCCTTTTCTAGGTAGTAGTGAGACTCATCACCCTCCATTTCGATTTCGAGTGTCACAACCTTATCGTTTTATTTAGTCTTGATCCTTGGGTTACATGTTTGGGTATTTGAGATTAATTCTTGTCCTTAGATCCTTTCTATACTGAAGCCTCAACAACCTTTATAGAGAGTGTCTTTAGATAAGTCATATAAAGTTCTGGAACTTCACCATACATTACTTTACCTTAGCATACTTTTGCAACTCTTAACTCTGTCCCTAGTTGTTTAGTATATCTTGAATCGATTGCCACAATTAGATACTTGGATCTTTAGGGTTGCTGTTTTTCCAATATTTGCAAAGCTTATTATATTTACTTGCTTGACGAACTGCGAACTGAATTTGTTCCCCCCAAATCCCTGAGTTCGACACTCTGGAATTCTTGTTTTACTATGTTGATCCGTACACTGCGGGTTCGCTTGCTTTGATTCTAGTTTTATAAATTTAAAGCTTTTTTGCACGCACGTTTTAGGGCGAACACAAGGCCATGAACTTGCTCTATTGTGGATTAGATGCTAACGAATTCAATCGTGTCTCATCATGCAAAAGTGCAAAGGAAATTTGGGACAAGCTAATAGTTAAGTATGAAGGAACAAGTCAAGTCAAGAAGACTAAGATTAATATCTTCCTCGAACAATATGAGTTATTTAAGATAACTTCAAATGAGACGGTCAAAGAGATGTTCACAAGATTCACTGAAATTGTGAATAATCTCAACTCACTTGAAAAGGTCTTAACAAATGAAGAAAAAGTAAGGAAATTTCTAAGGAGTTTGCCTAAAGCTAAGTGGGGACCAAAAGTGACCGCCGTTGAAGAAGCTCGGAATCTCTCAACATTACCTCTCGATGACCTACTTGGAAAGCTAGTCACTAATGAAATGGTTCTTGGTAACGTAAAGAACCTTGCCTTAAGATCCAAGAATGATAACATTCCATCGGATGATGAAGAGAGTGATGATAAGGAAGAAGATCCGTTTGCCTTGATCTTAAGAGGTCTTGCAAGAATTCTACAAATAAGAACCAATTTGCAAACAAAGAATATCCACAATCATCAAGACCCAAAGGTTTTGTGGTGGTGTCATCGGTCAATGTTCATAATTTTATTAATGATTGTTCATTTTTTTTTGTTACAAGTAGTGTTCATATTTTTATTACTAATTGTTCATTTTGTGGTGGTGTCACGTGTCATGCCACGTCAGATTATTTTTTCAGGAAAAAAAAAAAACTCCGGTGACGTGGCATGCCACGTGGCACCACCACGACTCTCCTAATTTCTATCCACAAGGCTTCTCCTCACTTGAACCTCTCTCTCTCTCTATATATATATATATATATATATATATATATATATATATATATATATAGTATAGATCCTATGAGAACACCCCTAACGTGTATACATGAGAACAAATTCGTAATTATTATTAGTTTTGTTACGAATGTGTCATATCGTTTAATGTATTATTCGTAGTTATTGTTGGATTCCTAATTACTATTATTCATAGTTATTATTAATTATAATATTTACTCTAAACCCTTAATACTCATCATCCAACGGTGTACGATTATTAATTAATACTCACCCTATATATATATATATTACGTCCCTTTCTCCCAAAAGATGGATCGAAAGATTCATACATTTGAATATTAGATTTAGTGGATACTACGTAGTCATGCAATTAAGATTCCGTAAACAATGGATCAGGGAAGTTATTATAATTCAAAATGCCAAACCTATTGCTATTATTTTATTCCATCTTCACAAATAATGGCATTAACAAAATAATCCTCGCATTAATTGTAGTCGTAACAATGGGTGCCGTTGACGCCCTAATTATTAAGTCTTCGTACTTCTAAACTTGATCCGCTTTTTTTTTCCCTCCACTAAACCCTATACTTAATGCATAGTTTAGGGGTATGGTTAGGGTTGTAATCGTATCGATCCCCGAGTTGGATATTCGGTCTGCTCAATTTATAAAAGGTCGACTTAAATTCAATCCGATAGTATTCGTATATTTGATAAGTTTCATTCACATTGGTCGATATTCGAGTCCTTAAATTCTTAATTATAGGATATTTTACCGGATAGTCCGTTAACTGACCCAAATATCCGCCTAACTATTATCTCTATCATTAGGATATACCCAATTTGACCAAAAAATCCCTCATCCGGATCCGATGATTGGTAACACCTCTCAAATCGGATCGAATTCAAATAAATTAATTAACGGATCATTTTGGATTGAATCTTCGTGTAAGTGAATTAAATATTTTTATTCACCCACTAGTATAGATGTGTACTAGAAAATACTTATTTAATATCAATATTATTAGTTTGATTAAGTTACACAAACATGTTTAGATGTGTGGATTATTGTCTCACGTCGACAATATGATAATACCCGAATCTAACATATAAAAGCTAGAGTTATTCCTATTGCCAATTGGTTTTAGGATGAAACTCCTAATACTTGTGTATAAGATTATGGTACCAGACCCAAGGTTCGTGCGGTTATCATAATCCGACCTTAAGGCTTTGTGTCAAGTGCAACTATCCTAACCTATAAGAGTTTAGGATAATTTAATTTTAAACCTATATATTAGGAGGGAGCTCTTATTTATCATCAATATTTTAAATATGTGTAAATTACACAAAAGCATTAGTTTGAGCTTTCGAATGTTATATTCAAATGAGATTTGTGATGGTCCACAACCTAGTTGTAAGGATGATGGGATCAATTATATTAAACTGAGTATCGAGTTTACTGGGATTACGTCAAATTCGAAAAATACTAATAATTAATAATTTTAAGTAAAAGGAAGAGAAGAAGAAAAGAGGAAAAATATGCCTTTGATAAAAAGGGAGAACAGTAAAAAAAAACAATGATTTTAGTTGTTAGCAAATATATGGAGAAATATGATATAAAGAAAAAAAAAATCCTCACTAAAATGAATTAAATTAAAATAGCATATATGAGACTCATGAACATTGATGTGTGAGTATTGCATGTAACTATCTAAATAGCGACATAGACAAATAAAGACCGTGTTATCTAGTTTGACCGCGCTCTCAATCCAGCGGTTGTGTCAAGTAAATAGGAAAACTCACTAACAACTTAGAAATCCAGAAAAGATCAAGAAAAGGTAGATGTTGCGCAGAACCCATTAAGAAATTAGTCGAGGCATTGTTTATCAAGCTAAATTTTGATGCATCTAAAACCTAGTCGGACATCTTCGCTTCCGGATACATTCTATGTGATAACATGGCTAGACCGCTGAGTATAGTGAAAGGAAGATGTTGTGCAGAATCCGTACTAGAAGCAAAAGCGTTTCTCCAAAAGGCCGTCAACATTGGTGTACTATCCATATAGATTGAAGGTGACATCTTTATGCTCATTAATGCAATTAAACAAATATGGAAGCAACCATGGGAGGTGGATATGATCATCTCGGACATCTCCACTTTCATATCCGGATTTGAGCAGTTCAGCGTTCAAAATATTAATAGGGAAATCAATACCGTAAGAGACAAACTTGCATTGCATGGTTTTGACCCGACGACTAGAGACAAAGTGATACCGGAAGACGTTGAAGACCTCTTCCATTTGGATGCTTTGGGAAGGATGGTCTCTAGAGAATGAGCTCCCCATTCACCTTACCCTTATATCAAAAAAAAATAATAATAAAATAATAAATCAAAACCATTATTGGGATCACCCAATCCTTAGATTAGGATGGAGATTAGACATACATGATTAAATATAAAACAAAGTCAATATATATAAATAAAAAGGATATAAACTCACAATCGATTGGTTTTGGCACAACAAGGCAAAATTTTTATTCTAACTCGACTTGACGGTTACGGGAATCAGGGCAAGAGACATATTTGAGCGATATGCGAGATCAGGGATGAGATATATAACCCAAATGATGACATATTCTTATATAGCATATCAAAGGACGAAGTCTAGGGTTACAAAATATATCTTTTCCAAAGATAAGATCAAAAAATATGATTTCCTTTCACTACGTAGTTGAGACGGCATAAAGACGGCCTGAAACAGTATAGAAGACGACATGGGTTCCATTTGGAACCATTTGCCATCCCGTTTCGCAACTTCTAGGCTTGATGAAGTCCAACATTAGTGATGATCTGTGGTGGAGACGGCTTGAGATGTCGTCTCACAAGTCGTTTGGCTTGCATTAAAGCTTTGATCTTTGGATCTTGTTACATGCTTAGTCAGGGGACTTTGTGTTGCAATTTCTTAGTCATGAGTGGTATTCACTTTAGCTTTGACTTCCGGGAGGATGTATTTTTGGTACAAGTAATGCCGTAAATGAATGAAACACAAAAAGTTCAAGGTAGATACCAAAATATGGAATGTAACACCCCAAATTTTAGGAACTCGGGATGCTACGGGTTAGGGCCTCGCAATGGGTCCTGACCCTAGCCTGACAACAACTTCACTGGATCTTGCAACAATGCACAAATAAATGTAAGTCCAAAATAGATAAAATATCCCAAAGTCGTAAAAACCAAAACAAAGATAAGACTCTCAACCGAGTACTATCACTACAATGCCAATGCAATAAGAATATTAAAACCCATATCCCATCCTATAATGTACGGGACCCCCCGGTTGACCACTCTGACCGGATCACTCGACAATAGGAGCATATGTCCAAGACCGAACCGAACCGAACCGCTAAAAATCGAACCGAGCCTAAAAATTCATTTTTCAAAAACCTTGGATTGGTAACCGAATCTATAAAAGTAGGTTCGGTTTTGGTTTGGACCGAAAACCAAAAACTTGAAATATTAGAACCTAAAACCACCTATTAGATCGGTTTCGGTTCGGTTTAGGTTTTGGACCTAAAAAAAATAAAACTTATAGAACTCGATAAACTAACAATAAAATGATAAAGTTTAAATCTCTAACAATTTTAGTATAAAGAGTTAAAACCTAGATAAATAACAATTTCATTTAAGCAACAAGGTACATTACCCACTTTCCAACTATATTTAATCGTTTTTTTATTAAATATAAATACAAATTCAGTTTTCGGTTTTTGTTTTTTTGTTGGTTTTGGACCGAAACCGAAATCGTAAAAAACATGGACCTAAGACCGAACCTAAATTGTCGGTTTAAGTTTGGTCTGGACCGAAATTACTCGGTTTGGTTCGGTTCAGGTAAACCGAACCAAACTTGCTCAACCCTACTCGACAACATCCCTATCCTGCAAGACATCTACATCAACGGATTAAACCGTAGCTAACATTCTATATATAAGAATAACGGTAACAACACAAACACACATAAGGTAATACTAAACACATAGCATGCTCGCAATCAATCGATTGTTATCTTTAATTATGAGATTTACTTTACTAATTAAACTTCTTTTGTGACACGAGGATCTCCCGAACCTCACCTTTGTCCCCTTGTACCAACAAAACTGGATCCGATGCATCTCACGTGTACCTGTCTGGAATAGTCGTAGAGAATATCCCATTCTCCTGTACAACTGTGCAAATTATCATCGCCCGTTACTAATTAAGCCAAACAACGATAAAGGTCGTCCTAGCTTGTTATCATTATTAACATACAACACACACCAATATTATAGTTAAGCTAACACACAAAAGTCAACTAAGTAAGCCCAAGGGACTTACCTGTCTCAAGGTAATTCCAGCTATAAACCACGCCCAGCTTCCTGTAGGAAAATCCTCTACGCCTGATCAA
Organism: Fagopyrum esculentum; assembly: GCA_033239045.1. Lineage (NCBI taxonomy): Eukaryota > Viridiplantae > Streptophyta > Magnoliopsida > Caryophyllales > Polygonaceae > Fagopyrum > Fagopyrum esculentum. The sequence continues at coordinate 135,646,143 of BSUD01000001.1, read as the reverse complement.
ACAAGGCACATAATCAGCAACTATCCGATATGCTAGAAGTCCGCAACTTCTAGTCTCAATGATCTCTACAAGATCATATAACAACATGCTAGAAGGTTCCTACTTCTAGTCTCAATGATCTCTACCAAATCATATAACAATATGTTAGGATGTTTCCAATCCTAGTCTCAAGATCCTCACAAGATCAAACAACAATACAACAAGCTCTATGTTCTCACTAAACTTCCACAAATCACCTAAGGTGTTCAAACACCAAAGAACTCATAAATCACTAACTCACAATCTCACTAGTTATGGTAGGCTCCAACCTAGCATGGTACAACTCTAGGATCGACTACGACAAAATGAAGGAAGCAACATACCACAAGACGGTACCCACTGGAGGTAAGGCGCGACCGCGGGGAAAGAATAGCGCGGGCACGGTGACAAACTTCGAGACGTCGCAACCGCGGTGGTCAGAGGTGCGGGTGCGGTGACACTAGGGAGACGTGACTGTGGGAAGGTGCAGATGCGATCGCGGAAGAACTCCAGAATGATCGTACGAGTTGATCTTCGATGCACAACGAGACTCTAGATGTCTCCTAGGATGGCTTTGCTCCAATCCTGTTGTCCAACACTAGGCTACCACAACACCACTTCCTAGATTACACTCAATAGATCGGAAAGCACTGCTCAAGAACAATCCTTGATCCCTTGTTACAAGAGAACGCAAAGGAGAAGCAAAAGAGGAGAAGGAGGAACTTACTTCGTGCTCAATTACGTGCAAAAGGAAGAGCAGGTTCACTGAATGGTGCAAGAGATGGAGGAGAAGGGTTGTGGAATGACGAGAGGCAAGAATGGAGAAGAAGGAAATGTTGCTGCTAGGTTAGATTAGGTTTAGAAGGACGTAAGATAGAATCGGATCTGATTTCCTCAAAGGAAATCATTAAAACGACGGTTACAAAATAAAAAGGCAACAGTCAGCTGTTTTCCCGCACCCACGGCGGCACGACAGAGGGTCGCCCCCATGGGTAAACTGGCCATGGGCGCGACCTCGGTGAATTCTCTTGAGTCCTCAAAACACGGTTCTTACAGGAAAGTGGGAGCTTTCTATACAAATAGTGATGTATGACAAAGCAATAGATGTATAAAATGTATGATTCTAAAGCCTATATGATGTTATATTTGACACTAATTAAATTACCTCTTACTTAAACCTTGCTTTTCATCGAGTAAGATCATGTCATATCCATACTATATGTAAGAACATATGAGTGCCTCAATTAGGAGGAAGACAAAAAAAATTTTAACCATCCTAAATAATGATTATGAGCACCGGGCTCAATTTTTTCCGGGAAAAAATTAGGTGTCGGCGGTTGGCGCCCGCGGTGTGCCGTCGGATTGCGATTTTTTCGTCCGTTAGTAAAACAAAATCCCTACATGTATATAGATTTTTTTGATAATTTATTTCATCTCATTCTCGAATCAATCAGGTGATTTTTTTATACAAAGGTAAGTAAAAAAAGAAGGGTGAACATCTACAAGTTGGTTGTCCAAAGCATCCTTTCGAACGAAGGTTCCCGTGATTTGGGTCCGTGCTATGACCAGCATATGCGAGTCTATCTGCAACGACGTTGATTTTTCTAAAAACATGTTGAACTCTAACTTGTGAATACCTTGAATTCAAAATGGAGATATCAAGAAATGATCATGTCCGCTTCCTATTACGGTTTCCTAATCTGATAGATTGAGTTGATAAGGAAAAAGTTCCCCGGTTCGATTCAATAAAGATAAGATTACCCTCTTCAATTTCAATGGTATTGAACCCTAAACTTATGGCCTTTTGAAAGCCTTCTCTAAGAGCATAAACTTCTGTTTGAAGGACAATTTATGCACCACATCGTCCCATTCCTGTAGCCAGTGTTATGATGTTATGTTCTCAAATGATAAAGCCAAAAAAACATTGATCATTCAAGTTTTTAGAAGCATCAAAATTTATTTTCACAAAGTTTAAGTTTAGTGTTTTTCATTTAACGTTTTTTGTTCTTTGTTTTTGTTTTGGAGGCCCTACATTATCATTTGACGTCTTTGATGTAGCCTTATCCCAATCGTTAATTTATAATTTGATAAGTTGATTTAAGTGTTGTGGCATTTTTTTTATTGTTAACATCAATCATGTGATGAACTTGTAACGTCTCTACTTCAAAATATTTATAATTTGTTATTAAAAATAATCACGATATCAAGAGGTTCAAATCCATTAAATTGAGTTCATTGAGTAGCTAGATTTATTTAACATAATTGTTGAATACATAGCGGCAAAGTTACTAATGCATAACTAACACGTAGTCATAACACATGTTAGTTTCAAATATCGTCTTTGCAAATTTGATGATTTTTGTTCCAAAAAATAAATATGCTTTTCAACAATATCGTGTAGTAAATCATATTTTGTATTTTTTTTAAATGAAACGTGCTAGCGAGACTGCACGTTAGTTATGAATTAGTAATTGGCTAAATTCACTAAGTAGGCCTTTTACAAATATTGATCTATTAAGTTGGCCCATAACATAAACACATTTAGTAAATGTACCCCTAATTTTTTGAATGTTCACTCATATCTCTTCCCTATTTTCACTCTTTCTCTGATCTCTCAAACACATTTCTCTCTCTTACTCTGATATCTTTCTTCCTCATAATGTAGTGGAAATCTCTCCATGTCTTCCTTTAATCTCCTACATTTGCAGTATACAAACTTTCATTGCTAATTATCCCCACCAAGCAACATGTTCCTACTATTTCCATGCTTGGATTCTCAATGTAACACCCCAAATTCTAGAAACTCCAGATGCTACAGGTTAGGACCTCACAATGGGTCCTGACCCTAACCTAACAACAAGTTCACTAGATCTTGCAACAAGACACAAATAAATGTCAAACCAAAATATATGAAAATATCAAAAGTCGTGAATCCAAAACAAAGATAAGATTCTCAATCGAGTACTATCACTACAATGTCAAATAAGGAGAATATAAAACTCTGGCATGTGTGCCTCTCGTGTCCGTGGTACCACCAACACGTCCTCTACCTTTACCCTGTCTTGAGCAGAACCCTAAAGAGGAGGATAGCCCGGGGCCCACTGCTGCTGACCTTGAGCCTGATAATGAGGTGTAAGTCCGCCTTCTACAGCACTAGGAGGGGAAGAACCCTGTTGTGACGACACCTTATCCTGTCGGAAATATACAACTATGTGTCCTAGCTTGCCGCATGTAAAGCAAGTCACTGGTGGCTTCTTACACTCGGCTGTCATATGTCCATACCCTCCACAGTTATGACACTGTCGTCCTTTGTCAGGAGTCCGTGCTGATTGCTAATAACTAGGGTGTCCTTGTGTCTGACCACGCCCAAATCGTGAAGCTCCAACACCCGTACTGGTTGGCCCAATCCTCTATCTCTTCTCCTGCCTTCATGTCTGAGCAGCTGGTTGGTCTCAAACGTGTGTGAATAATGAACGGAAATAAGCTTTAAATTTATACTTAACATAAAAGCCAAAGAAAATAAACAAACCCGCAGTGTAAGGATCAATCATAGCAAAATCGCATATTCCAAGGTCGATCGCATGGACTATGGTGAATGCAAATGATAAAAATCAAAATAGAATAGATCAATCCTAATTCTAAAGAACCAAAAAGGACAAAAAGCATGATATGAATATATGTAATAATCGGAAAAATACAGATTCTCGAGATCAAAGTATTCAGTTGTGGTTTTTCGATTCAAGACTTCAAAAGAACTATGGACAAAGATGGGATCATTGAAAACCTTCCACAAACCGGCGGTAATAGCCCGCTAAGCCTAAAAAGATGTGTACCACCTTAACATTCCTTGGAGGCAGCCATGAAGATACCAACTCGATTTTTGCTAGATCAACTTGATCCCCTCAATAGTAACTACGTGACCCCGAAAGGCCACCTCAAGCATCCAAAACTCGTGCTTAGAGAGCTTATCGTACAACTCTCTATCTTGTAGCACCCGTAATACCGTCCTCAAGTGTCCTGCGTTCTCCTCTCAACTCCTAGAGTACACCAGGTTATCTATGAAAACCACCACAAACTAATTCAATACATCGATGAAGATGTCGTTCATCAACTCCATGAACATGACAGGCGTATTCGTAAGTCCAAATGACATCACTACAAACTCATAGTGGCCATACATGGTCCGAAATGCCGACTTAGGCACATCATGCTCTCTAACCCTCAGTTGGTGATATCTTGACCTCAACTCAATCTTGGAGAACATTGTAGCTCCATACAGCTGGTGTAACAAGTCATCTATATGGGGCAATGGATACTTGTTCTTGATGGTAGCCGTATTCAACTCTCTATAGTCAATGCACAACCTCATCGGCCCGTCTTTCTTCCTCACAAAAAGTACCGGTGCGCCTCATAGAGAAACACTAGGGCGAATGAAGCCCTTCACAACCAACTCCACTAACTGCTTCTTCAACTCCAACAAATCGATAGGTGTCATGTGGTAAGGTGCCTTCAAGATCGGTCTCGTACTAGGCTCCAACTCGATACTAAAGTCTACACTACTGTGTGGCGGAAAACCTGGTGGCTACTCAATACATCCGTAAACCCGCTCACTACTAGAACCTCCTATAATGACGGACTCTAACTCTCCTTCATGGCACAACACCAGAACGCTTCATAATCCTACTCGATCAGTCTTGCTACTTGGACTGCACTGATGATTGTACCGGTCTTTCCGAGGTCCCAACCTCGGAATATCTCCATGTGTCATGCCTCTATAGTGACTGTCACGGTCCTCTTGATAATATTTAGGACTACACCGTGCCAATCCATCCCGTCCATCCCCAAAATGACATCCTCATGTACTAAGTACATGACGAAGAAGTCCACTAACCAATCACGATTTCCCAAACGTATGGGACAATAGTGAATCTCCCGGGTACCTCATACCTTACCCACATCGCGTAACCCTATAATGAAATGTGTTCCCTCTACCATGAACTAAAGACAACCTTCTACACATGCATCCAAAATAAACGACTGCATAGCACCCGTATCAAATAACACTCTAGCAGGTAAGGCATTAATCTGAATGGTATTTGTAGTCAATGGTGTGGTTGGATCATCAACGCTCCTTAGCTCAAACACTCGTGTTTGATACCCTCTCATATCTGTCATACTTCCACCACGTCCTTTACCTCGACATGATCCCTAAGTGGAACCCTGCGAAAGAGGATGCCCTAGAGCTCTGTGTTGTTACTGCCCCTGAGCCTGGAATTGTGGTGGTCATTGCCCACCAATCTGAGCTCCTACAGGAGACGACCCCTGTTGTGATGGGGCTCTACCTTAACAATAGAAGATACCTCTATGTCTTGTCTTGCCACAAGTGAAACAGGTCACAAGAGACCTCTTGCACTCTGGTCTGATATGTCCGCGATCCTCATAATTATAAGACTGTCTGGCCCCATTTGAAGGTGGAGCTGTAGGCGGGTAACTTGGTTGACCGTGTGACTGACCTTGTCCATAACCCGATGCCCCAGTTTCAGCACTAGCCTGCATGGTTCTTTGTCTATTCTCTAGCCCTCTAGACTGAGCAACCCTCCTAGGACTCGGTTGGTCCATCTCATATGCTGAAACTCGGTCTTGATAGTCCATTTGCGAATCACAACAAAAACCCGCGAGATAAGAACGGGTATTCTCCTTAGTCTTTGGGAGAATGATAACGTGATTTATGACGTTAGTATAGGCATACAATTAGATAGTTTTTCCCATTATTCATGCACGGTTTTGGCATTAGTTCACGGCGTTTACACTCATTTCATGCATAATTCTAGAATAGACGTCTACACGAGCCTTTGTCGGTGTTGTAGGTATTTCGGGGGTCTTTTGGACATTAACCGATGCATTCGAGGGCCAAGCCTCATGATGGTACACATCCAAAGCTTTGGAGGAGCATAATTGGAGCAACAAAGAACACAAAGACCACTATTGGTGCAAGCAATGGATCAACTCATGGCTAAACGATCATAGCATGCCTCTGTTGAAGAAAATCGAACCAACTAACAGATAAATCGGCCGATTTATTCCTATGGGTCGATTTTCCTGCCTTTGACAGCTTAAGCCACGTGTCCCACGATCTCTTGATCCGGCCTTGCTCTTGGTGCAGAATATAAGTGGTCCTGCAAGCTGTTACTGGGCATCTCTCCTCTCCCACATTCTCATTCACAGCTCATCCATTGGGGATAGATTTGGAGGAGAAGAAACTCTCTCAAATTGAAGGAAGAAGAAGAACACAAAACATAGAGTGATAGTGAGGTTTTGAGTGATTTTGAGTCGTTTTTGGAGTCTTGGATTGAAGAACTATTACAAGGATTGTTAGGAACGTTTTGGATCTTCATTCGAGGGTTTGTAAGTCTTGCTAAAACTTAGATTCAGCTGAGATTTATTGTTTTTACTTGCCTATCTTTCATTATCCATCTATGCAAACCATGTATGCTTGTGTGATGATTTTGGATCTTGATATGCATGTTATTGGCTAATTTATTGTGATTCTGGAGTGATGGATTGATGGTTATGGCTAGGGTGATGATAGAATGGACTTATATGTTAGTTTAGGATGATTTGTGTTCGCTCAAAAGGGTGTGCGTCAAAGTCTTAAATTTATATCTAGAACTCAAAAGCAAAGCGAACCCGCAGTGTACGGATCAGCTGTAGAAAGGTAAGAATTCCAGAGTCGAACTCAGGGATTTGGTGGGAATAATTCCGATTTCAATTATCTAGCGAAAGTATAAAAGCTTTGTGATATGATAAAGAGAGAAATGATTCCAAGGATTCAAGTATCCGATTTAGGCTTTCGATTCAAGACACTTCTATAGGTATAGGACAGAATTTATATTGCCAAGATTAAATGTTCAAAGGTAGAATTCGTACGATGAAGTTCCGAAGCCTATATGACTAACCTATAAGTTCTCTCTATAAGGGTTGTTGAGGCTGCAATATAGAAAGATCTAAAGGTAAGAATTATATTCAAACTAACTATCTAAAACTCCAGGATATGACTCTCCAAAGTAAAGATTAGAAAGCACATTTAATTTCTTAATAAAGGATGTTGAATCTCTTTATTACTCAAATCTTGAAATCTTTATCTAATAAGCGTAGAATCAAGTTTGAAGTGTCTTCATACATTCAATTAGAGGGTGAAAAGGTAAATCAAGATTGGGGTTTAGGCAAAGATTAGTTTTGATTAAAGATTGATTCAATTTAAGTTCGTCAGAAGAATAAATCGCCCTGTTCATAAGAAAAATCGGCCGATTTTCCTCAAGAACAGCCCGATTTCCCTGTTTGTCGCAAAACTAAAATCTAAATTCTCAGGGTCCTAATGTTTAAATGAGTTCAGTCTATCATCATCTAAGCCTTAATCATCAACTATTCTCCCCAGAATCACAAGGGTTTTAGCCAACCATTTTCAAAATCGAATCAAATTAATTATTGAAGAAGATATCGCAAAGAAACCAAATCTTGAACGGAAAATTCAATAACTTTCAAATCTGTAAAACAATCGTCAAATCTGTTCAATGTATCTCTCAACAACTCAATTTCGTGTTCACAAACCACAAACAATGCAATGGAATAAAGAAATCTCACAATCAAAGATCAAGAATGACTTTCTGGCAAAAGCTCTTCAATCGCTCTCCAAGAATCGTTGATTTCTCCAAAACGTGTAAAGATCTTCCCAGTGCGGCCTCTTCGTCTTCGTTCGTAGGGTTGTCTTCTATAGTTTCTTGCAGATGGGCCCTTTGGCAAAACTCTCCTCTAGCCCAAATTAATTGGGCTTTGTGTCGTCTTTTCATTTGGCCGAATCGTGAAGAAAATCGACCCAGTCGATTTAGGTGCAAAACCGTTCGATTTCAAGGTATGAAAATCGTCCGATTTATATATATTGGCACGATTTTCTTCAACAGAAAGTGCTCTTCCTTTGGTTTGTCTTCTATGCTTCTCCTTTGCAATTCCTTAGCTCTTTGTGATCCTTCTAAGACTCCTTTAGCTTCCTTAACATCCTTAGATGCTCCTTGCTCCATTTTTACTTCCAATTCCGCTTCATTTACCTACAATTCATAAAAATCTCGTGTAGACCTCTATTTCCGACAATTGATTGAATAGAACATAAAAAGCACACAAAATTCCTCTAAATGCAAGGTAAACTGAGACAATCTTCTACAATATGCATGAATATGATGATACATAATTCATGTCATCAATTTGTATGCACGAAACCTAAACCAGGAGGAAAAATCGCCCTGATCATCAGCCAGATCGGCCGATTTAGCCAAGATCCATCCGATTTATTCTCTTGTTGCTCCTTAAATGATGAATCTGTATGTTAGGGTGTTTGGTTGTTCAAATCCTAGTGTTTATTAAGCCTAATTCAGCTTAGGATCACCTAATGCTATCAATCTAAGTGAGGGAAGAGATCTACCCGATGATTTCCGACCTTAGATACCTAAGATCATGAATACTAGGTGGTAGTGAGCCTCATAAGCCGCTATTGGATCGAGTGTGCTAGGATTATTGCTTGAGACTTCCCAATTCCGAGACTTACCCGGTAAGGAGAGGGGTACCCCTTAAGTAGTATCCGGTTTGTGTAGAATTCCCTATTTTAACCCCTTGAGAACTACCCGGTAATAGGAGTTTGATGCGGGACTAGTAAAGTGAGAGACCTACCCGGTGATTGCTTCCATTAGTGAAACACTCTTTCCCAACACCGCAGCTTGTCCTTAGAATCCTTAGAACCTTGAATCCGATGCCATAACCGGAAATCTTGACCTCTAGAATCCACTTTTCTCTCTTGATCATATACTTGTGTTTGTGTTACTTGTTTGATTGCTAGCTTGAGACGTTAGTTCGTTTTATTGTCTTGCTTGATTTGTGATCCTTGCTTGATCACCACAAAAAAACCAACCAAAAACATCATGATTTTCATTTCTTTATTTCTTTCTCCTTTCTTAGACTAGATCCACACTATCTATGACCATTGTTTGACTCGATTTCACCTTAGTCTTTGTGTTCGACCTCGGAATACTATCCCTACTACAAAACGTCCCGTACACTGCGGGTTCGCAAGGAGTTCGGAGAAATATAACGAGTTTATAAAATGTAAAGCTTTTTGTGCTACACAATCCTAGCGTATCAAGTTTTTGGCGTCGTTGCCGGGGACTAGGTCTAGATTGAGTCTATTTTGTGATTGTTTATAGTGTAGATCTTTCTTGTTGCTTTTGATCTCTCTTTGGTTTGTGTCTTTGCTTTTCAGGACATCTCTTACTCTTTAGGTGTATGCGAAGATCTCGTGGCAAGGATTTAGCTCCATTCGATCCCGAACCGGAGAAAACCCTTAGATCTAGATCCAAGAGCATTAAAAAGGGAAAAGAGATGGCCGGAAGAGATCTCCAAGCTGAGTTGGATGAAGCCTTAGAGCAAATTAGGCTAAGAGATGAGCTCTTGGAGGAAGAAAGGAGACTTGCCAATGAGAGGCAAGAAGCAACTAGGAGGGAGATTGATGAGATTAGGCAAGCCCTTGTACAAGGAGAGCTTAATCGTCAACAACCTCCACCTCCTCCACCACCACAACCGCAGCCGGCGGCGAATGTTAGGGTTGTGCCCATTGCAATTGAAGAGCCACAAACATTAGGGAGACGTATGGATCCGGCACAAAGAGCACACCGTCCGGGTGTGAACTTAGGAGATCCCGCAACCCACAACTACGAGCTCCGCCCTTAAGTTCTACAAATGATCCGGCATAATCAATTTGGAGGGATGGAAGGAGAGTCTCCTCATCAACACTTGATGAACTATGAGATTTTGATGGAGACTCTTAGACCGCCAAGATTGGAGAGCAACAACCATAAGCTTAGGGCTTTCTCCTTCTCTCTTAAGGATAAAGCCTTGGCTTGGTATCAATCTATTCCACAAGGGCGAGTGAGTACTTGGGAGGAGATGACAACCGAGTTTTTGACTAAATTCTTCCCACCTTCCAAGACTACCGAGTTAAGAGGGAAGATCAATGCCTTCGTGATGAAGGATAGAGAGAGTTTGTTCAAGTCTTGGGAGAGATTCAAAGACCTTCTCCTAGATTGTCCACACCATGGTATACCAAAAATTGAGCTATTGGAAATCTACTTCAAAGGACTTGATGAAGATAGCCAATTCAAGCTCCAATCTCTTTCCGGTGGGACTTTCATGGAGAAACATGTGGATGAAGCTTGGGAGTTTGTAGAGAAGCAAGCTCTAGTGATTGAGAAATACTCCCATAGGAAGAGTGAAGGGAGAAAGGCGGGAGCATATGAGGTGAGTGAAGTCACCATGAGCAATTTCAAGCTTGACGCCATCAACAACGAGCTAAAGTCTTTGAGGGATTTGTGTGCTACAACTTTGAAGAACCAAGCAACTCCCCAAGTGCAAGTGCAAGCTAACTTATCTTCCAAGGAGGAAGATGTGAACTACATGGGAAGGGGCAACTACAACAACTATCAAGGCCCAAGGAACTTCAACAACAACCGGCAATTCAACAATTACCGGCCCAACCACAACCATCCCGGGTTTTCCTATTCTAACCCGGATGGAGCCTTGAACCCTCCCGCTTCCACAAGCACAACTCCACCACCAAAAGCTTCACAAGAACCTCCACCCGGATTTACTCAACCTCCAAAGGACAGAACCAAAATAATGTTTGAGCAATTGCTTGGAAGGTTGAGTGGTCTTGAGAGCACCGTGACTTCTATTTCCAAGGCTCAAAAGGTGTTGGAAGCACAAGTGTTCCAAAAGGCGGGTGAAGCCCATAGAGATCCGGGAAAGCTTCCTAGAAGGACCGAAGACAACCCAAGAGGCCAAGTGTTGGCCATTACAACGAGGAGTGGGTTGAGCATGAAGGATCCTTTGCCCAGGGAGAATGCTAAAGGGAAGCAAGTGGTGAATGAAGAAGAGCCATTGCAAGAAGATGGAGGCAAGAGCAAGGATGTTGAGCCAACATATGTGGCACCACCTCCATACAAGCCACCACTACCGTTCCCACAATCTCGAGCAAGAGCTCGCTTGGACAATCACTTTGTTAAATTCCTTGAACTTATATCTAAATTGCATATTAATATTCCGTTCATGGATGCTATCTTAGGAATGCCGGCATATGGCAAGTTCTTAAAGGAGATACTCTCCAACAAAAGAAAGTTGGAGGAGTATGGGGAGATAAGGATGACAAAGAGATCCTCGGAGTTGATTCAAACGATGAAGGAGGAGATGCCTCCTAAGCTAAGAGATCCGGGATCCTTTTGTGTGCCAATCAGAGTAGGAGAAGTAAAGTATGATGCCCTATGTGATCTTGGGGCAAGTGTAAGCATCATTCCGCTTGCACTTTGCAAGAAGGTTGGGCTAGGAGAGCCAAAGCCGGTCAAGATGACCCTTTACATGACGGACCGCTCAATCACTTATCCGGTTGGAATCTTGGAAGACATTCCGGTGCAACTAGGGAAGTTTTATGTGCCCATAGACTTCGTTGTTTTGGACATCCCGGCGGACTATCCGGTTCCTATCATCTTAGGGAGACCTTTCCTAGCTACTTCCGGATGTCTAGTAGATTGCAAGAATGGGACCCTCTCCTTCAACATTGGAGAAGAGAACATCAAGTTCAAGTTGTCCACAATGATGAAAGGGCCAACCCTTGATGAAGATGTATTCAACATAGTTGAAGAAGAGGAGTCTAGAGAGGTTGTGAGCTCAATCTTGCTCAAGGATCCACTTGAGAGGGTTCTTAGCTCAAGCTTGATGGAGGAAGGAGTTGAGGAGAGTAGCAATAAAGTAATCAAGGCCTTGAATGCATTGGACGAGCTACCAAGTGTTGGATTTGAAGTCCTAAAGGAAGAGAAAATCAGCCAGAAAAATCGGACTGGAGGGACCAAATCGGCCGATTTATGGACTTATGCTGAAGTTTCAGCCAGTTCTGCAAAAACAGAAACTCAGATCGACCTACTCTTAGGAAAATCGGCCGATTTTCCTGATTGAGCCGATTTTCCTGAGTCTTTTCAGCATCAACCAAGTGTTCATGAGCAATCATCAAGGGACTTCAAGGAGGCTTCCATGGCTTTGCCATCATCTCAACCTACATTGTATGGATCGTCTCCAACCGAAAATGGTCCTCCTCAACTTGATCTTAAACCTCTTCCTTCTCATTTAAAGTATGCTTTCCTTGGTTCAAATTCTACTTATCCGGTGATTGTGAATGCATCTTTGAATGATGATGAGCTTAATAGATTGTTAAATGAATTGAAACTGCATAGAAAGGCAACAGGATACACCATTGATGACCTTGTTGGCATTAAACCCTCTTTGTGCATGCATAAGATAATGATGGAAGATAACGATAAACCCTCTATTGAACATCAAAGAAGATTGAACCCTATAATGAAAGAGGTAGTCAAGAAAGAGATCACTAAGTTGCTAGATACGGGAATTATCTACCCTATCTCGGATAGTAAGTGGGTTAATTCCGTTCATGTAGTACCTAAGAAGGGTGGGATGACTGTAGTAACCAATGAGAACAATGAACTAATTCCAACTAGGACGGTCACGGGATGGAGGATGTGCATTGACTATAGGAAGTTGAACATGGCCTCTAGGAAAGATCACTTCCCTCTCCCTTTCATTGACCAAATGCTAGAGAGGTTAGCTCAACACTCTCATTTTTGTTATTTAGATGGCTATAGTGGATTCTTCCAAATCCCTATCCACCCCGATGACCAAGAGAAAACCACATTTACATGTCCATGGGGAACTTTTGCATATAGGAGAATGCCATTTGGGTTGTGTAATGCACCCGCCACCTTCCAAAGGTGTATGATGGCTATCTTTTCGGAATACATTGAAAATATCATGGAAGTGTTCATGGATGATTTCTCTGTTTATGGTTCTTCCTTTGATAATTGCTTGGCTAACTTGTCGTTAGTATTGTAAAGATGTGAGGAGACAAATCTTGTCTTGAATTGGGAAAAATGCCACTTCATGGTAAGTGAAGGTATTGTGTTAGGACACTTGGTGTCTAACCGTGGCATTGAGGTTGTTAGGGCCAAGATTGAAACGATAGAGAAGTTGCCACCACCTACCTCGGTGAAAGGGGTAAGGAGTTTCCTAGGGCATGCCGGTTTTTACCGGAGGTTTATTCAAGACTTCTCTAAAATTTCTAAGCTTCTTACTAACCTACTAATGAAGGATGTTGAATTTGTTTTCTCCAAAGATTGCCTTGAGGCTTTTTGTAGGTTGAAGAACACTTTGATCTCTGCACCTATCATGCAACCTCCGGATTGGAGCCTACCATTTGAGATCATGTGTGATGCAAGCGATGTAGCCGTTGGGGCTGTTTTGGGGCAAAGGAAAGATAGGCGCACTCATGCCATTTATTATGCTAGCAAAATGTTAGATGATGCCCAACTTAACTATGCCACAACCAAGAAAGAGTTGCTAGCGGTAGTGTATGCCTTTGAGAAGTTTCGGTCATACCTTGTTGGAGCAAAGGTCATTGTTTATACGGATCATGCTGCGATCCGTTACCTCCTTACAACGAAGGATGCCAAGCCTAGATTGATCCGGTGGATCCTTCTTCTTCAAGAGTTTGATTTGGAGATCCGGGACAAGAAGGGATCCGAGAACTCCGTGGCGGATCACCTTAGTAGACTCTCACCATTGGAGCTTGAAAGAGATGACATCCCGATTGATGACTCATTCCGGGATGAACAATTGCAAATGGTAGAGGAGTGCTTGTTCCAAGTGTGTAGAGAAAGTGAACCATGGTATGCCGACATTGTGAACTATCTTGTGTGTGAGGAAGTACCTCCCGGATTGACATATGCCCAAAGAAAGAAGTTCTTCAAAGATGTGAGGCACTACTATTGGAGTGAACCACTTTTGTTCTAGAGGGGGCCGGATGGAATGTTTAGAAGATGCATACCGGAGGATGAGGTGGAGAGTGTGATCCGCCATTGTCATTCCTTGCCATGTGGAGGGCATGCTAGCGCACACAAGACATGTGCGAAGGTGTTGCAATCGGGCTTCTTTTGGCCAAGTTTGTTCAAGGATGTGCAAAGCTTTGTGGTAGCTTGTGATGCTTGCCAAAGGACGGGCAACATCTCAAGGAGGAATGAGATGCCCTTGAACAACATACAAGAAGTGGAGATATTTGATGTGTGGGGTGTGGACTTTATGGGACCATTCCCTTCTTCATGTGGCAACCTCTACATCCTATTGGCGGTAGATTATGTTTCGAGATAGGTGGAAGCAATCGCCTCTCCCACAAATGATGCCAAGGTGGTGGTGCGGTTCTTCAACCAAGTGATCTTCCCTAGGTTTGGAACACCAAGGGTGATCATAAGTGATGGAGGGAAGCACTTCACTAATAGAAATTTTGGGGCACTTTTGGCTAAGTATGGGGTGACCCATAAGGTGGCGACACCTTACCATCCCCAAACTAGTGGCCAAGTGGAGATCTCCAACCGGGAGATAAAAGGGATACTTGAGAAGACGGTCTCTAGGACGAGAAAAGATTGGGCTATGAAGCTCGATGATGCTTTGTGGGCTTATAGGACCGCTTTCAAGACACCAATTGGCACCACTCCTTACAAGTTAGTCTATGGCAAGTCTTGCCATCTTCCGGTGGAGATGGAGCATAGAGCATATTGGGCCATAAGGTGGCTGAATTTTGACCTCAAGGAGGCCGGTGAGAAGCGGTTGCTGGACATGAACGCCCTTGAGGAGATCCGGTTGGATGCTTATGAGAATGCCCGGATCTACAAAGAGAGGACCAAGCGTTGGCATGACAAGCGCCTCATCCCAAAAGAGTTGAGTGAGGGTGACTTGGTCCTTCTTTTCAACTCAAGACTGCGGCTCTTCCCCGGAAAGCTCAAATCAAGATGGACGGGTCCCTATGTTGTGAAGAAAGTCTTTCCTCATGGAGCGGTAGAGATAGGAGGAGATCATTGTGGTAACTTCAAGGTGAATGGGCACCGTTCGAAGAAATACATCCCGGAAGCCCCGGTGGAAGTGATTGCCCCACTTCACTTTGAGTGGCACGCTCCCGAATTTGGTCAAGCTAATGACCTTAAAGAAGCGCTTAATGGGAGGCAACCCATTGGTACATATTTTTCCCTTTTGTTTTTCTTGCTTTTGTTTGATCTTACTCTTGGTGTGATTTGTTTTTCTTTTGTGTTTTTGAGTGCTAGATCTTGTTGATTGTCATGTGTGATGAGATATTGGAGGTCATGTGAAAGCCTCATGGAACTGTTGAAGGTACAAGATCCAAGCACATGGACGAGGAGGAAATCACCCAGAAAAATCGGCCTGTTCTTCAGCCAGATCGGCCGATTTTCCTGGGCAACAGGGGCGATTTTCCTTCTATAAAGGAAGTGATGATCTCCAATCAAGCATGGGTGGAGCGGACGTGGAACTTGGACGGCTTGCGGTGCCAAGCGCGGGTTCCGACACCATAATGAACATCAAGAGCTCTCTACCATTCTTGATCGATCATCCACCATCATCATTCGATGTGAACCGAAATACCGAAGCATCACCAATTTTACATTGTGAGTACTCTCTTTCACCTCTTTATTTAGTTTACACATTAGGGACAATGTGTTTCTAAGTATGGGGTGGGTTTTTCATGATCACTTGCATGATTAGCATCTAGGATAGTTTAATTTTATCACATGTTTCATTATGTCTTGCATTGTACATATATATTTCGAAAATCCAAAAAAAATCAGAAAACTTTAAAAATTTTAGTGCTTCTAAGCTTGGATATAACCCTTATGATGAGATTGTCTTGTGAATTGGCTATGGATGGCATTATGTGTTGAATAGATGAATGCATATGTGGACATGAAGTACTTATCTTGAATCCCATGAATGATTTGTGATCATGAATGTTTGCCTTGATTGAATTGAGGATTGAAAGTCGAAATTACATGCTAGTTCTTGCACATCATTTAGGAGTGATTGAGGAAATTCATCTTTCTCTACTTCTCATCTTGATCATGTTGTTTGAGCACCTCAATTGATGAAAAATTTTACCTCTTTTTGACCCATCCGGGACTAGGAGCATGCTAGTGTGTTGATGCGTGTGAAAAGCATGTGTGGGGTGAAGTCGTTGATGAAAGAATGTTGTGGATGAAATGCTGAATTTGATGTGAAAGTGTAGACAAAAATATAGGTTAGGGGACGTTGGTTTAAATGACAAGTAACTCGGCACACTTCACATAATCGGGTGTTGGTGTCTTGCCAAAGTCAAATAAATCGATAGTCCTAACGAGCTTTGGTATGTGTGCCCGGTGTGGATGCACCTCGAAAAATAGAAAAAGCCCGAGGACGGCTAATCACCAAGGTTTCGGCTTTTGTACACCAATGCCATTGTCTCAAAAATAAATGAAAAAGAAAAAGAAAAGAAGAAGAAAAATACACTTTGGTGGATGAAGTATAAATGTAAAAATTATGGTTGTTTAGTTCCTTTCCCGGATTTGCACCACATGGCCTTAGAAAATTCCCACCTTATCATCACGTTTCTTGGCCTTTTTCTTTCCTAATTCCTTGTGACCTAATTGCATGTGTGTAAGACTTAGTGATCTAGATTGGACATACTCATGATCATCTTGACTTTTTCATTTTCACCTCTCATGCATCACTTCTAGTTAAGTATAATTGTCTTTCCATGCCTTCATTTATTTCATGCATGAATGCTTGTCCACCGCTATGAACATGACTATGAAGGTGATCCAATGCTAGAAGCACAAATTCCAAAAAGATTTTTGTTGTTTTTCTGCATACATAAATCATGTCATCTCTTAGTCTATAGTTGGATCTTGCTCGGGGACGAGCAAATCTTAAGTATGGGGTATTTTGATAACGTGATTTATGACGTTAGTATAGGCATACAATTAGATAGTTTTTCCCATTATTCATGCACGGTTTTGGCATTAGTTCACGGCGTTTACACTCATTTCATGCATAATTCTAGAATAGACATCTACATGAGCCTTTGTCGGTGTTGTAGGTATTTCGGGGGTCTTTTGGACATTAACCGATGCATTCGAGGGCCAAGCCTCATGATGGTACACATCCAAAGCTTTGGAGGAGCATAATTGGAGCAACAAAGAACACAAAGACCACTATTGGTGCAAGCAATGGATCAACTCATGGCTAAACGATCATAGCATGCCTCTGTTGAAGAAAATCGGACCAACTAACAGATAAATCGGCCGATTTATTTCTCTGGGTCGATTTTCCTGCCTTTGACAGCTTAAGCCACGTGTCCCACGATCTCTTGATCCGGCCTTGCTCTTGGTGGAGAATATAAGTGGTCCTGCAAGCTGTTGCTGGGCATCTCTCCTCTCCCACATTCTCATTCACAGCTCATCCATTGGGGATAGATTTGGAGGAGAAGAAACTCTCTCAAATTGAAGGAAGAAGAAGAACACAAAACATAGAGTGATAGTGAGGTTTTGAGTGATTTTGAGTCGTTTTTGGAGTCTTGGATTGAAGAACTATTACAAGGATTGTTAGGAACGTTTTGGATCTTCATTCGAGGGTTTGTAAGTCTTGCTAAAACTTAGATTCAGCTGAGATTTATTGTTTTTACTTGCCTATCTTTCATTATCCATCTATGCAAACCATGTATGCTTGTGTGATGATTTTGGATCTTGATATGCATGTTATTGGCTAATTTATTGTGATTCTGGAGTGATGGATTGATGGTTATGGCTAGGGTGATGATAGAATGGACTTATATGTTAGTTTAGGATGATTTGTGTTCGCTCAAAAGGGTGTGCGTCAAAGTCTTAAATTTATATCTAGAACTCAAAAGCAAAGCGAACCCGCAGTGTACGGATCAGCTGTAGAAAGGTAAGAATTCCAGAGTCGAACTCAGGGATTTGGTGGGAATAATTCTGATTTCAATTATCTAGCGAAAGTATAAAAGCTTTGTGATATGATAAAGAGAGAAATGATTCCAAGGATTCAAGCTTGAGACGTTAGTTCGTTTTATTGTGTTTGTGTTACTTGTTTGATTGCTAGCTTGACCTCTAGAATCCACTTTTCTCTCTTGATCATATACTTGTGTTTGTGTTACTTGTTTGATTGCTAGCTTGAGACGTTAGTTCGTTTTATTGTCTTGCTTGTTTTGTGATCCTTGCTTGATCACCACAAAAAAAACAACCAAAAACATCATGATTTTCATTTCTTTATTTCTTTCTCCTTTCTTAGACTAGATCCACACTATCTACGACCATTGTTTGACTCGATTTCACCTTAGTCTTTGTGTTCGACCTCGGAATACTATCCCTACTACAAAACGTCCTGTACACTGCGGGTTCATCTAGGAGTTAGGAGAAATATAACGAGTTTATAAAATGTAAAGCCTTTTGTGCTACTCAATCCTAGCGTATCAGAGAACAAGTCCACATGCTAGTCGGCCGGAGGTGCATCCAGACCAAACATTGTTAGCTCCTCCTCGAATTTTCTAATCGCCTCAAAGATAGGAATGTCCACAAATCTTGTCTCAAGGAAGTTTTGTAGTCTCTCCCTTCTCAGCGCGGTAGGGCAGAAATGCACTCGGATGAGACGGTCCTCCATCAATACTAAGCATGTTCTCTGAAAAGGGTTTGTACTAATTGTACAAGTCTATCCTCTGGGCAATGGATCGACTCCAGTGCGCTCTCAACGTTCCCTAAACCATGCTCCACCTCTAATCATAGCTTCCCGTCAAACGGGGGTACTCTTATGTGGTTGAAAGTATTAAACCATGAATCCGGTCTCGGTGCCCGTGGCTCATTCCGAGCCTTGTCAATCTCAGCTCCTCTCTCTAGCGCAGTTGGCACCTGTGTCACTCTCTGCAATCCCTCATTTGATCTCGCATGTACTGGAAGATCTAGGGCACGTCCCCTCGTCCTTACCGCCTTCTCAACCCACCGGAAGTACTCTTATCTCTTCCATCGAGACGCGACCTGGCTCAGCTTATTGTGCTCTCGGTAGTTCTAGTCTAGCAACAATCTCATTCCCGGCCTCGGGAACTACACTCTCAACAACCTCTTCAATTATATCCTCATCTACTAGTGGCTCATCAATGGGGACACATTCCCAACCTCTCGCTACCGGAGGTCTACACCCTCATCTGTGTCCCTGGATTATAAGAGTCAAATCACCCCTATCCCGCCCAGCAGAAGGAAGAGGTGGAAGACCTCTACCTCATCCCACAGTCGTATCAACCCTAGTATGTTCCATCTGTACGAGGTATAACTATTGTATCAGTCATGCTAATATATATCATACGTAGTAGGTAAAAGATAAAGCACAATTACTAAACTGCTGAGATCCGCGGAGGTAGTGGTGGCCTCGTACTTTCTATCCCAACCCGATTATGCACACGATTTTCAAAACAAAAGTTTCATTTGAAAACTCAGACCCCTTTTGGATTATGTTTATTCATTTGGCCTTTTAGAAGATTAAGAGTGTCATTGTTGTCAACCTAGAGCTCTGATACCATGTTGTAACACCCTAAATCTCAAACTCGAGGTGCTATCGGTTAGGACCTCACAATGGGTCTCGACCCTATCTCGATAACAACTTTATCGAACCTTACAGCAATGCACAAATATAAAATATGAAAACTAGATAAATAAATGTAATGATGTGATCAAAACAAAGGACTCTCATCCAAATATACTAGACAATGCCATAACAAACTACTAAAGTCAATAACTGAAATGCAAATAATCATAAACTTACACTCGTCCTAGAATCTGAAGCGCCTGAGCATACGAAGGCATAACATCAATAACCTATACCGAAGAAGTCTCCAACTTCTAGTCCTTAAGGATCAAACCAAGACCAACAACTAAACGGAAGCCAACTCCAATACATGTTATGGAATACTCTTCCCTATAAACATAAACCAACTACTAGGAAGCTATAAGGAAGGAATCTTATACTTAGATTCAATCCTTAAGTTGAAAACTCAAACTTAGGAACCTTATGGAGTGATTCCGCGCCTGCTGAAGAAAGAGGCGTGACTGCGGTGGTAAATTGTCGGCGTGACCGCGGTGACAAGCAAGCGCGACCGCGGTGACAAGGCGCGACCGCGGTGAAGGTGAGTCGTGACCGCGGAGAACATCGACGGGTGCTGTTTGGATCTCGCTCGCGTGCAGAAGGGTAAAGCGTCGGATCTCCTAGGTTCGCTGCTACTCTTTATAGATGTTGAATACACCAAGCAATCCAAGGTACCATAAGCATCAACTATGGAACGAAAGGAGAAGGAAATGCAACCTTACCCCATCAATGCTTCAACAAGAGTGGAGGATTTGTTCCTTAAGTGTCCTTGCAATGGGGAGCGTTTCTGCTTGTTGTTGCTTCAACCATGCATCTTAGATTGGCGTTTCCACTAGGATCCACGAGATATTGAAGAAGGATGTGAGGAAGTTTGGAAGAAGGGAAGAGAAGAGAGGAAGAAGGAAGATACCTGAGAAGAAAAGAGGAGTGGTTGCTATGGTTAGATAGGATCAAAAGGAATAAAGGAAGAAAATATCGATTTCCTAAGAAAGGAATTAAGATATAATGACGGTTACAAACGATCGGTCACAATCTTTTGTTTCATCGCAGCAGTGGGAGACAGAAGGCACGACCACGGTGACGCAACCACGTACGCGACCGTGGGTAGGCACACAAGCGCGACCGCGGTGCGTCGTCGCGGTGACTCGAGTAACAACCTAGGAAATGAAATACAGAATTTTACAAATTTATCAATGATCAAAACAGGGACAAACATGAGTGATAGCCAAAACCTCTTTGTGCCATGCAACACAACTCTGGTAAACTCAAATTGTCCAACAAACACTAAATGCCTTTTGTTCCATGCATTGATATGCCTTTTGAAACTCAATGGGGGGGTAATCAACAACACGAATTGATGTACGTGGTAAAATCAAGATTCCCTAGTATCTAAAAGAAACATTCCCCTAGTACAAAGCCTGAAGTTTGAACGAACTTTGATGCCTCTCCCTATGGTACTAACGTAAGATGGATGGAGGATCTTAGAAGACACACTGGAAGCTTGAAATCCTCTTAAACCGTTAAATACACTCTAAAAAAATGTCAATAGATGCTCTATCTCCCCTATAGAATAGGACCACATTCATAATAAACATCGAATGTGAGATCCAAAGCTCCTAACATTGCTAGTGGAATCTGAACTCTAGTCTCGCCATCTCGACTCGGGTCATCCTCGAAAGAACTTCGTACAAAATACAAAGGTATCTTCGGATCTTACTTGAGGACAAGAAAGATTTGGGTATGTGGTATTTGATAACATCCATTTTATGGTACTTTTCCACCATCATTATTATTTGTCCCTTAAAATTTTAGGGCATATTTGCATGACTTATTGACGCATTTTATTCCCTTTTGTGTTTTGGAGATCTATGGTATGTTAAAATATTGCATGAGTTCTAAGAGTTTGTGGAGCTAAAATGGAGCTATTTACGATAGAATGACCTTAATACAGTAAGGTTCTCCCTACGGTCAAGGAAATCAAGGTCAAGACAAAATTCATTGAGATCCGAGAGTAAAGATCGAGAATTGCTCGATGTTTTGGTGTCAGTTGGTCGACCATTGTCTACCGGAAGGCCGACCACCAACATGCATGTCGATCATGTGACCATTAACAAACAGTGATGTCTTCCGATACATTTCTAAAGAGGTCAGGCAATTGGGCCCTATTAGTCGTTCGATCAGTCTCACAATGCCTCGCTCTTCAACGTCATTTTTCTTATCCAACTTTTTTTTTATCTTTTAGATTTGTCCGTTTGGACAAAATCTATCTTTCTAGATTTACGATAGGATTTGGTATATTCTAGATCACAAAACCTATGAGGATTAGGATACCTATCATCCCTGTATGTAAGGTTTTTTAATCATTATATTTCTTCATTCTGTTTACATTCAAAAGTTTTTTTAGACGGTTCGAAGTAACTCGATCATCCGACGACCCTATACCTATCGGAAAACGGTTTTTTCTCCTTTGATTAATAAAGCTTTGAATTTCACTTAAGGCTTGTGTTTCTAAATTCATTCGTTCTAGGATTTAGGGATCTCGACTACATTGATTTAGGATGCTATATCTGTTCACTCTTAGACGTGTGTGTATGGTGAACGATATAACTATAAATATATAACCTAAAATATAGGCCTGAAATAATATGCGAACACGCAGTGTACGGATCAATTGTAATAACAACAAATACTCCAGGGTCGAACATAAGGACTATGATGAAACAAAGCTCGGTAATTTAGGTTGTCAATAAAAAAACAAGCAATAAAACAAAGATATCAAAGATGTTGTAATAATCAGATAAAGGAATGCAGATTCTAGAGGTCAAAGCATCCAGTTGTGGTTCCGACTCAAGATCTCTAAGGATAACGTGGACAAAACTGAGGTTTGCAAGGGAAGGCGCTTCTAAGGTAGGAATAGATCACCGGGTAAGTCTCACTACTCACTATCTCAAACCAAAGATCCTCTCACCGGGTAAGTCTCAAGGAACTAAGGAAAGGAACTATAATCTCAGACCAACACATCACCCAAGGGGATAGAACTAACCTTTACCGGGTAAGTCTCAGGCTAACTCTCAAAGGTGGAATGAAGGCACATTCAAACCCTAATAAAGGATAAACCTTTATTACTTAATACTCATGATCTTGGGTATACAAGCAAAGGAATCACTGGGTAAGTCTCATCCTAGGCTTGCTTGTGGGCCAAGAAAGGTATAACAAGGATAGGATTTGGCAAACTGAAACCTCAACTCAGATAAGGATCAGGAAAGGAATGGCCTGGTTTAGTTCATGTTCCATCTTAGTCGAGATGTTCTACGAACTGACCGAGGTGAGGTGAGGTTAAGGTAAGGCTCGAGCTTTCAGGGTCCACTACGGTAAAGGCTCATTCTTTCATCGTCTTTCCCAAAGTTTCAGCCAATCACCCTAGAATCGCACAAAGAACTTAGTCAATAATCATCATGATAATAATAATCAAATATATGAAAAAGGAATCAATATTTAAACAATAAAATCTTAACACAAAGGTCTCAATAACTCAATAAAACAATCAAACAAACAAGCAAACTGCGTTCCTCAATCACAAACCAAAAGACAACAATCAAACAATCTAAGAAAACCTTACAACTTCCTTCAAAAGACTTCAACTTTATCTTCAAAGCCAACTTCCTTCCTTCCTTGGAATATCTTCAATCTTCCAAACTAACCAACTTCCTTGGACTTCCAGATCTGCTTCCATCCAGAAAATACATCCCAATATATAGGAAAAACACTTGTCAAAAATAAAAGATCTTCAACCAAGAATAAAAGATCTTATGGGCCGTGGGCCGTTCGTATCGGTCCAGTCCAGCGGAGCCACCTCGGTCGAGGTGACACTGTAGCCATCCGAGATGATCCTCAACTACGTGTAAATCTCTCTAATCTGGTTCAAAATCAATCTTCTGACCAACTTACATGGTTCCTAAGCCTTTCTTGTAGCTCCTTAATGCTCTATAATGTAGCTCCAATGACTCCTTAGATCCCTTAGCTCCATATCGCTCCAAAACGTGTTATTTTTCCTATATTTACAACAAAACTAGGTGTAGACCTCGATTCTTACAAAGGTAAACAAAACAACATAATGATCAAGAATATACATCCATGCATGCAGATTTATGAAGATAAAACGTCCAAAACCAATCCCAAAATATAGACTATAATACATGTTATCAAAATACCCCATACTTGTCCCTTGTTTGCCCCCAAACAAGATTCAAATCTTAGATACAAGATAGAATGTATTATAATTCATCGAAAAGATCAATGAAAAACCTTTCAAAAACTTTTGGTGTTGCTCTCCATTCATAGATCACCCTAAGAGAGTACTTCATAGCAAATAAAATCAAAAGATGGTCAAAACATTTTATAAGTATAAGAAAGTTGTTCATCTTTGCATAAAATCATAGAATGCATAATAAATCATATTTATCAAAATCAATCATGTATAATCCAGTTTAAACCATCAAGTCAATCAACATACTCAAGGTCTCAAGGGCTTCCAAAAGAGGTCAAGAAACGTGCTAGAGTGGGATGTATATAGGATAATGTGGTTCTAGAATCTGGGAATAGGATCTTTACTTCACTTCTGTGAATCACAACATCTTCCAGCTTTTCTTATTTTCACTTTTTACTTTACTATTTGGAAACATGGACAGAGGTGCACAATAACCGAACCCTAGGAGATTAGCAATCATCAATATCTCGAGATGCCTCAAACCCTTGATGCACATACCATGACCCGTTAGGACTATTGATCAATCCGACTTTGGCAAGACACAAACACCCGGCTATGTGAATGGTGCCGAGTTACTCATCATCAAGATCAACGTCCCCAAACCTAATTTTTTTCTAACACTTTCAGCCAAGAATTCAGCTTCACTTCGCACGCTTTTCATCAACTGCATCCAAATTCCTGATAGGTAAATGGAGGCAAATATGTATATGAGGTGCTAAAGCATGATCAAGAAGAATAAAAGAGAGTGAAGTGCCTTAATCACCCCAAGAAGAATGTGAGAGAACTCATAATGTGGTGCCAACCTTCAAATCCAACATAATTTTGATAAAAACAAAGTATTAAACATGCTAGAATTTCAAACAAAGCATTTAGCAACTTAATCATATCATAAAACCTTTAGAGCATGTAAATATTTCGAAGCTAATCTGCAATCAATTATCTTTATTAAGGTCATATCCAGAATAGAAGCACAAAACGTTTCGAAAATCTTTTCAGTTAAAAACCCATCTCGATCGAGGTGATTTGACGTTATTCGAGGTGTTCAACCGAGATGTATCTCAGTTTCACGACCTCGTTTGGTCAAGAACGTCTCGGTCTAGCCAAATTTTTTTTCAAACTGGTTTTTGACGTTTTTCTCAAACAGAAACCTATATGCAATGCATGTACCGACATATAAGCACATGAAGCCAAATAATAATAATATCCAACAAGAGAGTCATACAACCAAGTCCAATAATACAAATACCCCATACTTAGGACACATTGTCCCAATGGGTCAAATATAAGTCATAGGAAACAAAGTACTCACCGGACAAGCTGAACTGCATAATAATAAGAAAATAAATCCATGAAGCTCAATCCTCGTCAGTTGGCGGTGGTGGAGGTAGAATGTACGGGAACTGAGACGAGTGGATAGCCCATCATCTGCTGAAACTGTAGCTCCATCATCCGACGCTGGTAATGTTGGCTCTCCTCCATACAATGCGTCCATCCATCTATAGATCTGTGTTGAGCATCGAAATGCTGGGTGATATCGGTCCGCAAGGCTGCGTAAGAATCTGTCATATGCCTCTCGAGATCATCTATCCTTTGATGTACCTCGGGATCTCTACAGCGGCAGACTCGCTACTGAGGTGGCGGTGGCATGTCAGTTGGAGGTGCAGGCGCATCTCTCTCGTCCTCCGTGGCCTCATCATCAAGGTCAACGGTAGGAATGGTAGGGCCGCCGGTATTAATAAACGTATCCATGGTAGTAGCTCCTCCATAGCCATCTCCATCATCTCTATCAACTGCCTCTCTAGTAGCATCCTCCTGCATGTAAGGGAACCAAGAAACCGACTAGTACTGATGATCATAAACTGAGAATTGGGATGACCGGAGAATGCCCTGAGGAAACTTCGTTTCCCATGGCATGGCAACATAAGGTGTGCCAAGGTCATGGGGAACGAGTATACGTCGTGTAATCATCTCCTGTAAACTCAACGGTTTCGGTGCCGCCACCAACGTACAACCAGAAAGATCCAACTCCATTTATGTGGCGATATGGGTCACCAACCCACCACAACAGATGTCTCCCTTCGCCTTCCCCTTTATCTTCTGAAGATCCTCTGCCAGCATGGCAGCAAAGTCTGAAACTCCTCCTGTAACCATACAAAATAAATTGAAGAGCTCACCTTGTCTAACCTTTTGGGGTGTCTCAGTATACGCCAAAAGCATCTTACTGAATAGCTTGTGAGCTAATCGGAAGGCAAGGTGAAAGATGATCCGCTCCCGGGAATCTCCGGGCTGCCATCTGTCACGGTGGTCAGTCGCGTAAGCTATCTCTCCCTAGAAACTACGAGCCTGCGCTCGTGAAGTAAAATATGTCGCTGTGGGTGGGGAATCCAAAAATCTCCCCAAACTGATCTAAGGGGACGACATAGTTCTTGTTCAGCAGCCGGTACTTGACTCCTCTGTTCTCCGGCATGTAGATACATGAGCTGAAAAACTCAAAAGTAGGCTCTAGATAAGCCGGTGCTCGTATTGCCATAAAGTCCTCAAGGCCAACCATAGATATCATCTTCTTCAATTCCTCCACCACGTGAAGGCACTCGAAGTCATCAACATCCACAAAATATGGGGCCATAATAGGGCGCCCACTAATCCTATCAAAGTCTCGCTGAAATCGCTCGTGGATCACAAGGGTTGTAGGTTGTGAAGGATGAGAAGGAGAAGAGTGGTGGGAACTGCTAGGCCAATCTCTCAGGGCCAACTGACGATCAGATATCCTTGAACTGCTCATAACTGAAATTCACCTTGGTCGGATCAAGAACACCTCGGCCAAGACGCAGAAGGGTCAACCGAGGCAAAGATGTTGTCGAGACGAAATCCAGAAAATGCAAGCTTTTCCCCCAAAAATCACTACCAACTACTTCCTAAGGGGTACTTATACTCTTCTCAACAACAATCTGTGGCAACCAAAGCCAGAGATATGCAAAATCGAAGAGAAAGAACCGAGTTAGGGTTTTGGATGAAAATACCCCAAAATGTGCAGATTCAAGTCGATCGTTGTAACGCCCCAGTTTTGGCGTGTTGCGTTTTTTATTTTCTCGGATCTTATCTAAGTTAAACCCCACGAGTATATATATATCGATATATTTTATTACCCGTAATTAAAGTATTATATAATCTCCTAAATAATTCATGAAAACTGGTTTTGTATTGCAAAGTATATTTTTATGAGTTTATATATATTCCGTAATTTATTTTCAGAAAAAGTCGGGAAGTTTCTGATTCGGAAATCCCATTCCGGTAGTTTTGATCGAATTTATTTTATTACTCGATTTCTATATTATTTTAATTTTTCCATTTCTTATTTCTTATTCTTCCTACCCGTCACCCTGCTTCTTTCGTCCATCTTTTCTCTTGGAGGCAGACAGGAGCATGTTGTCCTCTACCTACCTGTTGCCCATCTGTTGGGGCTACCAACCTAGCCTGACCTCTGTTGTCCCTGCAGCCTCCTAGTGAGCTATACCAGACCCTTCGACCCTCTACTCACCTTCTCTACAGCTCTCCCCTGCAACTCCCTCAGCCTCTCATTTCATTTCCCTCAACTTTGTCTAACTCTCCTCACCACTGCAACCATTCAAACTACCTCTTTCTTCTCCATCTTCTCCTACAAGCAACGGCGAACACTTTGCCCTCGAGCCCTGTCGAGCCTGTTGGTGCCTCCAAGGGACTGCAACCGCCAGGGACGCTGACGCCGGATCGAAGACCACCACTTCTGCCGACTCGGGGCCATCAGGGAGCAATCCTTCAGTCTGCTCTTCGCTTTCGATGCCGGAAAGACTCGTAACATTTGCAACCCTAATAACCGCCGGGTCTCATCGCCTCCTTGCCGCCGCTGCTCCACCAGGGAAGCCCTGTCTCCTGACATGCCTCCTTTTCCTAGGTCGACGACCACTTATGGGCCGCCTTCTTCTCTCCCTTCTCTGTCTGTCGCCGCCGACCGGAGACCCAGGAAAGTTGCCCTCTTCGAATAGCCGGAGCTGCTATTGCCGCCAACAATGCTGGACCACCAACAACGCCCCAGCCCTCGCCTTGCCGCCGGATCCTGGTGCATCTTATCCTTCTTCCGCCGTCAATAGAAGCTGGGTTACGAAAACCCTTTCTCTTCAATTAAATCGGCCCCCCTGCATTTGTGGTTAATTACATAAGTGACCCAGTAATTTGTATTTACAGATTTAACCCAGATTTTTCGGAATGTGACATTATGCCCGCTGTTGTGATATTTTCTGAAAATAGCCCAAGGTTTATTTACGGTTTATGGCCCACATTTACCAGATTGTATATTTTGCCCGGAAAATGGTTGAATGGTTTTGTTTACCCTTGCTTTGAGAAAGAGTTTTACCATGGGGTTTATGAAGTTGTTTAAATTGCCCTGAAAATGTTATTTCGAATTTTAAATTCGGTTTATGGTTCGAGTTGTAATTTCAGGTTTACGACCAATTGGGTTGATTTCATATTATCGCCTCGGAAGAGGTTTAACGAGTTTTAACGTTGGCTTTTGAAAACGGATTTCGCTTAGATTTATTTATATTATCTATTCCGTTCAAGTTTAGCGTATGAGCTAAACTTGCTTAGTTTTGGTGTTAGGTTTGGAAGCGTCCCAATAAAGGCCTAACGAGTCCAAGTTCGACATCCGTCTTGGCGTCGTGTGAGTATTCTCTTCCTCGATAAAGTAATGTTTAGTATTAGTATCATGCTAGGCTGGATAATCTATCATAACTTAGAGTGAATGCCAAGTAGTGGCTTTGGACCTTAGGTGAGTTTTGAGGATTTATGATCGTTATAAGGCTTGAGGTGTGGATGTTATCTTGTGAGGATTGTAAGGCGTTGCGTGTTTGGGTTGACCTTGTGAGCTTATGAGGATTAAGATTATGGTTGTATGATCTTGTTGAGATTTTGGAGACTAGGACGAGAGTATCCTAGTATGTGTTGTGATGGTTATGACCTTGTGAGATCGTGAGGATAAGGAGTCGTTATCCTATCATGGTTACGATTTATGATCTTGCGAGATCATTGGGACTAGAAGTCTAAGAACTTTAAGTATGTGAGAGAGATGTTGATCGTGTGCCTTTTGACAAGCGTTGAGTGTCTTCCTGCGGGAAGCTGAGAGCGGGATATAGCGGGATTATCTTTGGGACGAGGTAAGTCTCCGGACTTACTTAGCTCATCTTCCTTGTATTAGCATTGATGTGTGTTTGGTGATGTGTGTTTATTCCTTATCGTTTATAACAACTAAACCGGTAATAGGACCACCGACCTTATATTATTTTGGCCCAAGTGTATGATAGCGGGCGGTGACATCATCTGCCTAGCTCTTGCGAGAGTCTAGGAGGTTCTCGGCGACTAGCCTGTGCTGGTTAGACGGTCGGAGGCATCCGCACCGTTCCATGCCGGTAAGTAGGGACCGAGGCGGGACCACGGTGGTCTCGTGTCACAAAACTAAGTTGAATTAGAACAATATATGACTTAATAATAAAAAGATAATAAAACCGGAATTGTGTGCTTTGAGAATGTTGTGTGTTTATGATGATTTAATTGTATTTGTGCCTTTCCCATTGATTCTAATGCTTCGAATATGAGCTAACGGTTTATACCGACTGTTTTAGATTGCCTTGCAGGTTAGGATTGCGGCCGAGAGATCTGGAAAAGTGGGCAGCCGGGGTTCCGTACATTTTAGAATTGGTTTTGGGTGGAGTCGAGTTTGAGTATTGTATTTATTGTATGTTGTATGGCGTTTAATCTTTGGGGTTGTATTTTCGGCTGAAGTCCTTTGTTGTATTCTTTCGGGTTTTTCTTTTCATTGCGTAAAAATGTATTTCGATTTTTTGCCTTTATTTGTGCCTTGTTGCAAGATCCGGTGAAATTGTTGCCAGGCTAAGGGTCGGGACCCATTGTGAGGTCCCAACCCGTAGCATCCCGAGTCCCGCGGATTCGGGGTGTTACAAAAGTGGTATCAGAGCCCTAGGTTGATAACAATGACACTCGCAATCTTCTAAAGGCCGAATAAGGAATAAACAGAACCCCACGGGTTTTGAGTTTTCATTTTCATAATCACATGCCTGAGTCGTGGTAGAATGTACGGACCACCACTCCTTCCGCGGATCTCGGCAGTGTAGTTTATTGTTTGGAAACTGATCCTTGTACTTTTCATTTTCATAATCACAATCTTTGTGCTGTTTGTTGCTTGGAAACTGATCCTCGTACTTTTCTTGAGGATTTGGAGCCAAAAATCTTCGAAAATGGGCAAGAATTGAGAATTTGAGCAAGGATGGACGCCGCGGTCAAGGAGGGTAAGAGAGGGAGGAAGTGAGAGGAGAGAGAAATGGCGTGCCCCTTTTATACCCCTCGCTGAATTTGATTTCACCTCGGTCCAGGTGTTCTTGGGCTGACCGAGGTGTTAGAGTGAGGTGGCTGTCAAACCTAGGCACCTCGGTTGACGGAGAACACTTCGGCCGAGGTACTCTAACAACCCTCAAGATGTGTCTCAGTCAAACTCTATCTTCTCAATTTCTCGAACACCAGTCCTTCCATGTAGCTCCTGAGTTGTAATTTCTTCTTAAAGATCACCTGATTCCTGTCTAGGAAGACACACAAAACACAAGCAAACTATCTAAACTAAACTAGAAAAAGGGAAAAGAAAGCAATACCCTGGATTGCCTCCCAAGAAGCGCTTGGTTTAAGGTCGCTAGCTGGACCATTCGTCATCCTCAACTAAGATAAATGGTAGCCTCACCCCATGCTTCAACTGCACCATAGGGAAGGACAAAAACTTCCGTCCAATGCTCCATAAAATGCAAATGCTCATAAGGGAATGAGTCATCAATGGGTAGGTCATCTTTCTCGAGCGAGATAGGTTGTAGCCGGCTGAGGTGATCCGCTACGGAATTTTCGGATCCCTTCTTATCGCGAATCTCTAGGTCAAACTTTTGAAGCAAGAGAATCTAACGAATAAGGCGCGGCTTTTCATCTTTCTTAGCCAGCAAGTAACGAATAGCTGCATGGTCAGTGTAAACAATAACTTTCGCTCCCACTAAGTAAGAGCGAAACTTCTCAAAAGCATAAACGACTACCAAAAGCTCTTTCTCGGTGATGGCGTAGTTCAGTTGAGCTTCCTCTAGCGTCTTGCTAGCATAATAAATGTCGTTGGTCCGGCCATCCTTCTTTTGTCCAAGTACCGCTCCTATAGCCACATCGCTAGCATCACACATGATCTCAAAGGGTAAGGTCCAATCAGGAGGTTGAATGATGGGAACGGTGATCAATGCTTCCTTTATCCCGTAAAAAGCATCAAGGCATTTTTGCGAAAACTCAAAAACAACATCCTTATTCAAAAGATTAGTGAGTGGTTTAGAGATTTTAGAGAATCCCTTGATGAACCTCCTGTAGAAACCTGCATGCCCGAGAAAACTCCGCACACCCTTAACAAAACAAGGGGGAGAAAGTTTCTCAATAGTCTCGATCTTCGCTCGATCGACCTCTATACCTCGGCTGGAAACGAGGTGTTCTAGAAGAATTCCTTCGCTAACCATGAAGTGACACTTCTCCCAATTCAAACGAGATTAGTGTCTTCACAACGTTGTAATACTAGAGAAAGGTTAGCCAAACAGTTATCAAAAGAGGAACCATATACCGAAAAATCATCCATGAATAACTCCATGATCTCCTCGATATACTATGAGAAGAAAGCTATCATACAACGCTGAAAAGTGGAGGGTGCGTTACACAATCCGAATGGCATCCTCCGATAAGCGAGTGTCCCCCATGGACAAGTGAAAGTGGTCTTCTCTTGATCAACCGAATGGATAGGAATCTGAAAGAAGCCAATGTAACCATTTAAATAGCAAAAATAAGAGTGTTGTGCTAACCGTTCAAGCATCTAGTCAATGAATGGAAGAGGAAAATGGTCCTTTCTTGTGGCCAAATTCAGCTTCCTATAGTCAATGCACATCCTCCAGTGTGTAACGGTCCTAGTAGGAATCAACTCATTGTTCTTGTTTGTCACAACGGTCATCCCACCCTTCTTGGGAACTACATGCACCGGACTCACTCACTTGCTATCCGATATGGGAAATATGATACTTGGATCAAGAAACTTAAGAATCTACTTCTTCACAACCTCTTTCATGATCGGATTTAACTGTCTTTGAGGTTCCCGTGAAGTCTTGTTATCATCTTCCATTAGTATCTTTTGCATACAAAGAGAAGGCTTAATACCAATAAGATCATCAATAGTATAACCCAAAACCTTTCTATGTTTCCTCAGCACATGCATTAACTTAGACAATTCATCTTTAGAAAGAGAAGCACTAACAATGACGGGATAAGTAGAATCCGGACCAAGGAAAGCATACCTTAAGTGAGTCGGAGAGGTTTAAGTTGTAAGACAAGAGGTGCTTTCAGTGGTGGATCTGTACCTTCTCTCTCCAGTGAAGAGGACTTAGATCGAAGTACTGGACCGATGTGGTCCTCAGTTGACTTCATCTCGCTTGCTGTCTTGGTCGTGGACCGAGATGATGAACCGAGGTGTTCTTCAAAGATGGTCACCTCGCTTGCTCCGGAAACTGTCTCGGTCGAGGTAATGGAACTGAGAACGAAACATAATGTTCTCTTCGTCTCTTGAATGAGATCGTCGAATCCAGCTCCTGGATCTGCTTCCAATGCTTCCAAGCTTCGTACATCTGCATCACACAAAGCATCGACACCTTCCTCTATCATACTAAAACTCAAAACTTTCTCAAGAGGATATTTAACAAGGATAGAGCTCACCAATTCTCGAGAATCTTCTTCATCATAGATGTTGAAGATATCATCTTCCAAGGGCTCTACTTTCATTGTAGCCAAAAGTGCAAACTCCACATGATCGCCACCAATGTTGAATGACAACTTGGCATTCTTATAATCAACGTTGCAACCCGATGTTGCGAGAAATGGTCTTCCGAGAATGATAGGAATGGGATAATCTGCGGGAATGTCCAACACAACAAAGTCTGTAGTGTAATGCCCGGAAAAAATTTTAATTTCCGTTTAATACCCGATCAAACCGGATTCTGATCCGCCAACCTTTATCCTTTTTAAATAATATAAAAAAAATTTTGATTCTATTATTTTATGTGGCCTTAATACACATAAAATGATAATATCGTAACCGAATAGCAGTTCCATACTTTTAAAACCCAAAGAGTAGTTCCGTGCGAGTTTCGACTCACTTATCGGCCCATCTTTTAACTTGATTGTGCAGGCCAACAGATTAGGCCCAATGATCTCTACAGCCAGCCCAATATTTCTAACCCATATCTTAAACCTAATTAACTCTAACCTAATCAGCTTAACCCTAATCTAATCAACCCCTAAACACTACCCTTACCTTCTGTGACGACGCACCGCTTCAACCTACAGCAGCGACTTCCGAAGTCCCAAAACTACGAGCCAGACAGTGACCCCACAGCCACCAGATTGCCGCTCATCGGTTCTTCCGACCACCAGGTGAGTCGCTGCCCCTGCCACCTCGTCCCTCACCAGTCGGAACCACTTATTGTAGTCACACAGCATCAAGACGAGACGCCGGAGAAGTTTCGCAGTGGCGCCGATCAACACCGCAATGAAGGTCTTCAGGCACGACAGTGGTGAGTCATCCGCCCCTTCTTACCCTCTCCTTCACTTCGATTCTCCTGCGCTAAACCACCCTCTTCTTCTCTTCGTTTCTACGGTGTTAAACCATACAGTTAGCCTTCAGTGTTCGCTGCAGTAGTACTCGGCCAGAGGAGCGGTGCAACGGTAGAGCACAAACGAGCCAGCTTTGAACCCTCTACGACCGCCATCCTGCAGAACCGAACCAGGTTGTTTTTCCTCTTCGAATGCTTAACGAGTGACGGTGAGTTTAATCCGTACTCAATACCGTATGTCTAAGCATGTATATTGTATGTGTAAGAGATGGACTATAAGAATGTACTGTATGTCGATATGTACGCATAGATGAATAGAATGGAGAAATGGGGATATATATATATATATATATATATATATATATATATATATATATATATATATATATATGAATGTGTGTAGTATACGTATATACATATATACATATAGATGACGGGAATGGAGGATATGCATATATAGTTATATATGCATCAGTGCAGTATCTAGACGTATAAAAATAGAGGTATAGAACGGGATATATATATATAGGGATATATATAGGTATACATATAAGTACGAGATGGGAAATATAAATTTATATGAGTAAGTAGAGTGTATATATACGTAAGTATATATACATAGATGGGTAAGAGTAACGTATAATATACGTACACATATATGTATAAGAGTAGAGTAACCGGGAAAGGGACAATGTTGTTCTCTTTGACGAGTGTGTGAGACTTAACCTTATAACCTCTAGTAAACTATCCTTGAGAACCAGATTTTTGAAAATCAGTTCTAAAAGAAGATATGAGAATTTTAATGATAGATTTTTGAGAGTTCCGAGATCTGGGGTAAAATAATCTTTTACCTTAAGAGAGCTGTATTTTTGTAATTCTCCTCATGAGATAGTAATTCTTAGAAGTTGTAACTTCTAAGAGTATCGGATGTGATTTTGATCCACGTACCTTGTGTGATAGGCGTTTGAGTTTCTACGGTTGCGGACCGAGTTGAGAAATTGAGAGTTGTGATTTGATTCAGGTAAGTCCTTGCGACTTACTTAGCTAGTTTCTGGATGTTAGTTGGGTGATAATAGTGGTGTGTGTGCAATGTGTGTTATAATAATAACTTATTAGGACGACTGTTGTTTATATTTTAAGACTCAAGTGTATGTATAACGGGCCGTGACATCACTGCCCAGCTTTGACAGGAGACTGGGAGGTTCTCTATACCCAGACCATGCAGGTACAAGGTGAGATGCATCGGATCCATTCCTGATGGTTACACGGGGCGGAGGCGAGGTTTGGGAATCCCTCGTGTCACAAAATAAGTATCATTAGTAAGAGTGAATCATTTAAGTAAAGATAATAAATGGATTGTTTGAAAGCATGATGAGTGTTTAATTTTTCTATGATGTGTGTGTGTGCTATTATTACTTATCTAATGTTTAGATAGTTAGCTAATGGTTGTTTTGTTTGTGTTTTTTAGATTCACCACAGGCTAGAGCAGCAACTGAGTGATCTGGAAGTAGTGGTCAGCCGGATCTCCGTACTCCTTAGAATGGGGTTGGGATGTTTCCTTTGTTGTTCTTTCATTTTGTTAAGACATTTAGCCTATTTCGTTGTTTAAGTACTATAGGTTGTTAGACGTTGTTGCATTCATTCTTTTAAAAATACTATTTTATGAATTTCGGTTTTTCTTATTGTGTCTTGTTGCAAGATCCTAGTAATATTGTTGTCAAACTGAGTTCGGGACCCATTGTGAGGTCCTAACCAGTAATGTTCCAAGTTCTGAGAATTCGGGGTGTTACATGTAGGTATATAGAAATTACCTAGCTTGAAGGAAACGTCCTCCAAGATTCCAACGGGGCAGGTAATGGAACGATCCGCCATGTATAACGTCATCTTCACGGGCATGGGAACTCTAAGGCCGATCTTCTCACAAAGTGCTAGAGGGATGATGCTCACACTAGCTCCTAGATCACAAAGTGCATCATAAGTCACATCCCCAACTTGGATGGGAATGCAAAATGAATCGGGATCTCTCAACTTAGGCGGTATGTTCTCCTTCATGATTTGAATGAGCTCTGAAGATCTAGAGGTCATATGTACTTCTCCAAAGTCTTCCAGTTTTCTCTTCCTTGACAAGATCTCTTTCAAAAACTTCCCATAGGCGGGCATTCCTAGGATAGCATCAATGAAAGGGATGTTAATATGTAGCTTATTCATAAGGTCAAGAAACTTACCAAAGTGCTTGTCTAGATGTGCTCGCGCCCTAGACTGAGAGAACAGGAGTGGTGTTTATAAGCAGGTGGTGGAACATAAACATCAGTCTTTTCTTTCGCTTTCCAAGGCTCCATCTCGGTTGGCACCTCGACCGAGGTGTTCCTCGTCTGATCGTGGTCCGACCGAGGTACTGGATCTGCAGTCTTCAATCCACTGCGTGTTGTGATTGCCATGAATTTCCCTTTTGGGTTGTTTTTTGTCCTTCCTGGAAGTTTACCAGGATCTCTTAATGCTTCATTAGCCTTGTTTAAAAGTTGTTGTTCTAAGGGTTTTTGTGCCTTCGAAAACGAGTTCATAGAAGTCTCCATAGCATTGAGCTTTATCCAAATAGCTTCTAGCACAACGTCCGGCTTCTCCTTGGGTTATTGGGATGAGCTTGATGATGGCTCTTGGCTCCTTAATGGAGTAGAAGAAGAGGAAGGGGGATTAAGAGCATTTTCAGCATGAGAATAAGGGTTACCAGGATTTTGTTGATTTGATCTCCAATTGTTGTTGAAATTCCTATTGTTGTTGTTGTTGTAATTGTTGTTGTTACGCGGTTCTTGATAGTTTCCTCTCCCCACATATCCAGCAACTTGCTCCTTTTTAGTTTGAGCTAACAAAAGCTCCTTCAATGCCTTGACTTCATTGTTGAGTGTGGTGAGTTGAGCAGCACTTGAATTTGTTAGACTTGTATCTGGAAAGCTAAATCGTCTCGCTCCATCTTCAATTCTTCGATGGGAGTACTTCTCCATGTGTAAAGCTTGTTTCTCAATAAACTCTCAAGCTTCATAAACCGGTGTATCCATAAAAGCTCCAGCAGAAAGTATTGGAGTTTGAATTAAGTTTCCTCATCCAACCCCTTAAAATAAATCTCTAGCAACTCAATCTTCGGAATGCCATGGTGAGGGCAATCTAATAAAAGGTCTTTGAACCTCTCCCATGACTTGAACAAACTTTCTTTATCCTTCATAACAAAAGAATTGATCTTACCCCTCAATTCAGTGGTCTTTGATGGGGAAAGAACTTAGTAAGAAACTCCGTAGTCATCTCTTCCCATGTGTTAACTCTTCTAGCTGGAAGAGATTGATACTAAGCTAGCACCTTGTCTTTCAAAGAGAAGTAGAAAGGCCTTAGCTTGTAGTTGTTGTTCTCTACTCTTGATGGTCTCAAATTCTCCATAAGAATCTCATAGATTTGAATGTGTTGATATGGAGATTCTCTTTCCATGCCTCCAAATTGACATTGTCGAATCATAGTTAGAACTTGAGGTCGAAGATCATAATCATGTTCAGTTGGATCTCCTAGATTAACTCCTGGACGCCGCACTTGCTGATTCGGGTCCATCCTTTGACCTAGGGTTTGCGGAGCTCCATAAAAAAGGTGACCTCGGTCAACCATAGCCGGCAACCGAGGTGGTGGGTGTATCTCGGCCGGTGCAACTAGGGTTGGATCTTGTCTCGGTCGAGCAACTGGGTTCGGTCGAGGTAAGATTTGAGCTCGTAAAGTGGCCATGTCAGCTTGAATCTCTTTTGTTCTTGCACGAGTCTCTTCTTTCTCACTCTATAATTCTTCTTTACTGAGGCGAAGTTGTTCCAATGCATCCTTCAATTCGGCTTCAAGATCTGATTATCTTGATCGGCCATCTTAGCTTCTTCCAATCTTCTTTTGTATGTCTTTTCTGGTTCGGGATCGTAAGGAACAATTTCCTTTCCAGCACGAGTTCTTCATATAAACCTAAAGAAAGATCTTGCGAAATCACTCAAGTAATCAATAGCAACAAGGGCAACAACCCTAAAAGATAACCGAAACCGAACTTGGTCTTGACCAAGTCCCCGGCAACGGCGTCAAAAACTTGTTCGCTCTCCAAACGTGTGTGTAATAGTGAACGAAATAGCTTTAAATTTATAACCTAAAATAAAAGCCTGAAATAATATGTGAACCCGCAATGTACGGATCAATTGTAATAACAGCAAATATTTCAAGGTCGAACACAAGGACTATGGTGAAACAAAGCTCGGTAATTTAGGTTGTCAGTCAAAAACATGCAATAAAACAAATATATCAAATATGATGTAATAATTAGATAAAGGAATGCAAATTCTAGAGGTCAAAGCATCCAATTGTGGTTCCGACTCAAGATCTCTAAGGATAACGTGGACAAAGTTGAGGTTTGCAAGGGAAGACGCTTCTAAGGTAGGAATAGATCACCGAGTAAGTCTCACTACTCACTATCCCAAACCAAAGATCCTCTCGCCGGGTAAGTCTCAAGGAACTAAGGAAATGAACTATAATCTCAAACCAACACACCACCCAAGGGGATAGAACTAACCTTTACCGGGTAAGTCTCAGGCTAACTCTCAAAGGTGGGATGAAGGTACACTCAAACCCTAATAAAGGATAAACCGTTATTACCTAACACTCATGATCTTGGGTATACAAGCAAAGGAATCACCGGGTAAGTCTCATCCTAGGCTTGCGTATGGGCCAGGAAAGGTATAACAAGGATAGGATTTGGCAAACTGAAACCTCAACTCAGATAAGGATCAGAGGAATCGCCTCATTCAGTTCATGTTCCATCTCGGTCGAGATGTTCTACGAACTGACCGAGGTGAGGTTCGGTTAAGGTAAGGCTTGAGCTTTCAAGGTCCACTCGGGTAAAGGCTCATTCTTTCATCGTCTTTCCCACAAGTTTTAGCCAATCACCCTAGAATCGCACAAAGAACTTAGCCAATAATCATCATGATAACAATAATCAAATATGTGAAAAAGGAATCAAAATTCAAACAATAAAACCTTAACAAAAAGGTGTCAATAACTCAATCAAACAATCAAACAAACAAGCAAACTACGTTCCTCAATCACAAACCAAAAGACAACAATCAAACAATCTAAGAATACCTTACAACTTCCTTCAAAAGGCTTCAACTTTATCTTCAAAGTCAACTTCCTTCCTTCCTTGGAATATCTTCAATCTTCCAAACTAACCAACTTCCTTGGACTTCCATATCTGCTTCCATCTAGAAAATGCATCCCATTATATAGGAAAAACACTTGCAAAAAATAAAAGATTTTCAGCCAAGAATAAAAGATCTTATGGGCCGTGGGCCATTCGTATCGGTCTAGTCCAGCGGAGTCACCTCGGTCGAAGTGACACTGTAGCCATGTTTGCCCCTAAACGTGCGTGCAAATAAGTTTTAATTTATAAAACTAGAATACGAGTAATCGAACCCGCAGTGTACGGATCGGTGTAGATTAGCAAGTATTCTAGAGTATCGAACTCAGAGAATTGGTGAAACAAAACCAGTTTCAAGTAGTCGAGCAAGTAAAATGTAGAAGTTTTGCAAATAATTGGGGAAAACAGCAACCCTAAAGATCCAAGTATCAAATTGTGGCAATCGATTCAAGATATACTATATATATATATAAGGACAGAGTTAAGACTTGCAAAGGTATACTAAAGTAAGGTTATGTACGGCGAAGTTCCAAAACCTTATATGTCTAACCAAAAGATACTCTCTATAAAGGTTGTTGCGGCTGCAGTATAGAAAGGATCTAAAGGTAAGAATTAATCTCAAATACTCATGCCCAAACCCTAGGAATCAAAGACAAGCCAAAACGGTTAAGGTTGTGACACTCGAAACAGAAATAGAGGATGTTGAGTCTCACTACTACCTAGAAAGGACAAGCCAATACTAGGTTAAAGCTTATCTTTAACTATGGATCAAAGCAAAAGCAAAGTTTGTAAACCAGGAGAAATCACGGCTAGATCTTGAGAATCACGGCCGTGGAAACCAAGAACAACCCGTGATTTAGGGCGTCGACGAAGTTTCTCACACTCTCAGGGTCCAATCAAATTACGATCGATCTATCATTATCTAAGCCACAACTATCAACTCTTCACCTTAGAATCGCTAAAAGGTTTTAGTCAATAACCATCATTATCAAATCAATCAATAATCAAATATGAAAGGGAGGAAAGGTAAAACCTTGAAATCTCAATAACAAACACAAAACCAATATCAATAAAACTCAAAATTAACTTGCGTTCAATAGATGTAGGATAGAATAAGAATCTCTCACAAATC
The DNA here is from genome assembly GCA_033239045.1 of Fagopyrum esculentum. Classification (NCBI taxonomy): domain Eukaryota; kingdom Viridiplantae; phylum Streptophyta; class Magnoliopsida; order Caryophyllales; family Polygonaceae; genus Fagopyrum; species Fagopyrum esculentum. The sequence continues at coordinate 135,606,193 of BSUD01000001.1, read as the reverse complement.
TCAAGGAACAAAGAAGAACGGGATGTCAATCCGCCTTCAAGTGAAACCCTAAATCTTCCAACTCCGCAATCTTCAAATGCATCCTTCCCTGTACGCAATATAATCTTCCTAAGCAATGCCCTCGCTGGATGCAAGTCGTCCTCAACTTCTCCCTAACGTCGGGGCTCCAAGTCCTGAGGTTGTCACCGTCCCAAGTCTTTTGGAGATTTTGGCTCGTTCTAGTCTCCCTTTGGAGAAATTGACTTCCCTTTAATGTTGAAGGCTCTCGAATATATATAGGGATGAATTTAAGGTTTAAAGGCAAAACCCTAAATATTTGGGCTGAAAAGAAGTCGAGTCCGCTGGTATCAGAAAATACTCGGGCCGCGTAAGAAGGTATCAAAAAATACTTTGGCGCGTCAGACGGTATCAGATAATACTTTGTAGCGTCAGACGGTATCAGAGTATACTTTGGCGCGTCAGACGGTATCAGAAGATACTTTGGCGCGTCTGACGGTATCAGAAGATACTTTGGGCGCGTCTTAACTTCTTTTATTGCTCATTTTTGTCCCGCTTCAAGGCTTTAATCCTTAAATATGTTATTTCGCTCCATAATTCGCCAAGTTACCTACAAATGCAATAAAACTCTGTGTAGACCTCTATTCTTGCAAAATAGGTGAATATAACCATAAATGCCATGAATGCATGTCTATGCATGCAAAATAAAGGGAAAATCTATATAAATACATGCCTAAAATAGGTCATAATTCATGTTATCAAAATACCCCATACTTGCCTCTTTCTTAAGCAAGGTTCAAACTTAAAATAAAAGATGATATGGATTATGAATATACAAAAATAAAGAAAAACCACAATATTTTGGTTGTGCTTCTATTCATAGATCACCCTCAAATGGTTGCTTCATAGCTAATGAAAATCATCATATGATCAAAAGGAATTATATCATGAAAAGGATAATCACACTTTGGAAGAAAATCATAACATGCATCATAACTTGTAATATATCAAAATCAATCATGAGGAATCCAGTTTAGACCACAAAGCCAAACAACATACTCAAAGATCTTAAGGTCTTTCAAGCAAAGGTCAAGAAACGTGAATAGGTGGGAAACTTATAAAGGAATGGGGTGTATGAATCCGGGAAAAAGGAACAACACAAACTCTTTTTCTTTTAACTATTTGAACTAACCACCATTGAGAGCTTTGCTCTCCCTTTTCAACACAAAATTCTTTTTCGACTTTACTTTTTGGAAATATGGACAGCGGTGCACAAAAACCGAAGCCTAGGAGATTGGCGTTTCTCACTTTCGAGATGCCTCAAACCGTTGATACACATACCATAATCCGTTAGGAATATCGCTCAATCCGACTTTGGCAAGACACAAACACCCGGCTATGTGAATGGTGCCGAGTTACTCATCATCAAGATTGACTTCCCCAAACCTAGAAATTCTATACTTTGAATGCAAACAATTGCTTTCATGGCCCTCCCACATCAAACATGCCAAAATTCAACTCTTCCTAGTTTCCGGATAGGTAAGGGAGGCAATTATTTCATTGAGGGGCTGGATGAATAAAGAAGAAGCGAGAAAAATCGAGGTGTCTTAATCATATCAATAAGAAGTGTAAGAACTTATAATGTGGTTTCAACCTTCAATACTCAGCATAATTTAGAATGAAAGCAAATTATCAAACATGCATGAAATTCTAACAAAGTATACAAATCTCACATATGTCATAAATCAATTCAAGCATATCAAAATCATCATAGCCATTCCACAAAACAATATTCATCATAGAGATCATATCCATCCTAGAAGCACAAAATTTTTTAAAATTATTCAAAATTTTCAAATCATATGATGCAAGACATAAAACATGCAAATGGTATTGCAAATACCTCCACCCCATACTTAAAACTCACATTGTCCTCAATGTGAAAGAAAAGAAAAGATGGAAAAGGGTACTCACAATGTAAGATGGCTAATCAAGCAAGGCGAATCATTCATTGAGCGGTGGTGGTGGAAATCTATAGAAGCTCAATAGGGAACTCTAAATACTCCAATCGGTGTCGAAAAATGAAGAAGGGAAACGTCTTTCAGCCGAAACAAATTTTCGAAGAAAAAAAAATTTTTTCTGAAAAAAATTGTCCGATTTTTCAAAAAATCGGCCGAGTTTTCTACCCGATTTTTTTCGTCGGCCCGATTTTCTTCTTTTTTGCTCACTAAGGTAAAAATCGACCGATTTTTTATGAGAGGGTCGATTTTTCCTCCTGTTTGCCAAAAATCGACTTGCTCTGAAGCCTAAATCGACCGATCTTGTTTTGTAATTCGATTTCTTGCTTTTTGTTCCTTGAAAACGTCCTTAGGCACACTTGTATCGCCTTTTTCATCAATTCCTCAAAATTATACCTAGTTCTTGTGATCCATAACACAAACAAACCGAGAGTGCATCGAGGAGGGAAAAAACAAAGCAAAAACAAAACAAACAAGTTAATTGTCCTAAGAAAAAGAAAAGGGAAAAAGATGCATTACCTTGGGTTGCCTCCCAAGAAGCGTTTGGTTTTAGGTCCGTAGCTAGACCAGTCTCCATATATGACTCAATGCACCTTGAACATCTTGGATTGCTCTTCAAATCCACAATACAGCTCTTCCAAGAAGGTTCCGGTTCTTAATTTTACCGGCAAATGGTAAGATCTCCCACGTACAAGCTTGTACAGTTTGATTCTCACCGGAATCCTTCTATCTTTTCTGCGCTTCAATGGGACATAATCTAGCCTTGAGTCACATCCTTTCCTGGATCTAGAAATAAGCTTCTCATGAATCCTCTTAGCTTCCCCATCTCTAGCTTGGGGATGATGTATGGTCTTGGTCATGTGAATGACCCCATACTTGAACAAGAGACACATCATCGCCTTAACGGTGAAGTGCTTGCTAACTCCACTCCTTGTAGTCCAAGGAGCATCTTCTTTCAGCAATTTTAGTGGAGGTTTCATCTTCACCTTACGAGGTTCTTTTGGAAGAGACCTCCAACTCTCCGGTGTATTCCTGAAAAAATCAGAAATTATAATAAGAACTTCAAAGGAAGTAAGACAATGTACCTTGTAAAGTTCTTCAAGGCTTGGGACAAGTTTCATGTTGGGATGATGATCCACACATGAAATATCTCCCAACTCAGCTGGATCCTCTTCAACCTTGACCACAGTTTCAGTAATTTGGCCAAGGTTCTTGACTTCTTCCTCTTCTTCAATGAGGACTTCAAGAGGGACTTCAAGTTCAATAGGAGGAAGGCTTAAGACTTGAAATTCTTCCTCGTTGGATAAATGATTTTCCAAAGCTTTTTGAGCTTCAGAAATAGCCCTTATTTTGTCTTCCATCTTGTCCAACACTTTTAATATCTTTTCCAGCATCATTTGTGTCCCATCCTCGGATGGTTGTTGTGGAGGCTGCAATTGAGGAGGTTGCTCATAAAACGTATAAGGGGGATTAAGTTCATCCCAATATCCGAGCTCATCCTCAACGGCTTCCTCTCTTTCTCTTTCGTCACCAACAAAATAATAGGAATACTTCTCCTCCAAATATTCATAATGGTCTGCCCTAGCACATTGTCATGCTGTCCAGGCTGGATCAAATGCAGGTTCATAGCTCCATGCAGCCATTGGTGAACCTGAAAACTCAAAAACTCATACCGAAAAGATTAAAAGCAAAAAGCTCTCAAGCCCGACAACCGAAAACCGAATTTGGCCTAACCCAAATCCCGGCAACGACGCCAAAAACTTGTTCGCCCCTAAACGTGCGTGCCAAAAATTTTTAATTTATAAAACTAGAATAAGAGCAAGTGAACCCGCAGTGTATGGCTCGGCGTAGATTAGCAAGTATTCCGGAGTATCGAACTCATGAAATTGGTGAAACAAAACCAGTTTCAAGTAGTCGAGCAAGTAAAATGTAGAAGCTTTGCAAATAATTGGGAAAAACAACAACCCTAAAGATCCAAGTATCAAATTGTGGCAATCGATTCAAGATATATTATATATATATAAGGACAGAGTTAAGACTTGCAAAGGTATACTAAAGTAAGGTTATGTACGGTGAAGTTCCAAAACCCTATATGTCTAACCAAAAGATACTCTCTATAAAGGTTGTTGAGGCTGCAGTATAGAAAGGATCTAAAGGTAAGAATTAAACTCAAATACCCATGCCCAAACCCAAGGAATCAAAGACAAGCCAAAACGGTTAAGGTTGTGACACTCGAAACCGAAATAGAGGATGTTGAGTCTCACTACTACCTAGAAAGGACAAGTCAAGGCAAGGTTAAAGCTAATCTTTAACTTTGGATCAAAGCAAAAGCAAAGTTCATAAACTAGGGTAAATCACGGCCGTGGAAACCAAGAACAACCCGTGATTTAGGGCGTCGACGAAGTTTCTCACACTCTCAGGATCCAATCAAATTACGATCGATCTATTATTATCTAAGCCACAACTATCAACCCTTCACCTTAGAATCGCTAAAAGGTTTTAGCCAATAACCATCATTATCAAATCAATAATCAAATATGAAAGGGAGTAAAGGTAAAACCTTGAAATCTCAATAACAAACACAAAACCAATATCAATAAAACTCAAAAGTAACTTGCGTTCAATAGATGTAGGATAGAATAAGAATCTCTCACAAATCTCAAGGAACAAAGAAGAACGGGATGTCAATCCGCCTTCAAGTGAAACCCTAAAATCTTCCAACTTTGCAATCTTCAAATGCGTCCTTCCTTGTACGCAATATAATCTTCCTAAGCAATGTCCTCGCTGGATGCAAGTCGTCCTCAACTTCTCCCTAACGTCGGGGCTCCAAGTCCTGGGGTTGTCACCGTCCCAAGTCTTTTGGAGATTTTGGCTCGTTCTAGTCTCCCTTTGGAGAAATTGACTCTCCTTTAATGTTGAAGGCTCTCGAATATATGTAGGTATGAATTTAGGGTTTAAACTCGGGCCGCGTCGGAAGGTATCAGAAAATACTTTGGTGCGTCAGACGGTATCAGAGAATACTTTGGCGTGTCAGACGGTATCAGAGTATACTTTTGCGCGTCAGACGGTATCAGAAGATACTTTAGCGCGTCAGACGGTATCGGAAGATATTTTGGCGCGTCTTAACTTCTTTTTATTGCTCCTTTTTGTCCCACTTCAAGGCTTTAATCCTTGAATATGCTATTTCACTCCATAATTCGCCAAATTACCTACAAATGCAATAAAACTCTGTGTAGACCTCTATTCTTGCAAATTAGGTGAATATAACCATAAATGCCATGAATGTATGTCTATGCATGCAAAATAAAGGGAAAATCTATATAAATACATGTCTAAAAATAGGTCATGATTTATGTCATCAAGCCATCCGTGATGATCCTCAACTACGTGTAAATCTCTCTAATTTGGTCCAAAATCAATCTTTTGTCCAACTTCCATGGTTCTCAAGCCTTTCTTGTAGCTCTTTAATGCTCCATAATGTAGTTTCAATGACTCCTTAGATCCCTTTGCTCCATATCGCTCCAAAACGTGTTATTTTCCCTACAATTACAACAAAACTAGGTGTAGACCTCGATTCTTGCAAAGGTAAACAAAACAACATAATGATCAAGAATATACATGTAACACCCCGAATTCTCAGAACTCGGGACATTACTGGTTAGGACCTCACAATGGGTCCCGACCTCAGTTTGACAACAATATTACTAGGATCTTGCAACAAGACACAAATAAGAAAAACCGAAAGTCATAAGAAATGTATTTTTATAAGAATGAATGCAACAACGTCGAACAACCTAATGTACTTAAACAACGGAAAAGTTTATCTGTCTTCAACAAGAAGAAAGAAACAACAAGATAACAATCAACCCCACTCTAAGGAGTACGGAGACCCGGCTGACCACTACTTCCGGATCACTCAACTGCTGTTCTAACCTGTGGTAAATCTAAAAACACAACAGAACAACCGTTAGCTAGTTATCTAAATATTAAGAGAATAATAATAGCACACACACATAAAATAATAAACACTCATCATGCTTTCAAACAATCCATTTATTATCTTCATTTAAGTCATTCACTCTAATGATACTTATTTTGTGACACGAGGGATTCCCAAACCTCGCCTCCGCCCCCGTGTACCCATCAGGAGTGGATCCGATGCATCTCACCGTGTACCTGTATGGTCTGGGTATAGAGAACCTCCCAGTCTCCTGGCAGAGCTGGGCAGTGATGTCACGGCCCGTTATAATACACTTGGGCCTTAACACATAATAACAACGGTCGTCCTAACAAGTTGTTATTATTATAATCACATACATTGCACACACACAACCATTATCACCCAACTAATATCCAGAAACTGGCTAAGTAAGTCGCAAGGACTTACCTGAATCAAACCACAACTCTCACAATCTCAACTCGGTCTGCAACCGTAGGAACTCAAACGCCTATCATACAAGTCACGTGGATCAAAATCACATCCCGTACTCTTAGAAGTTATAAGCTTCTAAGAGGTGAAATCTCATAAGGAGAATTACGAAAATACACTCTCTTAAGGTAAAAGATTATTTTGCCCTCGATTCCGGAACTCTCTAAAAGTTGATCATTAAATTTTCGTATTTTCTTTTAGAACTTATTTCTAGAATCTGGTTCCCAAGAATAGTTTAATAAAGATTCTAAAGTTAACAAGGTTTAGAAAATTCCAAGGGGTGGCTAAGGTCCGATCTTACACTTAGATACTAGGTCTGAGATCAAATCCTAAACAAACTTAGCTTAAGTTATAACACTAATCTTCTATAATATTTTTCGTAAGTGGAACTCGTTAACAACAATAACCCTTGACCCCTCCTCGGAACCACCGCAACCTTCATCTAGTGCACACTACCCGGTCCTATCCGAGTAACTACCCTTCTCCGGGCTCTTGTCTTCACCACTCTCCTCTTATACGTACCTATATATATTTATATATATATATATATATATATATATATATATATATATATATATATATATACACACATTCTAGTGTTAAGGATACCTATTTACATTTATATATATACTTATATATACGAAGTCTCACTCCCGTACTCAAATTCCCAAATTTTACCGAATAGCACTAACCTACACTTATACTTATACATATGTATACTGCCTACACTTACACTTATACATATACACACTGATATATACCCACTATATATACTTATATATAGATTACAATTTTACAATTGTATAGATATAAATCTACAGGGACGAAGGAGGCTCACCCGTACAACATAGTCCCGTCTTCGCAGGGAAGAACTGAGGCCGAATCGATCGAAGCAAAATCTGTGTAGCACCAATCAACATGAGGATCAACGATCATATCCCGATCGACTCCGTGTGAAGATAATAGACGAAGAAAACACAAGTACGCTCACCTTCGGCGAATAGCTCGAAACGTCGGAAAGCGGTGCTAGTCGATGCGGTGTCCGGAGGTCCGACCACAGGAGGCCGAGTGAGGGTTCTTCCGCCGGTCTGCACAGTCTCTGTCGTCTGGGAAGAGGGTCCAACTCGCGAGCAGAAGGCAGTCCGGTTGTTTGTGGGCTGCAGAACTGGAGGTGAGGTTTCTCGGCGCTCGGTGGAGCTGAAGGGCGACGTCTCCGGCGGCAGTGACGGTGGTTGGCCAGACGTGCGGCGGGGCTTTGTCTTCTCTAGGGGTGTGAGGTAAAACGGTATACAAAGGAGACGGCATGTCTTCGTAGCAGCTAGGTTTAGACTTAATTAGGTTTAGGCTTAGATTAAGGGTTAATGAGGTTTAAGATTAGGGAGATGATGGGCTGTAGTTGTTCTTGGGCCGGTGGCTGAGGTTAAATGGGCCAATTAAATGGGGTGTTCTCACCCATTAAACAAAGGTTGGAGTGAACTAAAAAAAACTCGTACGGAATTGTTAAAATGTACGGAATTAAATTACGGAATTATTTTACAGACTTATATAAGTGATCATTTTATGTGAGTCAAGGTCATATAAAATGATATAATTTAATATTGTTTTTATTTTATTTAAAGAATTAAGGATGGCGGATCGGAACCCGGTTTGATCGGGCATTAAACGGAAATTAAATTTTCCGGGTATTACATCAGTGCCCTCTTAAATTAAGTTTCATCCCGAAACTTAGAATAATGTATTTAATCGGACGACATTCTTCGTATAACTTGGTTTCATTATGTCTCGTTTTTTTTTTTACATATAACTACTCAATCATCAAGGTCATGCACGCATCAAAGAAAACACAATCACTCAATCCAAGGTAAAAACATGAAAAGTCAAACAATAATAGCATCCGAGTACTAACTCGTCGGTACAGAAGTAGCGGCTAACTCCGCAAGGTACTCAGGGTAACCATTTCTAATGCTCTCCTCCGTTTCCTAAGTAGCCTCATCGATTCCTCGTCTAGACCACTGGAATTCTACAAAAGCATGAACCGGCTAAATTTTCTGATCTTCATAGCGGATGTCGTGTCTCGGATTCGGTAGGTACTCTCTCAACGGTTTGGTTTTCTAAACTTACTTCCAGCTCTTTTGATGACTCTATCAAACCATAAACTTTTCTTTCCACTGGGCCGACTTGCCCCTTTTTTTTATTTTGAAAGTTCCCGACTATTCATTCTGTATTAATGATCTTAAACTTCTGTCGGCACTTTACTAAGTGCCTACTGTTCTTTGTAGTACAAACCGCTTGGCCCGGTTTCCTCAATGTGGCCTAATCGGATCGTTCCTTAATTAATGGGTTTGCACTTACTTCTTGTCAAACTTTCAAATTTACATACTCAAAACAAATCACACATCCGAGTGGACCTTGTCATATAGATATCTAATTCCTTAACTTGAAATCATAGTTAACCTAACATTGATTTTCTTCGTTTGTGGGTTATATGCCTACCACGCTTCAGTTGTAACCCCCTTTAGACACAATGGCGTCTTATGTGGGTCAACATGATTTACCCAACTCCCGCTGATTCTTCCCTTCTAATACTAGCAAGATCCTCTTCAGATAGACCCTTACTCTCTTACTCAACCGCAATCTGTTCTTAACCAACAAGTAAGCAACTTCTAACCCGATTCTCCCCATATCCTTAGATCATCCCAGAAGGTTGTCGTTGCCTTGGGGAATCCTCCAAGGCATCGGTAAATTTACCTATTAACTCCGTAGTCACTAATGTCTCTTCTTAACGGTACCCACTCGTCAATACAACCCAACACTTACACGTCCCCAATTGACGTCGGTCAGTCTATAATTGGTTTATCTCGATACTCTGGACTTACTCTTCTCATACCTATACTGGCGTTAAATTCTTGGTGAGCATCATCTGCTCGATTATTCCTTTCATGCTTCGCTAATTCGTTTTATCTTCCACACTGCTGTTTCTTTAGGCTAACTCTACTTCTCGAGCTCAACTGGGTCATTCATCTTGACATAAATAGTCATTCCAAGTCTTCAACGTTAGCCGGTAAGTGTCTTGGTAGTTTTGATGACTTTAGTTATCATCCCCTTGCAGTTCCCACTGCATGGACCATCGGTGTTAATGACTTAGGTCCGTGATAATTAGGGTTACCTTGGACTTTCGAGGCCACCAAGGTTGTTCTCATATATACATTCCTTCGCTGGTGTTACCGGCAATATTGCCTTCATGAAACTCTATTGTTTCCGCTATAGGGCTTTAACTCTTTGATACCGACATTGCGATTTCTTTCAAATTCTTATATCTTTGAGGAGGTCAAAACCTCTTCACACTTGTAAAGTCTACATTTTGTTTCTATACCCCATTGTAGGTATCCCTTCCATGCACCTTAGACCCTCATATCCGGATCGACATTTTATCTCTTTTGGTCTCTCAAGCTTGTCTTGTGAACTCTTCTACTAGGTGACTCATCTTATAACAATTTCCTCCCCTGAATCGGTCTCAACTTTCAGTTGATCATTATTGCTCATTTCATTTTGGAACTTCAATTACGTTGTACTCTTGCATAGATTCTACAAGGACATCATCATCTCAACACTTTATTCCAATTTAGCAAGACCCGCCTTTTGATACATGACTTTCCTTCTTACTAGTTAAGTTATTCTTTTGGTTTACACTTTATCCATCCAAGCATTATCGGTCTGATGTGTATGACTTTTGTTAAACACCTATCGGTACCATTTGCATAAGAACCTCAGTTGTATATGATTTTCTCAAAAATCACAGTTCCTGACTCGCATTTATTATGTTGTCCTTATGCTCGTCTCGCTTTACCTTCTATAAATCTTTACTCCCGGTAGGATAGTTAAATCCCTTTGTATTTTCTCGTATACACCTTACGGACCACGTTGGTTGGTCTTATTACTTTTATCAACTCTTATGCCATCAGTCAAGCTTGAGTTTTCATCGGAGAACCATCATTTCTCATTACTCTTATATAGACACCTTTCGGTAATCGTCTTATTGGGGTAATATCAGATCTATTTAGAAACCTTTAGTCATTCAACTTTACTCCTTCTCATGTCTTTCTAGCCAACATGCAGATTCCCTTTGCAATCACCTCACACTCGATCATACATTTCACCAAGGCTGTAAATCATACTCTCTACGTTTGTGCCGCCTCTACCATTTCAATTATTCTGTGTCACAACTTTAATCACAAGGGCTTCCTCTGTCAATCTAGACAGTTTGACCTCACCTTTTTCTCGGAGGAGCACCATCATTTCAACTTGTGTGGAATGCCAAGACCTAGGACATGCCCACAATCATTTGTTTCTTCTTAATCCTCTCGTTCTTCTTACAGGGATCCCTACATACTAACTTTGATATGTATCTTTCCTTAGTTAGTAGTAAGCAACTACTCACAACAATCCTTTTTACACCATTACTATCATCAATGGTCCTTACCATCCGTCAAGAGCTTCTCTTCATTTTCTTTATTAGAGTTGTCATATTGGACTCATTCAATGTTACCATCAAGGCTACTAGTACTTATATTGATTTAACTTCACCATTGTCGTCGTCGATCTCTGAAAGAAATTCACTGGATGTCGATAAAATTCCTTTATAACCTTGTGGTTAATCTTCTTATCTGTCAACCAACCATCACTAGTTAGCCAGCACGTGTAAATTCTCTATTGTTACCAATTAGTCTGTAGTTGACCTTCTATAAGATCGTAGACTTACTTTTCTTCTATCTCTTTTGAGGTGTGATGTACAAGGTGAGAATATATCTCTTCCTTTTATTTTCCTTTAGCTCCTTCTACAAATTACACTCCTATAAGAGCACTATACTCTTACGAGTCTAGTTGTATTTTCATCTTCCGACAACGGGCTTATAAATTCTTCTACGATAACTTGTAGGCATTTCTTCATGATTCTTTGTATCCGAGTTATTTTTCACTAGCGGTTCGCTATTATGACCCGCTAGTGTTATTAGCTTAAATCCCTTAGTGAGTGATAAACCATTAGAGGCCCTCTTTTTTTTTTTTACCAAGACCATTCTCTTACACCCTCCTCCCTTGGGTGCTGCTTGTTCTTCCGCCTTTGTAGAAATCCGGTCTTTGTTGTATCCCGATCCTTGTTGTAATTCTTGTGTGTTCTAGGAGGTTACATCACTTCCATGTTGGTGAAATATGCCTTCCACTTTCTAGTAACCTGTAAGCTTCCCTTTTGTGGCTCTTTTATTCTTCGTATTTGGATGGACAATGTATCTCATCTTGACGCCTATTGATAGCATGAATTATAGTCTATATTTTGGGGTTTGTTTGGACGTTTTATCCTTCATAATCTGCATGTTTGTATGTACATTATGTGATTTTACTACCATTTCATCTACCTTTGCGAGAATCGAGGTCTACACCTAGTTTCATTTTAATTGCAGGTAATATGGTACGTTTCGCATCAAAGAGGAGCAAAAGGAGTCAAGAGTCATTTGGAGCTACATTCAGGAAGCACAACCATGGATTAAAGATTTACTTCGGACCAGTTTTGAGAGATTCTACATTCAGTTATGAGTCACCTCGGTTGACCAGAGATTCATCTCGACCGAGGCGATCCAGAGATGCCGACTCGACCGAGGCGAATACCTAGGACGCGGCGAGAATATTTTATTCTTGGCTGAGATCTTTTAAGATTGGAAAGTAATCTTATATTTTTGGGCTGAGCTTCTAGAAGGAAGGAGATATGCAGAATCATATATTTTACCTATATTTATGGGATAATATCTTCTTAAGATTTATTATCTTTGGAGGTTTATTATTCCTATAAAAAGGGTTGATTTTCTACAATTTCAACATCCCGCATACAATCCGATTACAGCGGAGATCAAGTGCAGCAGCCGCACCCTACTCCAATTTGGGAGAGATTTGAAGAACCTTTTTGAAGGTTGAAGGAAGATTGAAGACTATAGCTTTTTATAGCTTTTTGAAGGGTTTAGTAAGATTGTCTTCAATTCCTTCATTGATTGTCTTGTCTTGTTGGATTGCTATCCAAGGAACGCTTTTGTTTGTGATATTTGATTCAGTTATTGAAGTGTTTTCATTAAATTCTTCTTTGTTCAAATATTCACCTTCTTCCCATATATTTAATACTTTCATGATGATGATGAGTGGCTAATTTCCTTGTGTGATTCTAGGGTGATTGACTGAAGGTTGTGGGAAAAACAATGATAGAATAATCTTAGATTCCAGTAGGATCCTGAAAGTTCGAGTCTTTAACCTTAACCCTAAGCATCTCGTTCAGTCGATGAACATCTCGGCCGGGGTGGAAATTGGCTGACCGAGGTGACTTATCCTATCCTAAACTGAGAGTTAAGTGTTAGAGTTTGCCAAATCCTATTCTTATTACACCTTTCTGGTTCAAAGCAAGCTTAGGATGAGACTTACCCGGTAATTCCTTAGTTTGTGTATCAACGATCATAAGTGTAGGTAATAAAGGTTTATCCTTTATTGGGGTTTGAGTGTGCTTCCATCCCATCTTTGTGAGTTAGCCTGAGACTTACCCGGTAAAGGTTGATTCTATTCCCTTAGATGGTGTGTTAGTTTGAGGTTATAATTCTTTATCTTAATTCCTTGAGACTTACCCGGTAATAGGAGTGACGGTTTAGGATTAGTGTGTAGTGAGACTTACCCGGTGATCTACTCCACTTTAGAAACGCCTTCCCCACGCAAAAATCTCAGCTTTGTCCGCTTATCTATAGATCTTGAGTTGGAACCACAACTAGATGCTTTAATCCCTAGAATTGCATGTTTGCTTTATTTGACATCTTATTCATCTTTGATTGTATTGATTGCTCTTGTGGTTAGCATTAACATTAGCATACCGTATTGGACTTTGTTTCATCAAGTCCCTGTGATCGACCCCTGGAATTTTCTTGCTTTTACTACGATTGACCCGTACACTGCGGGTTCGCATCCTTGTTTTAAGCTTAAGTCTAGGGTTATAAATTTAAAGCTTGCACACACCGTTTGGAGCGAACAAGTTTTTGGCGCCGTTGCCGGGGACTTGGTCTAGACCGAGCCGGTACGGTTTGCTCTTGGGGCATTTGCCCCCCTTTTTGTCTAACCACTCTACTTGAGTGACTTTCACAGGTTCTTTCTTAGGTATATGCGAAGAACCCGCACTGGGAAGGAAATCGTTCCTTACGATCCCGAACCAGAAAAGACATACAAAAGACGCTTAAGAGAAGCGAAAATGGCCCAACAAGACGATCGCGATCTTGCGGCCCAGTTGAGAGAGACGCAGGAGCTGTTACGTCTCAGTAAAGAAGAGCTCAGGCAAGAGAAAGAGGAAAATCAGGCCAGGGCTGCAGCAATCGAAGCTGAGATTGCAGCAATTCGGAACCAGATTCAACCTCGACCGATGCAGGATCCAGTAGTTGATCCTCGACCGAGGCAGATCCCAGTACCTGACGCCCCGGTCGATGTACATCCACCTCGGATACCAGTCCGAGATGTTCTTCTTGCAGGAATTCCACAAACCCTAGGTCAAAGGATGGACCCTAATCAACAGCTGAGGCGTCCAGGAGTGAACCTAGGAGATCCAGCGGATCATGACTACGAACTTCGACCGCAAGTTCTAGCCATGATTCGCCAATGTCAATTCGGAGGGCTGGAGAAGGAGTCGCCACATCAACATCTTCAAAACTACGAGATCTTGATGGAAACCTTGCGACCTCCCAGAATTGAAAATAACAACTACAAGCTAAGACCTTTCTACTTTTCCCTTAAAGATAGAGCTCTTACTTGGTATCAATCTCTTCCTGCAGGAAAGATCAGCACATGGGAAGAGATGACTACGGAATTCTTAACCAAATTCTTTCCCCCCTCAAAAACTGCTGAAATGAGAGGGAAGATCAATGCTTTCATCATGAAGGACAAGGAGAGCTTGTCCAAATCATGGGAGCGGTTCAAGGATATCCTTTTGGATTGCCCACATCATGGGATTCCAAAAATTGAGTTGTTGAAGATTTACTTCAAAGGGCTGGACGGAAGCACCCAGTTCAATCTCCAACTACTCTCCGCCGGTACATTCATGGACATGGCGATTGATGAGGCTTGGGACTTCATTGAGAAGCAAGCCTTGCATATGGAGAAATATACCCACCAAGGAGCTGACGGTGGAGTTAAAAGAGTCAACTTTCAAGAGACTCAACCCAACAACAACCAACTCACGTCCTTGAAGAACGACGTGAAGCAATTGAAGGAGCTCCTGATGGCTCAAACTAAGCAGGAAGAGCAAGGGCAAAGGAACAACAACAACAACAAGAACGGGTACCGCAACAACAACAACGGACCCCGAAACAACAACTACAACAACAATAGAGGATCCAATAGCAACAATTGGAGGGCGAATAACCAAAACAACGGTAACAATCATTCAAACTCCAACTCTAATGATTCCTCTAACCCTTTCCTCTCTCCTCCTTCTTCTTCTTCTACTCCATTAAAGAGCCAAGGGCAAGGATCAAGTTCGTCTCAGCCGGAAAAGAAGGACGCAGTCCTGGAAGCAATCTTGATCAAGCTTAGTGCTATGGAGAATTCTATGACTTCATTTTCGAGGGCCCAAAAGTCCTTCGAACAACAACTTGCTAATAGGGCGAATGAAGCGCCAAGAGATCCAGGGAAGTTTCCAGCAAAGACGGAAACTAACCCTAAAGGCCAGTGCATGGCCATCACGACGAGGAGTGGACTCAAAACTGCAGATCCAGTACCTCGCTCGACGCAGACCACCTCGGTCCAGACTCAGTCGAAGAACACCTCGACCGAGATGCCAACCGAGGCGGCGCAACAGAAAGCAGGAGGGACGACTGAAGTTTATGTTCCACCTCCTGCATATAAACCACCACTTCCATTCCCCCAGTCCAGAGCCAGAGCACATCTTGACAAGCACTTTGGTAAGTTCCTTGACTTGATGAATAAGCTCCATATTAATATTCCTTTCCTTGATGCTATTCTAGGTATGCCCGCCTATGGGAAGTTCTTAAAGGAGATCCTATCAAGGAAAAGGAAGCTGGAGGATGTTGGTGAAGTTAGGATGACATCTAAGTCTTCGGAACTCATAAAGATCATGAAGGAGAAGATGCCACCTAAATTGAGAGATCCCGGCTCATTTTGCATTCCCATTCAAGTTGGGGATGTCACTTGTGAAGCCCTTTGCGATCTAGGAGCCAGCGTGAGCATCATCCCGCTGGAGCTATGCACTAAGATCGGTCTTGGAGAGCCCAAGCCGGTCAAATTCCGACTCTACATGGCGGATCGATCCATCACCCATCCCGTGGGCATTCTGGAAGACGTTCCGGTCAAGTTAGGTAACTTCTATCTACCAATAGACTTTGTCGTACTTGACATTCCCGCAGATTATCCAGTTCCTATCATTCTCGGGAGGCCATTTCTAGCAACTTCGGGTTGCAATGTGGATTGCAAGAACGCCAAGTTGAAGTTCAACGTTGGCGGCGATGAGGTGGAGTTCGCGCTTCTTGCAGCCATGAAAGGAGAGCAACTAACTGATGATATCTTCAACATCTACGATGAAGAAGAATCAAGAGAATTGGTGAGCTCTATCCTTATTAATGATCCACTCGAAAGAGTTATTAGCTTCAGTTTAATGGAGGAAGGTATAGATGCTTCTTGTGATGCAGATATACGGAGCTTAAAGGCACTGGAAGAAGATCCAGGAGCCAAGACTGAGAAGCTGATCCAGGAAGCGAAGATTTCCAGCCTCGGATCCAGTAGCAGTACCTCGACCGAGGCACTCTCTGGACTGAGCGAGGCGTCTGAAGAACACCTCGGTCAACGCCTTTGCGCCTCGACCGAGGTCGACAGCGAGACAATGTCAACTGAGATTGCTGAGAATAAAAATCTTTCTTCTCCCTTCTCTGACATTCACCCACAGTTGGCGGACCATTCCCTCCACCAACTTTCTGATAATAAAGGTCCTTGGTATGCTGATATTGTGAATTATCTTGTTTGCCAGGAAATACCACCCGGATTGACGTACTCTCAAAAGAAGAGATTCTTCAAGGAAGTACGACATTACTATTGGGATGAACCGCTGCTATTCAAGCGCGGACCGGATGGGATGCTTCGAAGGTGCATCCCGGAAGATGAAGTAAATAGCGTCATAAGGCATTGCCATTCACTTCCTTGCGGAGGGCATGCTAGCACCGATAAAACATGCGCTAAGATATTGCGTTCCGGTTTCTTTTGGCCTACATTATTTAAGGATGTGCAATCTTTTGTTGTTTCTTGTGATGCATGCCAAAGAACAGGGAACTTGTCAAGGAGGAACGAAATGCCACTTAACAACATCCAAGAAGTGGAAATCTTTGATGTATGGGGGATTGAC
Organism: Fagopyrum esculentum; assembly: GCA_033239045.1. Classification (NCBI taxonomy): domain Eukaryota; kingdom Viridiplantae; phylum Streptophyta; class Magnoliopsida; order Caryophyllales; family Polygonaceae; genus Fagopyrum; species Fagopyrum esculentum. The sequence goes on along the minus strand of BSUD01000001.1, from coordinate 135,589,329 downwards.
TTCATGGGACCTTTCCCATCCTCCGAAGGAAACCTCTACATTCTCCTTGCAGTTGATTACGTCTCTAGATGGGTTGAAGCCATCGCTTCTCCCACTAACGACGCCAAGGTGGTTGTGAAATTCTTGAATAGAACTATCTTTCCACGATTTGGAACTCCACGCATCATTATCAGCGATGGGGGAACGCATTTCATCAATCGGAAGTTTAAGGCACTTCTATCGAAGTATGGGGTAACCCACAAGGTATCAACCGCTTACCACCCTCAAACTAGTGGACAGGTCGAGATCTCGAACAGAGAAATCAAGGCGATTTTGGAGAAGACCGTCTCTAGAACGAGGAAGGATTGGTCCATGAAATTAGACGATGCTCTTTGGGCATACAGGACCGCATTCAAGACCCCCATAGGCACCACCCCTTATAATTTGGTGTATGGGAAATCTTGTCACTTGCCCGTTGAGTTGGAGCACAAAGCGTATTGGGCTATCAAATGGTTGAACTTTGACATTAAGGATGCGGGTGAGAAGCGACTATTGGAACTTAACGAGCTGGAAGAGCTGCGTTTGAACGCCTACGAGAATGCCAAAATCTACAAGGAAAGGACGAAGAGATGGCATGACAAGCGTATCGTTCCAAAGGAGCTTAACGAAGGAGATTTAGTTCTACTCTTCAACTCCCGCCTCCGTCTCTTTCCAGGTAAGTTGAAATCTAGATGGACCGGACCTTACGTTGTGAAACATGTTTTCCCTCATGGTGCAGTTGAGATATGGGGCGAAACTAGCGGAAGCTTCAAGGTCAACGGTCATAGACTTAAGAAGTACCAACCGGAAACGCCGGTTGAGGAGGTCGCGCCAATCTACCTCCTTTGAGACGCATCATGGTCCAGCTAGCGACCTTAAATCAAGCGCTTCTTGGGAGGCAACCCAAGGTATTGCTTTCTTTCCCGTTTTCTAGTCTAGTTTAGATAGTTTTTGTTTTTTCTTTGCTTTGCTTTGTTTTTGGCGTTCTGGACAGACAACAGGAAGGAGCACTCCAGGAAAGAGAGAAGTTCGAGATTCTGAGAAGAAAGAGGCACCTCGGTCACTGTCAGAACACCTCGACCGAGTTGATTCTTGAAGCAACCGAGGCGACTAGGGTTTCTGCAGAACCGCCTCGGTCCGTACCACCTCGGTCCAGTCGAGACCATCTCGACCGAGGTGACAGCAGACCTCGTGACAGTATAAAAAGAAAAAAATTTTACAGTTTTCACTTTTTACCCTATTTCGACCGCGGCGACAGAGGCATCTCGTTCTCCCTCGTTTCCCACTCCTTTTCGACGATTTCTGCTCCAAAACTGCAATTGAGGGGAAGAAGAATCGATTGCAACTACAGATCTGCAGAAAGATTGAGTGTTTCGACCGAAACGAGGTAAACAAAGTCCGAAAACCCTAACTCCTCGTTTGCTGCGTATTGGGCTTTGGTTGCCCTTGTTTCTGTTGAGGAAATCTATAAGTACCCCTTAGGAAGCATTTGTAGTGATTTTAGGGGGAAAAGAACTGAAATTCTGAGAATTGGAATTCGAACTGTTACGCCTCGGTCCAGTCGGCCTGCACCTCGACCGAGGTGATTTCTGAGATTTGTCAGTCAACCGAGGTGATCTGACAGAGTGTTTTGTGAAGATGAGTTCAGATAGATTACTGGCCCTTAGAGATAGATCCTCACCTTCCCCTTCCCCTTCTTCTTCCCGTCCCTACCGCCCGGTCATCCACGAGAGATGCCGGGTAGATTATGAGAGGATAGCGGACCGTCCAGTTATCGCACCACGATTTCTGGAGGTATCCGCTTTTGACTGCCTAGGGTTAGAGGCTGACCTTAGGAGGATGATCGCTACAGTCGGGCTGGATCAGTTTTCTGAGATCCGAGCCCCAGCCTACATAGAGCCGACACTCGAGTTCGTCAGCTCCTTCTCCTACCTACCCACAGAGGGATCTGTGAAGTACCGGCTGATGAGCCGGAACTTCATAGTTCCATTAGAGATTTGGAGAGAGATTTTTAGCTTTCCTGCCCCTACCGCCGTAGACTTTCCCTCCCGATCAGTAGCTAGGGAGTTTTGGGGACAGATAGCCCACATCACTACTCATGCAGACAGATGGCGCCCTGGAGATTCCAGGGAGAAGGTCATCTTCCACCCAGCCTTCAGACTCGCCCACCGGATATTCAGTGAGATGCTTCTGGCGCGTACTGAGACGCCCCAGAAGATCAGACAGGGGGAGCTCTTCTCTTTATACTGTATGGTTACAGGCGGCTTCCCAGACTTTGGCTTGCTCCTGGCAGAGGATCTGCACAGGATCAAGGCCAAGGCAAAGGGAGATATCTGTTGTGGAGGTCTAGTCACCCACATCGCCTCCTACCACGGGATGGACCTCAGCGTATGCACATTGGCGGCGGCTCCGAAGCCGCTGGGACTGCAGGAGATGATTACGCGGAGGATTCTTGTCCCCCGTGGGTTGACCACTCCGTACGTTGCCATGCCTTGGGAGCGGACAGCGCCTCAGGGCATCAGATGGTCTGCACAGTTTTCGGTCTTCGACCCGCATTTTTGGCAGACAGCATGGGCCCCGCTTATGGAGGACTATAGAGAGGGAGCAGCTGCACCTGCAGAGGAGGCTGAGGAGGCTGAGGATGAGGATGACGAGGATGATGAGACTGCTGATGAGAGAGGAGGCGGCGTCCCGATGGACACAGGGACAGATACTGCTGGGACGAGCGCGCCTCCCATTATTGATTTAGATGAGGATGAGGAGGACACTGAGCCGGCGCCAGCTGAGACTTCTCCAGTCAGGCCCGCTAGGCGCAGGAGACAGAGAGTCAGGGACAGAGCAGCGCACCGACGGATCGATGACCTGACGGATCAGGTTATCGACTCTTATGCTGCACTTTCTTTGGATATCCGGGAGATGCAGGAGCGGCAGCAGCATCAGCACATGATGGCGCAGCTACAGTTCCAGCATGTCATGGGGTACCCCTATGATCCTGCTCAGTTCCCCTACATACCACCACCACCTCCACCGGATCGAGACTACTGAGGAGCTGCAGGGTTTTATTTATTTATTTTATTGCAGTTCGGCTCTTTATCCGGTGAGTCCTCTTTCATTCAGACTTTTATTACACCCACTGGGACAGTGTGTCTCAAGTATGGGGTATTTGATGTACTTTATTTGACTACGTGACTACTCGATGTATTATTTGACTTATGATGTATTTTATTGACCGGATATTTTCATATTTATGCTTCATTCTGCATTTATATGTTTATCTGAGATTTCATGCATACTTACAGGTTATTTGATTGAGAAAAACGTCGAAACTGAAAAAAAATTGGTTATAAAAAAAAAAATTTTCGATCTCGACCGGGACAGTTCTGGCAAAACGAGGTGTTTCACCTCGGTTGAACCAAGAACATCTCGACCGAGGTGTGTTATCTGAGAGTTTTCGAAAACGATTTTTGTGTTACTTATCTGGATATGATCTCAGTGAAGATCTTGTTTACCTACTGGTTTTGAATTCTTTATGTGTTTGAAAGGTTTTATAATATGTTTAAGTTGCTAAATGCTTTGTTTGAAATTATTGGCATGTTTAATACTTTATTTTATCCAAATTATGTTGAATTTGAAGGTTGACACCGCAGCATGAGTTCTCTCACTTTCTTATTGGAAAGACCAAGGCAATTCACTCTCTTCTCTTCTTCTTCTTGATCATGCTTAGCCCCTCATATACATTTTGCCTCCCTTTACCTATCCGGGAATTTGGAAGCAAGCAAAGTGGTGAAAGCAAGTTAAAGTTGAAGGTGGCTGAAAGTGAAAGTGTTAGAAAGCAATAATAGGTTTGGGGAAGTCAATCATGAAGATGAGTAACTCGGCACCATTCACATAGCCGGGTGTTTGTGTCTTGCCAAAGTCGGATTGAGCGATATTCCTAACGGGTCATGGTATGTGCATCAAGGGTTTGATGCATCTCAAGAAATTGATGATTGCGGATTTCCTAGGCTTCGGTTATTGTGCACCTCTGTCCATGCATCCCAAAAAGTAAAGTAAAAAAGAAAAAAGGGTGTGAAATAAGCAAAGCTTATTGGTGGAAGATGTTGAAAGTCAAAGTGAAAGTGAAGAACATCCTTTTCCCGGATTCTAGCACCACATTACCTTACATACATCCCTACCCTACACGTTTCTTGACCCTTTCTTTTGGGAAGCCCTTGAGACCTTGAGCTTGTTGATTGACTTAGCGGTTTAAATCGGATTATACATGATTAATTTTGATAATTATGATTTATTATGCATTCTATGATTTTATGCAAAGATGAACAACTTTCCTATATTTATAAAATGTTTTGATCATATGAGTTTTTAATTTCCAGGAAGTACTCTCTTAGAGTGATCTATGATAGTTGCACACCATAAAATGTTTTTGAAGGATTTTTCATTGGTTTTCTTGACTTATAATCCATCCTATCTTGATTTCTATATGAGGAACTTGCTTGGGGACAAGCAAGGGCTAAGTATGGGGTATTTTGATAGCATGAATTATAGTCTATATTTTGGGGTTTGTTTGGACGTTTTATCCTTCATAATCTGCATGTTTGTATGTACATTATGTGATTTTACTACCATTTCATCTACCTTTGCGAGAATCGAGGTCTACACCTAGTTTCATTTTAATTGCAGGTAATATGGTACGTTTCGCATCAAAGAGGAGCAAAAGGAGTCAAGAGTCATTTGGAGCTACATTCAGGAAGCACAACCATGGATTAAAGATTTACTTCGGACCAGTTTTGAGAGATTCTACATTCAGTTATGAGTCACCTCGGTTGACCAGAGATTCATCTCGACCGAGGCGATCCAGAGATGCCGACTCGACCGAGGCGAATACCTAGGACGCGGCGAGAATATTTTATTCTTGGCTGAGATCTTTTAAGATTGGAAAGTAATCTTATATTTTTGGGCTGAGCTTCTAGAAGGAAGGAGATATGCAGAATCATATATTTTACCTATATTTATGGGATAATATCTTCTTAAGATTTATTATCTTTGGAGGTTTATTATTCCTATAAAAAGGGTTGATTTTCTACAATTTCAACATCCCGCATACAATCCGATTACAGCGGAGATCAAGTGCAGCAGCCGCACCCTACTCCAATTTGGGAGAGATTTGAAGAACCTTTTTGAAGGTTGAAGGAAGATTGAAGACTATAGCTTTTTATAGCTTTTTGAAGGGTTTAGTAAGATTGTCTTCAATTCCTTCATTGATTGTCTTGTCTTGTTGGATTGCTATCCAAGGAACGCTTTTGTTTGTGATATTTGATTCAGTTATTGAAGTGTTTTCATTAAATTCTTCTTTGTTCAAATATTCACCTTCTTCCCATATATTTAATACTTTCATGATGATGATGAGTGGCTAATTTCCTTGTGTGATTCTAGGGTGATTGACTGAAGGTTGTGGGAAAAACAATGATAGAATAATCTTAGATTCCAGTAGGATCCTGAAAGTTCGAGTCTTTAACCTTAACCCTAAGCATCTCGTTCAGTCGATGAACATCTCGGCCGGGGTGGAAATTGGCTGACCGAGGTGACTTATCCTATCCTAAACTGAGAGTTAAGTGTTAGAGTTTGCCAAATCCTATTCTTATTACACCTTTCTGGTTCAAAGCAAGCTTAGGATGAGACTTACCCGGTAATTCCTTAGTTTGTGTATCAACGATCATAAGTGTAGGTAATAAAGGTTTATCCTTTATTGGGGTTTGAGTGTGCTTCCATCCCATCTTTGTGAGTTAGCCTGAGACTTACCCGGTAAAGGTTGATTCTATTCCCTTAGATGGTGTGTTAGTTTGAGGTTATAATTCTTTATCTTAATTCCTTGAGACTTACCCGGTAATAGGAGTGACGGTTTAGGATTAGTGTGTAGTGAGACTTACCCGGTGATCTACTCCACTTTAGAAACGCCTTCCCCACGCAAAAATCTCAGCTTTGTCCGCTTATCTATAGATCTTGAGTTGGAACCACAACTAGATGCTTTAATCCCTAGAATTGCATGTTTGCTTTATTTGACATCTTATTCATCTTTGATTGTATTGATTGCTCTTGTGGTTAGCATTAACATTAGCATACCGTATTGGACTTTGTTTCATCAAGTCCCTGTGATCGACCCCTGGAATTTTCTTGCTTTTACTACGATTGACCCGTACACTGCGGGTTCGCATCCTTGTTTTAAGCTTAAGTCTAGGGTTATAAATTTAAAGCTTGCACACACCGTTTGGAGCGAACACCTATGCTTATGATTATCTCGGTTTCCCATCTTGATTGTGGTGTCAAGTAGCTGGTTAGGAGTGATCATATTCCGCTCTGCTTCTAATTTCAAACTTTCACCTTCTGGTCCGTCAGTAAGCTTAGATTCGATGTCTTTTGTCTGGATTGCTATTATCTTCCACCTTGACCTTCATGCATATTTGTTTTTCTAAAGGCATCCCTTTTTGGTTGTAACGTTGCTTTACACCGTCTTGAAAGAATCTATGGGTTGTCTCTTCCAATTGGTATACTTGTCGGTCATCCAACTCATTGACGCAACTACCCTCATGTATATTCTTCATTTGATCCTATAAAGTTGACTCAGAATTCCCTTCTTGTCATTGTAGTTGGTGTTGTCTTTTAGTCTTCACTTTTTCGTTTTGACATTCCTCAACAAGCTCGAAGGAGTTGTCCGCCATTCGTCTACCCTAAGGCACATAAGATGTACATACTAATCCTCACGTTGTCACCTTTCAAAATTTACTTAGATGTGTCCAAGGGGTGAGAAACTCATTATGTTACTTCCATTAAAGACATAACATAACTATAATTTCTACTAATCTTCTGCATATACTTATCTATATCACCTATCTTTATAAACAAGCTAATAAGTCCAAAGAGAGTAACAACCTAAAGTCCATACTAAGCATACTGAGATCCGCGGTAGTAGTGGTGGTCAGCCGTACTTTTCTATCCCCAACCAGACTATGCATGCATTTGAAAACCAAAAGTCTTTTCTAAAATTCAGATCCCTTTTCGGGTTCTGCTTAAATACTTATTCGGTCTTTCAGAAGATTTCAAGTGCCATTGTTGCCAATCTAGAGCTCTGATACCATGTTGTAACACCCCGAATTCTCAGAACACGGGACATTACTGGTTAGGACCTCACAATGGGTCCCGACCTCAGTTTGACAACAATATTACTAGGATCTTACAACAAGACACAAATAAGAAAAACCGAAAGTCATAAGAAATGTATTTTTATAAGAATGAATGCAACAACGTCGAACAGCCTAATGTACTTAAACAACGGAAAAGTTTATCTGTCTTCAACAAGAAGAAAGAAACAACAAGATAACAATCAACCCCACTCTAAGGAGTACGGAGACCCGGCTGACCACTACTTCCGGATCACTCAGCTGCTGTTCTAGCCTGTGGTAAATCTAAAAACACAACAGAACAACCGTTAGCTAGTTATCTAAATATTAAGAGAATAATAATAGCACACACACACATAAAATAATAAACACTCATCATGCTTTCAAACAATCCATTTATTATCTTCATTTAAGTCATTCACTCTAATGATACTTATTTTGTGACACGAGGGATTCCCAAACCTCGCCTCCGCCCCCGTGTACCCATCAGGAGTGGATCCGATGCATCTCACCGTGTACCTGTATGGTCTGGGTATAGAGAACCTCCCAGTCTCCTGGCAGAGTTGGGCAGTGATGTCACGGCCCGTTATAATACACTTGGGCCTTAACACATAATAACAACGGTCGCCTAACAAGTTGTTATTATTATAATCACATACATTGCACACACACAACCATTATTACCCAACTAATATCCAGAAACTGGCTAAGTAAGTCGCAAGGACTTACCTGAATCAAACCACAACTCTCACAATCTCAACTCGGTCTGCAACCGTAGGAACTCAAACGCCTATCATACAAGTCACGTGGATCAAAATCACATCCCGTACTCTTAGAAGTTATAAGCTTCTAAGAGGTGAAATCTCATAAGGAGAATTACGAAAATACACTCTCTTAAGGTAAAAGATTATTTTGCCCTCGATTCCGGAACTCTCTAAAAGTTGATCATTAAATTTTCGTATTTTCTTTTAGAACTTATTTCTAGAATCTGGTTCCCAAGAATAGTTTAATAAAGATTCTAAAGTTAACAAGGTTTAGAAAATTCCAAGGGGTGGCTAAGGTCCGATCTTACACTTAGATACTAGGTCTGAGATCAAATCCTAAACAAACTTAGCTTAAGTTATAACACTAATCTTCTATAATATTTTTCGTAAGTGGAACTCGTTAACAACGATAACCCTTGACCCCTTCTCGGAACCACCGCAACCTTCATCTAGTGCACACTACCCGGTCCTATCCGAGTAACTACCCTTCTCCGGGCTCTTGTCTTCACCACTCTCCTCTTATACGTACCTATATATACTTTTATATATATATATATATATATATATATATATATATATATATATATATATATATATATATATATATATATATATATATATTTACACACATTCTAGTGTTAAGGATACCTATTTACATTTATATATATACTTATATATACGAAGTCTCACTCCCGTACTCAAATTCCCAAATTTCACCGAATAGCACTAACCTACACTTATACTTATACATATGTATACTGCCTACACTTACACTTATACATATACACACTGATATATACCCACTATATATACTTATATATAGATTACAATTTTACAATTGTATAGATATAAATCTACAGGGACGAAGGAGGCTCACCCGTACAACATAGTCCCGTCTTCGCAGGGAAGAACTGAGGCCGAATCGATCGAAGCAAAATCTGTGTAGCACCAATCAACATGAGGATCAACGATCATATCCCGATCGAGTCCGTGTGAAGATAATAGACGAAGAAAACACAAGTACGCTCACCTTCGGCGAATAGCTCGAAACGTCGGAAAGCGGTGCTAGTCGATGCGGTGTCCGGAGGTCCGACCACAGGAGGCCGAGTGAGGGTTCTTCCGCCGGTCTGCGCAGTCTCTGTCGTCCGGGAAGAGGGTCCAACTCGCGAGCAGAAGGCAGTCCGGTTGTTCGTGGGCTGCAGAACTGGAGGTGAGGTTTCTCGGTGCTCGGTGGAGCTGAAGGGCGACGTCTCCGGCGGCAGTGACGGTGGTTGGCCAGACGTGCGGCGGGGATTTGGCTTCTCTAGGGGTGTGAGGTAAAACGGTATACAAAGGAGACGGCATGTCTTCGTAGCAGCTAGGTTTAGACTTAATTAGGTTTAGGCTTAGATTAAGGGTTAATGAGGTTTAAGATTAGGGAGATGATGGGCTGTAGTTGTTCTTGGGCCGGTGGCTGAGGTTAAATGGGGTCTTCTCACCCATTAAACAAAGGTTGGAGTGAACTAAAAAAAACTCGTACGGAATTGTTAAAATGTACGGAATTATTTTACAGACTTATATAAGTGATCATTTTATGTGAGTCAAGGTCATATAAAATGATATAATTTAATATTGTTTTTATTTTATTTAAAGAATTAAGGATGGCGGATCGGAACCCGGTTTGATCGGGCATTAAACGGAAATTAAATTTTCCGGGTATTACAATACATCCATGCATGCAGATTTATGAAGATAAAACGTCCAAACCAATCCCAAAATATAGACTATAATACATGCTGTCAATATATTTTGAATTTTTATCTATGAGAGTTGTGGTAGTATTAGGTTATCATTTGCAAAATGTGAGAGCCGAATCATTAATGCCTTTCATATTGCATAACATGTGAGAGCTGAGCGGAATTATCCTCGTATAACATGATTTACATTCTTCTATGAATTTGTTGTTATCAATTGACATTTTATATGTATCTTGTGGCAATCTTGATCTTGAAACTCTTTTATTAATCTTTGATGCGCCTAAAACCTTGTTATCTGCGAAGTTACCGATTTTGAATCAAGTAGCGAACAATTATTCCCTCTCCCGTATTGCCACTGTTGTCGTCTAGACTTTTCTATACCATTCGGCCGACTAGTCTCAACCAATCGGGTAACCATTTTTGTTCTTCTCGTCCTGGTGATTTTAAACTCTTAATCTATTTTTCATGCATCGTTGTGTCGTCAATCGTCGAACTAGTCTACTCTGATCGGCCGAACGACCTTTGTGTTTTATTTCTTGTTTTTGTTTATTTGTTGGTTTCATCATTAATTTGTCAAATTATTTCATTTGTTTTCCCGGAGTTTGATTCTATCCTTTTTACTACAATTCGGCCTGATAAGTATTTACGAGATTCGAGATTTACATTTCAGCTCTCATTAGTAAGTGATCATGTGACACACCACAACCACAATATTGCCACACGTGTGTGCTTCGTGGGGCTTCCGTGGGGTTGTTGTGGTATCATGACAACAAATGTTTTGCTGAATTCTACACTTGGACGTCCATCCTAGGATCCATTCTCATGGTTCTCTACCTGATTTCTTGATCTCTAATAATGTATGATGCTCATATGTAGCTTTTGACCTCACGGAAGATCAAACTCTCATGTTTTGGTATGTCTTTTGATATTTTGACAGAAATGCACCACAAATGGTCTTGAACAATTATAACACGAATAAAACCGAAATACAGACCATCATATACAATATGAATGTTTTCTATGCTAAATGAATGTAAATCAACACCACAAGAGACATGAGATGCATGAATAAATGACATTAATAAAAAAAGTTGTAGCGAGTAGGGGAAATTGTGTTATATGGTTAACGTATTTGGTTAATTTATATCTAGAGAAGAAGTGAAGGTTGTAGGTTCATTCTCGTTGAAGACATTGAAGGAGAGAGAGGGAGAGTAACAATGAGTTGAAGAGACGAAGGTAACTAGGTTAAGACTAACATATGTTAGTTTTAATTGTTGTGCAACACAAGGACTTAGCTGATGATGGATGGAGTGTATATCTATTCAGCCAAGTCCTTATGTACAAAAAAGTAAGATTAGCATATGACATAACTAAATAACATTTTTCAAAATGATAAGACAACTACAATCGATTTTAAGTTGAATAATATTTGCAAGAAACTTAAGAAATAAACGGTGAAAATCCAATTCAAGGATAAAATCAATTATTTTAATATAAAAAGATGTAGGTGGGAAAATGAAGAATAGAAAATAAATATAATTGATATTTGATCGAGTCAAAGCATGCACAATGTTCATAACGAAGATTTGATGTACCATATGGATATGAGCTTTCAAAGATTCAACGTAATTGTGAAATTAAGACCTGGTAATTCAAAGCGAGTAATCTTTCCCGTTCATTCTTCATAACCTTAACCTAACCTAATCACCATCAATCACTTCTTCTAAATCCAAAGCGACGCCCTACTTTATTAGAAACAAAACAAATCTAAAATAAGAATTAAACTCAAGTTATTAGCAACTTTAAAATTTTCAAAAAAAACAATTTCAACGTATTATCAGAAATATTGCGATAGATTTTTTTACAAAAAAAATTAGCTCGGCTGAAACGCTATAATACCCTAATATAATCTAATTTTATTTAATATATATTTTTTATTTATAGCAAAATTATATTCACTCAATACGTGAAAACCTAAATTAAGCTAATACTATTTAATATTATTTTTTTAAAAAAATTATAAATGAAAATGATTTTCGAAAATTTAATTCCCTTGATTTATTTTCCTTTTTCCGGAATTTTTTTTATTATATATATTTCAGATTTTTTAAATCAAAATAAAAAAATTCAAAAACAAATTCAAAAAATAGAAATATTCGAAAAAAGACTTTCAAACAAAATTTTAAATGAAAAAATTTGAATGGGAAAAAAATTCGAAAAAAGTTACAAATTTCTTTTCTAAAAACTTTATTTAAAAATTGTGGAAAAATCATATTTTTCTACAAACTTGTTTTAGTCAAATATTCCCAAAAAAAAAGGAAGAATTTGGCCTACTAGACTCTTTTTGGTTTTTGTTAAAGAACTATACCCCATATTTTTTTACCACTTTCATTTAATGGTAGGTAAAACTAATTGAGTAAAAGGGGCAAGTAGGCTTTTATTGTATAAATGTAGATTAAGTAGGTTTTTATGTTTTAATGTATATTAACTAGGCCCCTTGTAATTTTGAAAAAAAGATAAAATTTAAAAAAATTTAAGATACTTTCAAAATTAAAAAGGAAAATGAGGGTGGTCCCTTACAATTATTCAAAATTAAAAAGATTATCTGCCTTAATTTTTTAAAATAAAAAAGGAAAATGAGAGTGATCCCCTACAATTAAGAAATTAGTTTTAACATTAAAAAGATTATCTCCCTTAATTAATATTGCTTTTTTTTTCAAAGATTCTCTCCCTTAATTAATATTGCTTATTTTTTTTCAAAGAGTCTCTTATTTGTTGGCATTAAAATTAACTACATAATTTTATGTACATAATCTGCGTGCGAAATTATGTACATAATCTGCGTGCGAAATTGTGTACTTAATCTGCGTGCAAAATTATGTACATAATCTGCGTGCGAAATTGTGTACATAATCTGCGTGCGAAATTATGTACATAAAATTATGTACAGAATTTGTGGGGACCACTCTCATTTTTATTATTTAATTAAAAAACATCCATATTAATTAAGGGAGATAATCTTTTTAATGAGAGTGGTTCCCACAATTAATATTCACTTATCTTTTTAGTTTAGTTTATCTTTTTAATAGTTATTTATCCTCCTTAATTAAGGGAGGGAATCTTTTTAATTAAAGTGATCCCCACAATTAAAATAGCCTCTTTATAATTTAATTTAGTTTTATTTTTAGGGAGAAAATTGGAGGGACCGAGATTGTATCATGGATACAAAAAGGGCTTCTCTACACCAATTTTTTCAAACTAATTAATCCTTCTATTTAAAAAAATGTTTGTTATTTGTTATATAAGTGTAATTTTTAAAAACTGAATTTGTTTTTTTTTTATTTTCTTTAATTTTCTTTTTGCCTTTTTAATTTTCTTGATAATTTTATTTTTTATTTATCATACCAGTATTTTTACATACCAGAATTTTGTCATACCATAATTTCTCATACCAGAATTTTCTCATACCAGAATTTTTTCATACTAGAATTTCTCATACCAGAATTTCTCATACCAGAAGTTCAAACCAGATTTTTTTCATTCCGGAATTTCTCATACCAGAAAAAAAAATTTACCAGAAATTTTTTTTTGTTTTTTTTTTGTCCTTTTTTTTTTATAATTTACCTATCGAATTTACATACCGGATTTTACATACCGGAATTACTCATACCAGAAATTAAAAAAATATAAAAAGTTGTGAGCCTCCTTCTGCACTTCCCACACACCAATTGGTTTCTACATAACTAATTTAAACAATGAATTACACAAAACAATATGCATGGCCACTTGTCTAGATTAATTGCCTCTAACAGAACAATTGTATTTGCAGTATACCTTTAGATAATAGACTAGTATAATGTACAAAAGCTTTCCCATCTTATAACTTAAGAACATTGGATGAGAACCAGGCTGGCTTAAGGCCATCATTATCCTTGTATACCTGTAAAACAAAAGATGGATAAGCCAAGCATAAATATGCAAAAGCAAACAATCAGAAGCATTATTGTATCCAATTTCTTTTAAGATCACAAAAAACATAATGCTATTAATCTAGACAAGTGGAAAAAAATTCAAAGATGAACCGGGGGGTAGCAGACCTAGATAATAGATCCCTCCATGATGAGGTTTCCTTGTACAACACCTAGCTCCTCATCCTCATCTTGCACATTTACAGCTCCTGAACTATCTCCTTGTACCATATCAAAAACTCCTCATCCTGATCATTACACAAGCCCTAATCGTCGACAATGGAGAAAATCCATCAAACTACACTCATTCATCGATGTTATGCAAGTAGAGACTCCCTCATAACGAGTGCAGCCAGAGGAGGAGAGATCCGGAGAGGGAAGAGAGGAGTCTCTGGCTGCATTGAAAAAGAAGGATGCGAAACTAAAGAATTTGCAATATAGAAAGACAACGAGTTGCGGCTACCAGAGAGGGAAGAGAGGAGAGGAGAGTTAGGGTTAACTAAGGAGTTGAACGGTTAAAAAAAAATGAGGGGCCTAGTTACTTAACAAAAAATACAGAAAAGCCTAGTTATTAGTTATAAATTAAAAAAAGCCTACTTACCTAATTAGCCCAAACAAAAAATCAAAAAACAGTTCGAAATTTTAAAGTAAACTATTTTTACAAAAATAACTTAATTTAAATTTTTAACAAATTAATAGATGTTAATAAAATTTTGTTAAAAATAAAATCCACATCATAGATGTACATCTAGTCTTTTCTTAAAACGTATATAAGAAATTTTTTCCATGTCATAGTCGGATGTATTTTTTGTCGGACAAACTAGTCGTATATTTTTTATTAAACACATTAATAGTTTATAATGTTGTCAATAATTTTTAAATTTAATATTTTTTTGAGTTAAATGTTATTAGTTGATATATTAATAAGTTATATTTAGTTTTTAGTAGTAAAAATGACATGCAAATAAAATTAAAGTTTATAGGAATTTTGTAATTTATAAAAATAAATTTGTATAGATGATCAGTGTGAGAACTAACTAATTACATTATAAGTTGATGTGCAATTGAAAATTTACATTGGTTCTAGCGTGAGGATAGTGTTTCATGTTGACCCTCGATGTTTTCATATTAGGTGATAACTAGACCTGTACAAAATCGGGTCGGCCCGTCCAGCCCGCCCGTCCGTCCGGAAAAAAATATGGGTATGGGTAGCAAGTTTGGCCTGTTCGGGTTTGGCCCGGCCTGGCCCGTATTTTGATGGGATGGGTATGGATAAATATTTTGGCCCACGGGCTAACCCGGCTCGTATATAGTTTTATACATATAATATTTTTATATATATATGTGTATATAATTTATATTGTTCTGAGTGTTACATATTTTGATTGTCCACTTAGTTTGTTTGGAGTATTTTGACGAGTGATATTTGTTTGTAACAAAAGATTGTAGAACTAACTTGAATGTAATGATACTTATTGTTTTTAGGTATTTGAACTTGTTCATTTTGTGTGTTGATTGTTATTGAATATGTTGGTAGTGCACTATGCAAGTATAATTGGATTGAAAGTGTGTATTAGATTTCTTATATTACTTTTTTGAACGATAAATTCCGGGGGAAAAAACGCATAAGCAAGTACACACGGGCCATCCGAACTGGCCCGATAGCCCGCCCGCTTTTTACATGGGTGGACATGGGCAGCGTGTGTGGCCCGGACAAGCCGGGCCGGCTGGCCCGAGCCGTACCTTATGGTAGAATTTTTAGGTATAACCCGACCCGAAGCCGGATTTATACAGGTCTAGTGATAACACAACGCGTAATACAACTCTAGGTTGTAAAATTTTCAATATTATGTCACATAAAAACAACTTAAATGGAACGAAAATAATATTTCATATTTCATATATTTACTCAAATTCTTTCAATTTCAATTCCAAATACTTGATGTTCTATTAAGAAATTGTATATTAAAACATGTTTTTATTGTACATGTAATTTGAGCCCTTAAATTAGAATTTTGACTAAAGTTTGAGGTGAAAATTTGAAATTAAAGAGAGATTTTGTAGAAAAAGAGAACATACAAGTGACAAATTGAGAGAAAAGAAAAAAATATATATTTATCATAATTTTTCAAATTAAATTAACTACGATTTTCGTTACTTTTATGACCGTTGTTTTTGTCGTCTTCCTAATTTAAACAGAATGCCTCTATTATTGTATAAAAGTTTGAAGAAAATAAATCACCTTTAATGGAAGTTCGATATAAAAGTTTGTCTAAAACGAAAAAAAAAATCAAAACTCGTAGAAAACTACCCGTCAAAAACAAATTTGTACAAAAACCACGTGTAAAATATTTTTGTTGTTATCATTAGTTATTCCTCATTATCGCTACTCTTGTGTTTTGAAGATGATTGAAATCATTAAATTATCCTTTAAAAATCTATTCTCGATTGTTATTTAATAATACATAAGCATATTATTTTTACGATGTTCGATTTACTTGTTGTCAATGAAAGTCGTATGACGTTGATGTATAAATTGAGCGTCCTCAATTGACGTCGGTGATCAAACTTTTTTTTTCTAGCAAAAAAAAAAACCCGGTGCCAGCTCCCACGTTGCTCCGTCTGTTGGCGCTGATGAGAATATGTTCTTCTCGTCTATTCACAATTAAAAGAAACTTTATAGCACTAAGCAAAAGACAATCAAATTATCCAACGACCTAAAGCACAATACCAATTTCACATCCTTTTGCTTCCACAATTCCATAATGAAATGACATTCAAGAAAAAGAAAAGATAAAAAAAAATTTAACCATCTTAAACAATGATTTTGAGCGTCGGGCTCAATTTTTTAAAATTTTGTTTCGAAAAAAAATGGGTGTCAGCGGTTGGCACCCGTGGTGTGTCGTCCGATTGCGAGTTTTTTCGTCCGTTAGGAAAACGAAATCCGTGCATGTATATAACTTTTTTGCTAATATATTTTATCTCCTTCTCGAATCGATCGAGTGATTTTTTTTATTGATACAATGGTAAGTAAAAAAGGAGGGTCGACATCTAGAAGTTGGTCGTTCAAATCATCCTTGCGAAAGAGATCTTAAACGTCCCTTGGAAGGTTCCCGTGATTTGGGTCCTTATTAAGACCAAGATATGCAAGTCTATCCACAACGAAAAAGTTTCCCCTTCAATTTAATAAGGACATGGTTACCCTCTTCAATTTCAATAGCATTGAATCCTAAACTTATGACATTTTGAAGGCCCTCTCTTAGAGCATAGACTTCCGCTTAAAGGACAATTTCTGCTCCACATCGTCTCATTCATGTAGCGAGTGTTATGATGTTATGATCTCAAATGATGAATCCAAAATCACATTGATCATTCAAGTTTCTAAAAGCACCAAAATTTATTTTCACAAAGTTTAAATTTGGCCTTTGTCATTTACTGTTTTTTGTTTTCCGTGTCTGGTTTGGAGGTTCTACATTGCAATTTGACGTATTTATTTGTTGTTAAGAATAATTATTATTTCACGATATTAAAAGGCTCAAATCCATTAACTTGGGTTAATTGGGTAGCTAGAGTAATTTAAAAATAACTGTTGTATACACGATGACGAATTACTAATGTATAATTGACGTGTAGCCGTAACACGCGTTAGTTTCAAATATCTTCTTTGCAAATCCGATTATTTTTGTTTCAAAAAATAAATATTTTTGTAGCATTGTCGTGTAGTAAATTATTTTGGGATATTTTTAAATCAAACGTGCAAGTGAGGTTGCATGTCAATTATACATTAGTGATTCGGATGCCTTGAAAAGTCATGACCCGTGATTTCGTAATCATTTTTTATTCCTAATTTCCGAAAGTGTCATTTACGCCCATACTTTCCAGCGTTTCCGCTTTTAGAATTTTCTTATTGTTTTAGTATGACTAAATTTTTTAACTAACCTATTCCCGTTTTGAAATTGGAAATCTATCCCCCAAACTTTTCATCATTTGGTTTTTGACCCCTAACTAAAAAAACTCGACGTTTTTGTTAGAAAAAATAGTGCTTTTCGTTAACCGCACAATCGATGACAATAGTTGGTGAGAACATAATTGATGACAATGAATTATTGATGGTGTAGTTGGTGCTGGTACCATTGACAACACTTTGACAAACATTGATGATAGCACAATTGGTGCTAATATCGTTGATGACAATACAATTGATGACAATTCAACTGATGACAATACACTTCATGAAAATACGGTTGATTACAATACAATTGTTGACAATGCAGTTGATAATAGTCTAGTTGATGACAATATTTTGGTGACAACATAGTTGATGACATTACAATTGATGATTGTACAACTGATGACAATATAGTTAGTGATAGCATAATTATTGAGAGTACAATTCATGACCGTACAATTGATGAAAATATAGTTGATGACAGTATTGTTGACGACAATGTAGTTGATGACATTATAATTCTTTTAAAAATTTATGTCGAAACAAGTTAGAAAAAAATCAACAAAAATTCAAAAATTTTAATTAAGCGGTCAAAACCCCAAAAATAAAAAGTGGTGATATATTCCCAAATTCAGAAATTTAAGTGGCTACTTTACCAAATCTTTTATTTTAGTAATTAGCATATTTGGTCCATTCACTTGAAAATATAGTAAACATTTCCTCTTGCTTTTTTTTGGTTCATATTCATCGGCCTCGTCAAATGACGTGGCTTGTGACATATAATAAATCTGACACAAGTCGCGACCATATGTGCTCTTGATGACGGGGGAGACGCGCTAAAGGTGTTGCGACTACTATATTTAATTACTAACGTCTTGCCCTTATCTTGGCATTGATAGTAGTTCTTTCTATTTTTTTATGAACATTATTTTCCTTGATTCTATGCAAGAAGATTGTTATTATCTTGATCCTTTTCTTTTATTTTTTTTGCAAACAAATGATCAAACTTAGTCTCTGTTTTATCTTCCTTGATTTAACATTCAATCATCTCTAAGTTTTATATGTCTATATTTTCATGCTTATTCAACTATTTTGTCTTCGATTTTCTTCTCTTACTTTCAATATGTTAACCCCTCTATGAAATTTCATAATGCTCTCCTTGATTTGCATTACTAAAATGTGTTTTTCTTTTTCTTTCTTCTCTTATTCCTCTTCATTTTCCTTTCTCTCTTCCTCCCTTCTACTTCGTCTTATTTTTTCTCTTCCTTTATCCAAATTTGTTTTTTGGTGGATATTGATGCGTGTCAAGTAAGACAATTCAAAACCACAAGTGCACGGTATTTGTGTTGTAGTATATGAAAACATTCATGTGTCATATCCACAATGACTTTGATTGTTTAATTGACAATTGAGTTCCCAAAAGTTAAAGAAAACAATAAACTAAAGTATAAGGATCATTTAATCCTTAGATCAGGAGTAAGTTTAGTCAGACATGATAGAATATAAAGAAAAAATAATATACTAAATCAAGAAAGACAATAAGTCACAATTGTTTGGTTGTAGCAAGGTGAACCTTCAAAGCAAACTAACAAATATCTTGACTACTAAAATAAGGAGGAATTAGAAGACTACTGAATTCAGGAAGAATCAGCGTATCTAACCCTAAGATTGACGTATGCTTATATAGCGAGGAAATCGGAGTATAGGGTTATACAAAATATATGCTTGCCAAAGATAAAATTTGAGATATTGGAAACTTCTCACCGCGGCACCGAAACAGGCAGCCGGACTATAGTACAACGGTCACCCTACGGCATTGGACTGGTTGTGGACCTGCTGTTTCATTAGGTCTTTTCGAAGCTCATGGGTTGGGCTTCGAACTAGACTTTTGACAATGATGTTTCGATCCAAATGGTCACCCTACGGTCGTATGGTTGTACCATCTGGTTGTTTCACTCGTTTGGTCCCTCTAATCTCATTTATTCAACTTCGAAGCTAATCATGCATACTTCGTGTTGTAGCTCCTTAGTCATATGGATCTTCTCTTTGTCTCTTACTTCAAGGGGATGCAATTCTGGCACATTTGATATCTTAAATGCCTGAAACACATAAAAGTCAAGGTAGATACCGAAATACAATGAAAGCTTTCCATACAAATAGGCATATAAGGTATGGAAAAGAGGGTAGGATATGCTTGAAAACAAGGTGTAAAAAGTGCTACATATGACACTCGATCATCAAAATACCCCATACTTAAACCTCGCTCATCCTCGAGTAAGACCATGTCGTATGCATGCTATGTGTAAAAACAAATGAGTGTCTCAGCTAAGAGGAAATCGAGCAACTCAAACCATGTCATCATAACATCAATTATATTAAGAAAAATGAGTTAAGAATCATAGTCATCCAAACCACTCAAGGGTAATATGTTTGCTCTCAATCTTACAAGATGTTTTAGAGATATAACAATGAAATCTCAAACTCAACAAACATTAATAGATCTTACCATATACTTGTCAAGGCATTCTCTAACTCCACCACATATCAAATGAAACTAATATGCAAGATAAATATCTTGAGATCTTTATAAGGGTGTTATAGGGATATGGGACATGAAAAGGTGATGTTGGTAGGCCAAAAAGAGTAAGTCAAAATGGCAAATTGTATCTGGGGCATCAAATCTTTGTAAGTCAAAACTTCCTTGAAGGTATTGACACTTCATACTTTTCTCCATAATTTTCACTTCTTCATTAACCATAACACTTGGACTTTGTAGCACTTGATATCTCTTTTAGGGACAAGTTTTTGCTTCACTTTTGAACCAATCACTATTTATTTGTTGTTGCATATTTGACGGGAACATTTTGTCCTCTCCACCAAACATGAAAATATCTTCAATAACGAAAATATACATCCAAACTTGCGCATTAACTTCTTGAATTCACTTTCACGCTTCAAGGATACCCATACTTAATTTATTCATTTGCATCTTCCTTCACAACCCCGAATAAGGTCAAATGAGACTAACACAAGGTTGTGAGGCTTTTTGAGGAGCACCAAAGAAGGGATAATAAAAGACAAGAAGTGTAATATCCGGAAAATTTTAATGTCCGTTAAACCTGAATATAACCAAATTCCGATACGTCAAACTGAAATAAAATAAAACGAGTTAAATTCTATCATTTTATGTGACCTTGATCCACATAAAATGATGAAAATATGTAACCGGAAATAATTTACGTACCTCTAAAATAAGATAAGAAATTATATTATACGGAATTTAATTCCGTATTTAATTCCGCAAATTACCTACCGATCCGTACGAGTAACGGGTTTCGTTTCAGCTTATTTCTTAAAGGAAGAATAGGCCCATTATTTTTACGAGCCCATCAGCCATCTCCTTAACCTAATCCTAACCCTAAACTAATTAATTAACCTAATCTAATCCTATCTACCCACCACTGTACGCCGCTACCCATTGTTCCACACCTTCTGAAGAGCGTCTTCTCCCTCTAAAACCGCAACAGCAGCCCACGACGTTGTGGTTCTTCAGCCAACAGCGACCTAGTGCTGCCTTCCCTGCAGCCAGAGCGCCGCCACCTCGAGCCCAGGCAGAACAGGTACAGCCTCCTTCGCTTCTCTGAACCGATTTACCCCTTCCGGCCTTCTCTGTTTCGGGACTTACAGCAATACGGATTCGTACCCAGGCCATCGCACAACAGTACGCCCGCCGTTCTCAGTCGTTGCCTCCCGTCGACCACCCAGGACCTCGCTAACCGCCACCAAGCCGTCGCCTCCGTCGATTCCGGTAGTGGTGAGTCGTCCGCCTCTTTACTCTCCCCTTCAATTCGAGTTCCTGTGCTAATAGATACTCCATTCGTGGCTGCGGGTTCGAACCAGCCGTGTGACTAGTACCGCTGCAGTGACTAGCCAAGGTGCGCGGAGCCCTTACGAGCCCAGATTCGAACCAGACGTGTGACTAGTACCGCTGCAGTGACTAGCCAAGGTGCGCGGAGCCCTTACGAGCCTAGATTCAAACCGGTTAGGACGCCTTGCTATACCCTGCTGCGCCACACATTCCGGAGAGGGAGACCTTCTGCAGCTGCGGTAGGTAAGCCTCGGATATACAACAGTAGGTAGAGATAGTTTATACGTATGTTGTGTGTTGAATAGGTAATTGTAGAAATACGTATGGTAATGCTGAATGTATAAGTGTATGTGTACATATAGGAGTATGTTTGTATATAAATAAATATACATGTATGAATAAGAGATAGTAAGAGATGTAGAAGTGTATTAAATAAGTAAAGGTATAATATATAAGAGCAGATTTAGTTTGAGAAGGTATAGTTGCTTATACTTGAACTGTAGAGTGGTAAACGTGAGAGATAAAATATGTATATATATATATATAAGCATATCGTGTAGTTACATGAGTATATGAGTTGAAGGAAAAGTGAAGATATGTACGTAAGTATATATAAATGTATAAGAGTAGCGTAATAACCGGGAAGGAGGAAGAGGGTTATTCTTTTTCGAGCGGATTCAAGTTTGAACTAATAACCTATAAGTAGCTAACCGAGAGACACAAAGTATGAGACAAGTTCTAAAAGGAATTAGTAGGTCTAAGAATAAACTTTGAGATTTTCGACGTTAAGGGTAAAATGGTCTTTTACCGTAAGAGAGATTTTTCCGTAATTCCTTCGCATGAGGTTGGACATCTGGATGAGATTTTGATCCACATGCCTTATTTGACAGGCGGTTGAGTTACCACGAGTACGGATCGTTTTGAGACTTGTTAGAGTGTGATTTTACTCAGGTAAGTCCTTGCGACTTACTTAGCCAATTTCCGGATATTAGTTGAGTGATAGTGGTTGTGTGTGCTATGTGCGTGTTTTAATAATAATAACTTGCTAGGACGACCGTTATTATTATGTTTAAGGACCAAGTGTATGTTTAACGGGCCGTGACATCACTGCCCAGCTTTGACAAGAGACTGGGAGGTTCTCTATACCCAGACCAGGCAGGTACAAGGTGAGATGCATCGGATCCATTCCTGATGGTTACACGGGGGCGGAGGCGAGGTTTGAGAATCCCTCGTGTCACAAAATAAGTATCATTAGCGTGAAAGAGTAACTTAACTCAAGATAATAAAATGGACTTGTTTGAAAGCATGATGGGTGTTTATATTTTTATGTGTGTGTGTGCTACTATTATTCTTCTATTATTTAGATAACTAGCTAACGGTTCCTCTTGTTGTGTTTTTAGTTTTATCGCAAGTTAGACCAGCAGCTGAGTGATCCGGAAGTAGTGGTCAACCGGGTCTTCGTACTCCTTAGAGTGGGGTTTGGGGTTGTGTTTGTCTTTTCTTTCTTTTGGATGAGACAGTTGTTCGTTTCCTTTATTTAAGTACTTTAGGTTGCTAGACCGTGTTGCATTCATTACCTTAAAAATACTATTTTTATGAATTTCGGCTTTCCTTATTTGTGTCTTGTTGCAAGATCCTAGTAAAATTGTTGTCAAACTGAGGTCGGAACCCACTGTGAGGTTCTAACCAGTAATGTCCCGATTTCTGAGAATTCGGGGTGTTACAACATGGTATCAGAGCTCTAGGTTGGCAACAATGGCACTTAAAATCTTTTGAAAGACCGAATAAGTAATTGAGTAGAACCCGAAAAGGGATCTGAGTTTTAAAAAGAAATTTTGGTTTTCAAATGCATGCATAGTCAGGTTGGGAATAGAAAAGTACGGCTGACCACCACTACTACCGCGGATCTCAGTATGCTTAGTATGGACTTTAGGGTTACTTTAGTTGGACTTGTTAGATTGATTATAATGATAGGCGATGTAGATAAGTAGATACCGAAGATTTGTAGAATTTATAATTATGTTATGCCTTAATGGAGATAACAGTATGAGATCCTCATTCAGTTGACACACCTAAGTTTTTAAGGGTGTCAACGTGAGGAATAGTATGCACACCTTATGTGCATTAGGGTAGGCGAATGGCGGGCAACTCCTTCGAGCTTGCTGAGGAACGTCGAGGCGGAAAAGTGAGGACTGAAGGATAACATCAACGAACATGGCAAGCAGGGGATCCCGAGTCAATTTAACGGAAGCAAATGAAGGTTATACATGAGAGTAGTCCCGGAAGGGCATTGGATGATGGACAACTATGCACATTGGGAGCGACATCACCTAGGTTCTTTCAAGTGTGGTGTAAAGCAACGTTACAAACAAAGTGAATACCTTCTGAAACACACATGGACATGAAAGTCAAAGTGAAATACAGTAGCGATCCAAACAAGAGACATTGAATCTAAGCTTATTGACGGATCAGAAGGTGAGAGTTTGAGACTAGAAGTAAAGCGGAAGATGATCACTCTCGACAAGCTACGGGATACCACAATCAAGATGGGAAACCGAGACAATCATAAACGTAGGAGTCAAGATGAGATACCTTGTCCACCCAAATACGAAGAATAAAAGAACCGAAAAAGGTAAGTTTACAGGTTGCTAGAAAGTGGAAGGCAGATTTCACCAATAGGGAAGTGGAGGTGACCTCCTAGAACACACAAGAAATTCAACAAGGATCGGAACACAAAAAATCCCGGATTCCTATGAAGGCGAAAGTACAAGTAGCACCCCAAGGAAGTAGGGTGTAGGAGAATAGTCTGGGTGAAAAAGAGGGTCTCTAATAATTTCTCACTCACAAAGGGATGTAAGTTAATAAGACTAGCAGGTCATAACAGAGAATAAACAAAGACAATAACTCGGGTAAAAAGAATCATGGAGAAATGTCTACAAGTTATCGTAAGAAAAGTGATAAGGTCATTGGCGGAATACGAAAATACAACTAGACTCGTAAGGGTATAGTGCCCTTATAGGAGTGTAAGAAGGAGCTAAAGGAATAAATGGAAGAAATATATTTTCACCTGGTATCTCAAACCTCAAAAGAGATAGAAGAAAAGTAAGTCTATGATCTTATAGAAGGTCAATTATACACTAATTGGTAACAACAGAGAATTTACACGTGCTGGTTAACTAGGGATGGTTGGTTGGCAGATAAGAAGAATAATCACAAGGTTATTAAAGAATCTTATCGACATCTGGAGAAATTCTCCCAGAGATCAACGAAGACAATGGTGAAGTCAAACTGATACGTTCAAGGTCAATAACTCTAATTAAAATTTTCGTAGAAGAGCTTGACGGTAGAGGAGATACCAGTTGCATGTGAGTTTATAGAAGTATTCAATGACGACCTGTCAAGGCTACCCTACAGAGGAGTGTTGATTTCAGCATGGAGTTTGAGCCGGGCACGAGCCCAATCCCGAAGGCCCCGTACCGTATGACACCGATAGAACTGCTTGAGTTGAAGAAGCAATTAGAGGAGTTAACAGAGAAGGGCTTCATACGCCCTAGTGTGTCTCCTTGGGGTGGGGCGCCATTATTATTTGTGAAGAAGAAGGACGGATCGATGCGGTTATGCATAGACTACAGAAAACTGAATAAAGTCACCATCAAGAACAAGTATCCATTGCCGCGCATAGATGATCTGTTGGACCAGTTGCATGGAGCGTCTGTGTTCTCGAGGATAGACTTGAGGTCAGGTTACCACCAGTTGAGGGTGAGAGATCAAAACATACCTAAGACGGCATTCTGGACTAGGTATGGTCATTATGAGTTCGTAGTGATACCATTTGGGCTCATTAATGCACCAGTGGTGTTTATGGAGGGAATGAATGGGATATTCATTGACTTCTTAGACCAGTTTGTAGTGGTCTTCATTGACGACATCCTAGTTTACTCTAGGAGTCGAGAGGAGCATACCGAACACTTGAGGACAATATTGCAGATTCTACAGGACAGTCAGTTGTATGCTAAGCTATCCAACTGTGAGTTTTGGGATGTCAGAGGTGGTTTTCTTAGGTCACGTAGTGACTGCTGAGGGTATTAAAGGCGATCCGACGAAGATCGAGTCAGTATCTTCTTGGCAACCTCCTAAGAATGTGAAGGAGGTTCGCAGCTTTCTAGGTTTGGCAGGTTATTACCGCCGTATTGTGGAAGGGTTCTCTTTAATTGCCCGACCACTTACTTGTCTTCTAAAGAAGACTATTAGGTTGTCTGGTCTGAGCCGTGTCAGCAGAGTTTGGAAGAGCTGAAGAGGAGATTGACGTCTGCTCCGATTTTTGCACAGCCTGAGGGTACCAATGACTTTGTGGTATACAGTGACGCATCCAAGCTAGGCTTGGGGTGTGTTTTGATGCAGATAGGGTAAGGTCATAGCCTATGCGTCTCGACAGTTGAAGACGTATGAGGAGAACTACCCCACACATGATCTAGAGTTGGCTGCAGTAGTCCATGCTCTTAAGATCTGGCGTCACTACCTCTATTGGGCGACATGTCAGATCTTCACAGACCATAAGAGTCTGAAGTACATATTCACTCAGAGAGAGTTGAATAACCACTAGAGGCGGTGGTTAGAGTTGATCAAGGACTTCGACCTTGAGATTCTTTACCACCCCGGGAAGGCGAATGTGGTAGTTGATGCTTTGAGCCGGAAGACGCCTAGGGAGAGGGCGATAGCCCGGTTGACAGTACAGCCACAGTTGCAGAAGGACTTGGCTTGGTTGGAGATAGAGATTCAGTTTCCCGATACTGATGGTCAGTTGGCTACCATGGACTTACTTCCTGATCTGTTGGATGAGATCCGACAGAAGCAGGAGACTTGCCCGACTTTGATCAGGATCCGAGACAGGATGTCTCGAGATGAGGCCCCATAGTTTACTACTGGTGCAGATGGAGTGATGAGACGTCAAGACCACGTTTGTGTGTCGTCAGACAGTGAGTTGAGATAGAGGATACTAGGTGAGGCTCATGCTACCCCATACTCAGTACATCCTAAAGCAAGTAAGATGTACAAAGAAGTGAGACGGTCCTTCTAGTGGGATGGTTTGAAGCCCGATGTGACTCGGTATGTAGCTCAGTGTGCGACCTGCCAGCAGGTCAAGATTGAGCAACGTAGGTCCGGGGAGAGCTCCACCCACTTCCAGTACCACAGTGGAAGTGGGAGGATATATCTATGGATTTTGTCACAGGTTTGAGACTCAGCAGAGGATTGATGCTATTTGGGTAGTGGTAGACCGCCTGACGAAGACCGCGCGTTTCATTCCGATTAAGGAAACGTGGCCGGTCAGTCGTCTAGCTGAGGAGTTCACCAGACATATTGTGAGATTCCATGGAGTACCGAGGACTATCGTCTCTGACAAAGATGGACGTTTTACCTCGAGATTTTGGCAGCAGGTACATACTACTTTGGGGACGAGTCTCCACTTTACCACTGCCTATCACCCACAAACAGACGGACAGTCCGAGAGGACCATTCAGACCTTAGAGGACATGCTTCGGGCGTGTGTACTAGATTGGGGACATGTATGGCCAGATCATCTCCCACTGGTCGAGTTTTTGTATAATAATAGCTGGCACGCGTCTATTGGGATGGCTCCTTATGAGGCTTTGTACGGGCGGAGATGTCGTACACCATTATGTTGGGATGAGCCCAGCAGAGTTGATGAAGTAGCTCCAGATCAGATACAGGATGACATCGCTCGGATTGCCCTAGTCCGAGAGCGGATGTTAGCAGCTCAGAGTCGTTAGAAGTCCTACGCCGACAAAAGGCGTCGGCCCTTGGAGTTTAGAGTGGGTGCTCAGGTGTGGTTGAGAGTGTCACCTACGAGAGGAGTTAGGCGTTTCAGCATTAAGGGAAAGCTGAGTCCCCGATATGTCGGATCTTTTGAGATCTTGGAGAGAGTGGGAGAGGTGGCCTACAGATTAGCACTACTGCCGAGATTAGAGGGTGTTCATCCGGTCTTTCATGTATCTCAGTTGAGAGAGTACATTCCGGATCCGAGACACGTCATCAGCCATGAGGATTTGACAGTTGAGCCTGACCATACATTTGTAGAGTACCCAGTAGCTATCTTGGAGCGTAGTACTAGACGTCTGCGGTCCAAGGAGATACCTATGTTACGGATCCAGTGGTCTAGGAGAGGAGCTGATGAGGCCACTTGGGAGACTGAGGAGAGTATTAGACGTAACTACCCCGAGTTCTTTGCGGGTTAGAGGTTACTCCTGTTTTGACGAGTTAGTACTCGGATGTTGTGTTGTTTGACCTTTCAGGTTTTTATACTGTTTTGAGTGATTACGTTTATGTGACACATGTCTACTGTTGATGATTGAGTAGTTGCTTGTAGCCAACGAAAATGTCTAGAAAATTAAAATATACCAAAGGAAATGCGCGATTAAGAAAATCATTCTAAGTTTCGGGACGAAACTTCTTTTAAGAGGGCACTGATGTAATATCCGGAAAATATTAATGTCCGTTAAACCTGAATATAACCAAATTCCGATACGTCAAACTGAAATAAAATAAAACGAGTTAAATTCTATCATTTTATGTGACCTTGATCCACATAAAATGATAAAAATATGTAACCGGAAATAATTTACGTACCTCTAAAATAAGATAAGAAATTATATTATACGGAATTTAATTCCGTATTTAATTCCGCAAATTACCTACCGATCCGTACGAGTAACGGGTTTCGTTTCAGCTTATTTCTTAGAGGAAGAATAGGCCCATTATTTTTACGAGCCCATTAGCCCATCAGCCCATCAGCCATCTCCTTAACCTAATCCTAACCCTAAACTAATTAATTAACCTAATCTAATCCTATCTACCCACCACTGTACGCCGCTACCCATCGTTCCACACCTTCTGAAGAGCGTCTACTCCCTCCACAACCGCAACAGCAGCCCACGACGCTGTGGTTCTTCAGCCAGCAGCGACCTAGTGCCACCTTCCCTGCAGCCAGAGCGCGGCCACCTCGAGCCCAGGCGGAACAGGTACAGCCTCCTTCGCTTCTCTGAACCGATTTACCCCTTCCGGCCTTCTCTGTTTCGGGACTTACAGCAGTACGGATTCGTACCCAGGCCATCGCACAGCAGTACGCCCGCTGTTCTCGGTCGCTGCCTCCCGTCGACCACCCAGGACCTCGCTAACCGCCACCGAGTCGTCGCCTCCGTCGATTCCGGTAGTGGTGAGTCGTCCGCCTCTTTACTCTCCCCTTCAATTCGAGTTCCTGTGCTAATCGATCCTCCATTCGTGGCTGCGGGTTCGAACCAGCCGTGTGACTAGTACCGCTGCAGTGACTAGCCAAGGTGCGCGGAGCCCTTACGAGCCCAGATTCGAACCGGTTAGGACGCCTTGCTATACCCTGTTGCGCCACACATTCCGGAGAGGGAGACCTTCTGCAGCTGCGGTAGGTAAGCCTCGGATATACAACAGTAGGTAGAGATAGTTTATACGTATGTTGTGTGTTGAATAGGTAATTGTAGAAATACGTATGGTAATGCTGAATGTATAAGTGTATGTGTACAGATAGGAGTATGTTTGTATATAAATAAATATACATGTATAAATAAGAGATAGTAAGAGATGTAGAAGTGTATTAAATATGTAAAGGTATAATGATCAATAATATATAAGAGCATATTTAGTTTGAGAAGGTATAGTTGCTTATACTTGAACTGTAGAGTGGTAAACGTGAGAGATAAAATATGTATATATATATAAGCATATCGTGTAGTTACATGAGTATATGAGTTTAAGGAAAAGTGAAGATATGTACGTAAGTATATATAAATGTATAAGAGTAGCGTAATAACCGGGAAGGAGGAAGAGGGTTATTCTTTTTCGAGCGAATTCAAGTTTGAACTGATAACCTATAAGTAGCTAACCGAGAGACACAAAGTATGAGACAAGTTCTAAAAGGAATTAGTAGGTCTAAGAATAAACTTTGAGATTTTCGACGTTAAGGGTAAAATGGTCTTTTACCGTAAAAGAGATTTTTCCGTAATTCCTTCGCATGAGGTTGGACATCTGGATGAGATTTTGATCCACATGCCTTATTTGACAGGCGGTTGAGTTACCACGAGTACGGATCGTTTTGAGACTTGTTAGAGTGTGATTTTACTCAGGTAAGTCCTTGCGACTTACTTAGCCAGTTTCCGGATATTAGTTGAGTGATAGTGGTTGTGTGTGCTATGTGCGTGTTTTAATAATAATAACTTGCTAGGACGACCGTTATTATTATGTTTAAGGCCCAAGTGTATGTTTAACGGGCCATGACATCACTGCCCAGCTTTGACAAGAGACTGGGAGGTTCTCTATACCCAGACCAGGCAGGTACAAGGTGAGATGCATCGGATCCATTCCTGATGGTTACACGGGGGCGGAGGCGAGGTTTGAGAATCCCTCGTGTCACAAAATAAGTATCATTAGCGTGAAAGAGTAACTTAACTCAAGATAATAAAATGGACTTGTTTGAAAGCATGATGGGTGTTTATATTTTTATGTGTGTGTGTGCTACTATTATTCTTCTATTATTTAGATAACTAGCTAACGGTTCCTCTTGTTGTGTTTTTAGTTTTACCGCAGGTTAGACCAGCAGCTGAGTGATCCGGAAGTAGTGGTCAGCCGGGTCTCTGTAATCCTTAGAGTGTGGTTTGGGGTTGTGTTTGTCTTTTCTTTATTTTGGATAAGACAGTTGTTCGTTTCCTTTGTTTAAGTACTTTAGGCTGCTAGACCGTGTTGCATTCATTACCTTAAAAATACTATTTTTATGAATTTCGGTTTTCCTTATTTGTGTCTTGTTGCAAGATCCTAGTAAAATTGTTGTCAAACTGAGGTCGGAACCCACTGTGAGGTTCTAACCAGTAATGTCCCGAGTTCTGAGAATTCGGGGTGTTACAAGAAGTGCCTAATAGAGGGGAGACATATATATAAAGGTGGAAAAATTCACATAGACTTAACAAAGAGGGCCTCAATCATTTACATATCAATGCAAATAGAATCAAATGAACGTGTAGTTTTGAAAGAGAGTCAATCACAAGTTCTAGAAAAAAAACTAAACATGTTGGAGATCACTCACATAATAAGAAAGAAAGAACACATAAAAATGCATGTTCAAAGAATAGAGTGCTCACAAGGGTTATGTTTGGGCAGGTTAACCATCATTGAACATCCAAAAACTCATATGTGTAAACAATAACAAGATGTATAAATCCAAAGCATCGTTGGCAAATCAAGAAAAATAGCATGACATATTCCAGTTTCTGGAAGTAAGAATGATGAGAGTCGACTCAATCTACGCTAAATACATTTGTAGTGGTTTTGTGTTTATGAATGCATGCGAAAAGGGGAAGGGCTCAGTAAAAAGAAAATATGAAATATGAAACGTGTGACATGAAAGGGAAACATGAAATGCGAGTGTGAGTATAACACTCCATACTTAAATTATACATCGTCCTCGATGTGCAAAAAGAAGTAAAGAGAAGAAGAAGGTACTCACAATATGGTGAAAGGAAAGAAAAGGTAGTAGAAATGTAGAATGATGTGGAGGCTTCTTGAAGTCCATGTTATCTATCCTTAGAATCATCAAACATCTTGACATAAAACATAAACAACTACCGTCATCTAGAAAAGGGAAATAACATAAGCAAATGATCGACAAAAAGGGGGGAAGAAAAAATCTGACTCATGGGTCGCCTCCCATGCAGCGCTTGTTTTAGGTCATTAGCTTGACCTAGGGAGATCAGTCCATAGGAGGAAATCCTTCACCACCACGGATGGAGGTGTATGCAAGGTGTGCATCAGCGGAATGCGTGAAGTGGGCAGGGACGAACAAGTTCTCTTGTATCGTCGAGGACGGGTGAAGTATAAGTGTGGCTAAATGCCAAAAAATAACATGTATTATATGAATAAATATTTGTAATTAGACATCAAATAGATTAGAAATAAACATTTACAAATTATATGTGGTTAAATACCAGAAATTAACATGTATTATACAAATACATATTTTAATTATCCACCAAATAGGCTATAAGTTAACATCTACAAATTATGTGGCTAAATATCAAAAATTAAGATGTATTATACAAATACATATTTTAATTGGCCATCAAATAGATTATAAAATTAACATCTACAAATTATATGTGGCTAAATACTAAAAACTTGAACATGTTGAAATAACTTAATTCAAACAATTGGATTAAATAGGCTTTTTTTATAGGCTTTTGTTTTGTAGACCCCTCTAATTTTACGCTATATATAATTATTCTAGATGAAAAAATTGAGTTAAATAGGAGTATATTTACTAAACGAGTTTATGCTATGGATACTTTAATAGAGTAATAGTGGTAAAAGACATAGTTAGTCATTTTATCCATATTAATTTCTAGCCTATTTGGTGGCTATCAAGTTAGCAGTGAAAATATATTTTTATTGGTATAATAATATTTTTTATTAAAATGAAAAGTTAAACACGACAAATCCAATTTTTCACTAAAACCAAGATTAGTTAAATTAGATAGTTTTGTATTTATATTTAAACAAACTATTTTAGCTTATTTATTTATTTAAAGTCTCAACAATCACAAGGTAATGAAATTGAATTAGTCTAAACCTCGTGAGAACCACATAAAACTATAATTAAAAATAATTATCAAACAAAATTTACAAAACTTCATGGAATTTCCCAAAGAAATAACTACGAAACTTGGCGCTTCTATGTCAAACTTACTAGAAATGCTAAATAAACTAGAGAAAATTGAACTAATAAGACACTTTTTGTAAATTGATTACTAACAAAGTCCCTACTGATCATCAATTAAAAATAAAGATAAATAAAATGATAAATCGAATATTAATTAGGTAGTTAAGAATAGTTAATTAAAAAAATATTTATATTTTAGATCACGCAGGACAATTAGTTACCGTAATTAATAAAATTAATTATAATTAAGAGGAGAGAGAAAAATCTTAAATTTGACACAATCTCTTACTAGTGTATTACCCGCACCTTGTGGGGGTTGAGATTTAATAAATACTTTATACTTAAAGATTTATATGTATACTTTTGTAATATAAAAATTCGGAGGATGAAATAATTGTTATTATTATTTTTATTTATTTTATTTTTTTCTTCTTATAATAATCATATATTAAATATAATTAGATCATGTCCTTTTATTGTGAATTAGAATATAATTTTTTTTAATGATTATATATAAGCTTTGAATAAAAATAAATATGTTTAGAATTTAATTAGAAGATTTACTGGATCTCTAAAAATTAGTATTAAAAATATTTTGGAGAGTTGCGTGAATTGTGGCGTTGACACGTGGCAAAGAAGGTCTCTCCTTTGTTACAAAATAAATCTTTTTACTTAACATTGTGTAACTCGATGGGCTTGGACTTCTTGTGTAATCAAACATGCGTAAAATTGTATAACTCAGCTTTGTGTAAACAAAAGGAACTGGTGTAATTGAAAAATGACCGAATTTGTTAACTACATAAACTGACATAACAAATGAAATTATATATTAACATTTTGTAATTAAAATTGTATAATTAAAATTATGTATTAACATTGTGTAATTGAAATTGTGTATTAATATTTTGTATTAATACTTTGTATCAAATATACTGTATTAATACTTTGTATCATCAAAAGAATACACAATCTTTGAGAAAAATCCTAAATTTGACACTTGGACCTATATAAAACTCGAGGCCCTATTTATACTCATTCTTAAAAAACTACGAAGCCAATTTACCCAAGAAACTATAACAAGATATGGTGGTATAGGTAAGGTCAAATGCACTAATATTTGTTAACAACAAACCCAATACCACACGAATACACGATCCAACCAGCAAATGTACAGTATATTTGATTTTCTTTGAGAATCAATTGGATCTCTACACCTTTTCGTAAGACATAGCATGTATACAGAGCAGACCCTTTTGAATTTTTTTTTTTCAGAAAACAAAAGAAAAGGAGAGTTTACTCTTTCTGTGCGGTTGTATCATGATGTTCTACAAGAGGTTGCCACCCCCATGGGGGTTCTTCACTTCTTCAGTTGATGGATCATAGAGAACCCAAATAATCTTTGAGCAGTGTAATGATAGGATTGCTATAAGAAGACTGCTCGAGTCTCTCGAAAATAATCCCATCCATTCGTGCTTGAACCCCTTCGGACAACGTAAGCTCTTGCAGTAGTTCTCTGATGGTTTGGTCAACTCCGATCAGAGAGCTTCCGATTCCGGTTAAAATTCCTGGCAAGCTGGGTGATGGCCTTGACATCTCCACAAGTTTTACCTGCATCATTCCAACATGACGTGTAAAAACTAAAAATAAAACGCAGCAAGCTGTCTGCTGCAAATGGTGAAAATTGGCTATACATCCTTCAGAATCAGTTTCCGCACCGCCACGAGGTTTGAACTACTATTGTAAATTAATATAGACAGCTCTTAGCTAGCAAACAACACGACCTCTTTAACAAATGGTAACATCAATCAACTTTGGAAATGGAAATTTGCAGGGGAATAACACTATGAAGTGGTTAGCAGATGATTACAATACTTTCTTTATGAAAAGGATTAAGAACAATGTCTTCTCATAGATTAGATTCATTATTGAAGACTTAGCAATTCTTGCTGCCTATTAGTCAAAGAAACCCTTATCAACTGATGCAAACTTCATATTCTGATCTTGATTGAGCATTCTGAAGGCCATTGTCCTCAATGGCCTCTTACCCAGTGAGAGTAGCGATGCCGGAGATGATTTCAAGAATGAGTTAAAAGCATTCATTAGGGGTAATAAAAAACTAACATCAAAAGAGAAAGGCTAGCTGATTCTAAAGCAGAGTAGCAGATATTAAACAGTTGAGCGTATTAGAAGAGAGACCTGGCTGTCATCAAGGATTAAAGATGTAAGGAGTCTACAAAAAAGTGGAACACATTGCAACGAGACTCTTAGGATGTTTACCTGCTTATCTTGGGGTATGTTTGCCTTTTGTTTTGCTATAGCCACAGCACGTGACATCCCACCAATGGCATCGACAAGTCCTCGACAAGCAGCATCATTTCCCGTCCACACTCTTCCTTGTGCATGCTCCTCCATCTTCTCTACCTAGGGAAAAGATAAAACACAACCATCAGGAAATTTGTTGAGTGGTTGGGTGGGGCGAGGGGAGGGTAGAACAAAAGGGGGTTACCGGCATTGATCTTGAATAGGCTGCTTTATCTCGGAACTGCTGATAAGCACTTTGTGCAGATTTAGCAAACAGTTCTGCCTCATCCGGTCTATGAAAACAAGTAAAATATCTTCATCTTAGAAAAACAACATCCCACCAGAATCAACTTTAACTGTGATTGATACATCACGCATGTAATATGATCAATTGATTACGATCAAGAAGAACGAACTTTAACTCAGGATGCTAAAATGATGACCAAGTTTCTGGGCCAATAATAGTGTATATATGTGCCAAGTGAACACTTATAGAAGGAATTCCCTTATTCAGATTGGGTTGTGGAAGCCTGATAGTATCTATAAATCAAGAATATTTGAATACATATCTTAAAGCTGACTTAAGACATGATCAGGTAACAGATCTGCTGACCTCAAAGGCCGCTGATCTGCAGCAAAGAGCTCAGCAAACTTTCCCCTAGATATTACTTCCTTATTGAAGCCAATCTTTTCATACAATTTCCCAAGACTGAACCTTCCTGAAAAGGAAAGGAGTAAATTATGAAAGTGACGTTACAGGTAAAGCAGTCACTTAATGGCTTATCTACAATAAACTGCAACCGTAGTGTTGTTGGGAATTGTTTATGTACTCCCATTCCTCGTTCATTCTCTTCTGAAGACTAGGTGAAAATTCCTTAAAAACAATAACTCAACATCGAAAGGTAACTAGTTCTATAAAATGATTATACATGTAAAGCAGCACAAGTGCTTGTATAACAAACCTTGAGAGCAGTTCTTAATACATCTATCAACAAAATATAAGTAGCAGAGTTAGCAAATCCAAAGTCCATAACCTATGGAGTAGCAAACTTTATTGAGAAATGAACGCTGGTGAACTGTAGGGTGATTTTGTAAGACTACACCATCCACTTGGTTCACGAAACAGCAGAATGCATCAACCGGTGGAAAAGAAACACGGTTGTTTAAGGCTTTAAAGCTATGTCGTAACTCCTAGAGGGAATTGTGAACCACTGAAGCTAGAAGAGTAGCTTTTAAGCTACAGATGGAACTCTAGGCTGGAAAGTTCTATTCTAGTTTGATAAATAAGGAATTTGAGCAGAAGAATTCTAACGATCTAACTCTACAAGAATATACAAAACAATTTTTGGACGATATACATATAACGCGTTATCCTATCAATATAGCATGTCATAGTATCCTACAAATAAAAAAATATAAGGGAAAACCCATATCATTTAAGACAATGCATCAATCCACTGGGTGAGACGTTTGTAAATTTGTGCAACACGTTATCTCTAGCAATTAATATAGCTGAAAAGTTCAGTAGTGATGCCTGTGCAAATTTTAGCTCTCCAACATCAGTTGATCTGCTGCGAGAATTAAGAGGATTATTTGCACATTTTCTTTCCTAGTTAATCATATTCACAGAATTGTCAGTTGGGTATCTAATGCTAATATGACTAATCAACAATATTTTGGATTATTTTTGCACACATTTTCCATAACTTTTCTAGGCCAATATTCAATATCAACTTTTCCTTGAGAGATACAATGTATCTAGTCCATAAAATGTTTGTCCAAGCATTTATTAACTTCATATTCAGCTTAGCACAATACCCTTCCCTTGTCCCAATGCCCCACATGTATGTTAAGACAGAGAGTCAGTCAGAAAGTATCAACTCCTATCTAAACATCACTGGTCTGCATTGCAGAGGCCATGGCATATTCATACACAAAATAAAGTGGCATTTAAACTGTGATATGTTAGAAAGATGACCTGTAACAACTCCGATTGAACCTGTTAATGTAAGATCTTCAGCAACAATGGTCCCTGCAGCCATTGCCATATAATATCCTCCACTAGCAGCCACGTCTGACATTGAAGCGACCACAGGTTTTTCAGCTGCAAGAAGTTTAATCTCCCTCCACATTCTGCCCAGTATAACAGAAGTTCAGAGATGATTATGCTGGAGTATACAAGGATTAGGAAACATACTACAATATCACCCATATGCAGTACAAGAAATAGTGTCCAAGAGACGTTCACAAACGAGCGAATTGCAGATACTCTGACCGCAGAACACTTGCTTCACAAACTAACTGTGGAGGGAAAACTTGGTAACTAAGACTTTTGAGATGATATATTCACCGACATCAGTGGTTTCCTGGCACTTTCTGAGGCAGTTGTAGGTAGAGAGGTGTTAACTCCACCTTGATAATAAGGGCATTATGAAAATGGTTGATGAAAGCCAAAACCTCGGTGTCCAGGTTTTGGTAAGATCTTACAAGTTTTGGTAAAGACCTTACAGTGTTTGGTAAGGCCTTACCATATTGCTGAAAACCTTGGTTTCCAGGTTTCAGTAAGGCCTTACATGATCTGGTAAGACCTTACCTAAACTGGACAAAAACTATACTTGGTTTAAGTTCGTCCAATAAGTTATTGGGCTAACAATATTTTTTAATGAACTGGATTTTATATTTGGTTTGATTTTCAAACCAAATATATAAAGTCGATTCTTGTTGAGTTTTTTTAAAGGAGTTGATTTTAACAAATCTTTGATTTGTTTTAATTAAATCTTCTGAAAACAAATTGGAAGATCTTCAAATCTCAACAGCCAAGATTGAAATCAAATCTTTAAAGGATTTGATTTTAACAAATTTTTTATTTGTTTTAATTAAATCTTCTGAAAATAAATTTGAAAGATGTTCAAATCTCAACAGCCAAGATTGAAATCAAATCTTTAAAGGATTTGATTTTAACAAATCTTTGATTTGTTTTAATTAAATCTTCTGAAAATAAATTAAAGGATCTTCAAATCTCAACAGCCAATCAAGATATTGCAGCCAAGATCTTCTTCAACGTTCGTTTTGATGATAGGCTTGCCTATTTAAAGAGACAAGGAAGAAGACAGTAAAAAAAACAAGAACTCACGACTGGATCACAAGTGCAAAATCGAATCATCTGCTTTCTTCTCATAAAGCGTTGATCTCACCTTCGAAACTTTAGCGTTCTACTCCTCTGAGTGTGTGAGATCATATTCGAGCATATAGTACAATTCAACTAGAATCATACAAAGAGTTACTTATCCTAGGCACGTTGGATACTGTTGTATCTATAGTACTTTGTTTTCTCTTGAGTGCGTGAGTTGCTAGATATGAAGTGTAAGACTTCTGAGTTTAGAAGAGGGAAGTTCTTCTGAAGGTTGTATCTAGGGCTCATCAAGAAGAAGGAAAATAAAGCTACTTGGAATCCTAGGGTTGGACAACCCTAAGCGGGGACTAGGTCAATTGGAGACCGAACCTCGTCAACATATCGTGTGTTTTTTACTTCTGTTCTCGTCTTGCTTTTATCATCTCTGGTTTGTCTTATCTTATCTTTACATTTATATTCAATCTCAGAGAAACGAGTAAGGTCTTATAGTTGTTAATAAGATCTTATCTCCTTTGATAAGGTCTTACCTTTATCGATAAGGTTTTACCTTTATTGATAAGGTCTTACCTATCCTGAGATTGCGAAAAGTTTACATACTCTACTCATCCCCTTTTAGAGTATTGGTTAAACAACTTATCTGCCTATTCCGCATTTCAATTGGTATCAGAGCCTAACTCACGCTTTCCTAGATATTATTATCTGTGAGTCTAATCATGGCAGGTGAAGGACAAGGAGGTTTCGGTCATGGAAGATCAATTATACGACCGCCTCTTTTTGTAGGAAACAATTTTATGCACTGGAAATCCTTGATGCAGATGTTTATTATCGATCAAGATTTAGAGCTTTGGCATATTATCAAGAACGGACATAACACTCCCACCAAGGAAGGTCCTAACAGTACAAGAGTAAACAAGACAGAAGCTGAATTTAATCAGAAAGATCTAGAGAGCGTGGCGAAGAATTACAAGGCCATTAATCTATTATATTGTGGTTTAAGTACTGACGAATTTAATCGTATATCTTCATGCAGATCTGCAAAAGAAATATGAGACAAATTAGTGGTTACCTATGAAGGAACCATACCAGCCAGGTCAAAGAGACCAAAATAAGTATCTTTCTTAGACAATATGAATTGTTTAAAATGATCCAGATGAATTAGTCAAAGTAATGTTCACCCGTTTTACGGAGATCATTTAACAATCTTGACTCACTGGGAAAGACTTTTGAAAACGAAGAAAAAGTCGGAAAGATACTCATATGTTTGCCTAAAGCAAAGTGGGGTCCTAAGGTAACTGCTATAGAAGAAGCATAAAACCTTAATACACTTGCTCTTGATGATTTGTTGGGCAAATTAATCACCCATGAAATGATCCTCAATGAGGACGACGGGGAATTGCCGACAAACATAAAGAAT
The DNA here is from genome assembly GCA_033239045.1 of Fagopyrum esculentum. Classification (NCBI taxonomy): domain Eukaryota; kingdom Viridiplantae; phylum Streptophyta; class Magnoliopsida; order Caryophyllales; family Polygonaceae; genus Fagopyrum; species Fagopyrum esculentum. Next base: position 135,550,250 of record BSUD01000001.1, on the reverse strand, counting down.
TTGGCACTCAAGGCAAAGAAAGAGGATCCACTGGAAGATTCTGACAGTGATGATGATGATGATGAAGATCCTTTCACTCTTATCACAAGAGGACTAGCACGAATATTGAAAATGAAAAAGCAATTCTCAAATAAAGAATATGTTGAATCATTTAAATACAAAGGTAAGTCTTCTAACCCCTTGAAAAAGAATCGTGTTCTAAATTCCTATGAATGTGGTGAAACAGATCATCTTGTTAAAGAATGTCCTCAAAAGAAGAGGAACAAATTCAAAAAAAAGGAATTTAGCAAGAAGGCCATGATAGCAGCATGGAGTGATTCAGACTCCTCAAGTTATTCAGATTCTAAAGATGATCATGCAAACTTTTGTCTTATGGCAAAAACCGATAATAACCAAGATCAACATCTGGATGGAATGGTAAGAGGTCTTATATCTAGTCCTAATGCTGTTTTATCAGAAGTGCTGAACTGAAAAACATGATTTCTAATGAAGAAATTTTCAGCAAAGAAAACAGCATTTTAAAAGAAAAGCTAAAGGATCAAGAAACTTGCATAAGAATGCTATCGCTGAAAGTTCAAGATCTTAACAGCATACAATCAGATCTTGACACTGAGGTCAAGGCCTTACGATCGGAAAATTCCGAACTAAAGGCAAACCTCTCATCTCTTAAGACATGTAATACTGACTTAGAGATTGAAAAAGTGAAACTTTCTGAAAAATGTCAAGAACAACAAATAGTCCTTGTGCAATTTACTAGATCTAAAGCTACTCTTGACAAAATGCTTGGAAAACAACAATTCTCCTTGAACCGAAGTGGCATAGGATATAACAGGAATTTTCCTGCAAAACCTACTACCACGTTCATTAAGGCAAAAGGAAATTGGAGATCTCCTACCTGTTTCTTTTGTTGTAAAAGGGGTCGTGTAAAGGAAACTTGTCCTTATAGGAGAACGGATCCGTACATTATTAGAAATACCTTTCTTGTACGTTTAAATGAACGGATAAAACACGTATGGGTTCCTAAAGGGACTAGGCTACCTAACATGGTCTACCCCATAATGGATCCAAATTTGTCTATTGGTCAAGCCGGAAAGGTTGATTTTCTGTTTTGCAAGATATCACCAAGACAAAGGGTCAAAAATGGATAATGGACAGTGGTTGCTCAAGACATATGAGTGAAAAAGAATCTCTTTTCAAAAATCTAAAGAAGCAAACCTCTAGCACTATAACTCTTGGTGACAAAGGAAAATGCAACATCCTTGGTATGCCTAACAGGGAAGCACAATTGTAGAGGGAGCAATTATTGTTATACAATATTGATCTTATTCCCTACATTAAGACTTTGATATATATTTCAAGGTCTTACCGGTTGGTGATATTTGATGATGAAGAATGACTTTTTCAAAAAATTTTTGAAACAATTTTTCTTGTTGAAAGACAAAAAGGGGGAGAAATAATTATGTCTCTGATTGCTTTGAAAAACTTGGTTTGATGATTGCTTTGAAAAAACTTGGTTTGATCTTTGTTCAAATTTGATCCTACATATGCTACTGTTCTGCTATGCTATATTGTTTGGATATTTCGTTTTTACAGGTACATAGATCACAAGTTTTGTCTTTCATCAAGAGGAAGATTGTTAACTCCACCTTGATAATAAGGCATTATGAAAATGGTTGATGAAAGTCAAAACCTTGGTTTCCAAGTTTTGGTAAGATCTTACAAGTTTTGGTAAAGACCTTACAGTGTTTGGTAAGGCCTTACCATATTGCTGAAAACTTTGGTTTCCAGGTTTCAATAAGGTCTTAAATGATCTGGTAAGACCTTACCTAAACTGGACAAAAACTATACTTGGTTTAAGTTCGTCCAATAAGTTATTGGGCTAACAATATTTTTTTATGAAATCAAACCAAATATATAAAGTCGATTTTCTTGTTGAGTTTTTTAAAGGAGTTGATTTTAACAAATCTTTGATTTGTTTTAATTAAATCTTCTGAAAACAAATTGGAAGATCTTCAAATATCAACAGCCAAGATTGAAATCAAATCTTTAAAGGATTTGATTTTAACAAATTTTTGATTTGTTTTAATTAAATCTTCTGAAAATAAATTGGAAGATCTTCAAATCTCAACAGCCAAGATTGAAATCAAATCTTTAAAAGGATTTGATTTTAACAAATCTTTGATTTGTTTTAATTAAATCTTTTGAAAATAAATTGGAAGATCTTCAAATCTCAACAGTCAATCAAGATATTGCAGCCAAGATCTTCTTCAACGTTCGTTTTGATGATAGGGTTGCCTATTTAAAGAGACAAGGAAGAAGACAGTAAAAAAAACAAGAACTCGCGATTGGATCACAAGTGCAAAATCGAATCATCTGCTTTCTTCTCATAAAGCGTTGATCTCACCTTCGAAACTTTAGCGTTCTACTCCTCTGAGTGTGTGAGATCATATTCGAGCATATAGTACAATTCAACTAGAATCATACAAAGAGTTACTTATCCTAGGCACGTTGGATACTGTTGTATCTGTAGTACTTTGTTTTCTCTTGAGTGTGTGAGTTGCAATATAGGAAGTGTAAGACTTCTGAGTTTAGAAGAGGGAAGTTCTTCTGAAGGTTGTATCGAGGGCTTATCAAGAAGAAGGAAAATAAAGCTACTTGGAATCCTAGGGTTGGACAACCCTAGGCGGGGACTAGGTCAATTGGAGACCGAACCTCGTCAACATATCGTGTGTCTTTTACTTCTGTCCTCGTCTTGTTTTTATCATCTCTGGTTTGTCTTATCTTATCTTTACATTTATATTCAATCTCAGAGAAACGAGTAAGGTCTTATAATTGTTAATAAGATCTTATCTCCTTTGATAAGGTCTTACCTTTATTGATAAGGTCTTACCTATCCTGATTTGCGAAAAGTTTACATACTCTATTAATCCCCTTTTAGAGTATTAGTTAAACTACTTATCTGCCTATTCCGCATTTCAAGAGGAATAACCAAACAATATCTATTATAAACAATTCATCATAAAAACATGAATCAATTAAATCACATGATCAATTTAACACACCACATGAAAAAATGTTTTGGATTCAGATATGTAATACTGTTTTTCAACAGAACATGCATTTAAGATCATTGACAGCAGGGGCAGTACTTACAAATCAGAAGCAAGAGCGTCACCTCCAGGGCTGTCAATTCGAATTATCGCAGCTTTAAATCTTTTCGATTCTGCATAATGAGTGATAGCAAATGAGGAATAATATCACAAAGGACAAAAGAAAGCAGTGTTCTAACAGAAGGTCTGGAAGTCCGTCTGGACTCTGTCAAGAAGCTAGAAGGCGTCAGGCTGTACCGTTTTACGGACGTATCGTTTTTTGTGTGGTACAGCCCAAAATTCTTATCTTGAAGCAACTTTTTAAAACTATTAGCTTGAAGAGCTTGATTGAGTCGGACAAGGAAATTGAAGTTCAAAACTATCGAAATGAAGAGATGGAAGAGTAGATTGCATGATGGTTATCTGTTGTTTAGTTGTCGTGAACCTATTTATGTTGTGTTTCTTCATTTTGGACATGTTTATGTGTTTTTATGTTTCAGTTGTACACCGTCAAAACTCAACAACAATGAAGTTTATTCATTTGCATGATATTTTTTTGATTTTAAGATGTTGAAGACTTTGAAAATGAATGGTTAATTGCATTACATGAAATTTGGACAGAGCCTAGGGATTAAATACAAGAAGAAAAAAAAAATTAGAACTTTTTGTCCATCTAGCCGTCTAGAAGCTAGACAGTGCCCTCCCGTCTCGAGTCCGTACAGTGTATTTTGGAACATTAAAAGAAACAACATTTTAATCTGCAATTTCCCTCCTATAACATATTTTCTATTTCTCAGAGATTATAGAAGCATGATAAAGATAGCTTACTAGAGACAGTCGGAAAGTAAAAGACAAACATTCAGAAACTATATCACTGATATTACTTCAGTTACTACAGTAGTATGATCTGGACCATTCACATGAACTTAGTAACTCTGGATTATTAAGTTTGGATTTAAGTATAACGACCTACTACCTCTCCCAAAGAAGTAAGGCTTCATTCGGAAAACAAGCTGAAATAAGAGCTTCAGCGTATGCAGGAACTTAAGGGTTTGTTTGGATGTCATGCCTTATAAAACAACTATGTAATATGGAGCTTTAAAAATAACCTATGTAGAATTGGGATAAAATGTAGTATCAATAGTACATGTACTGTTCACAGTTGATATTTGTGCATACTACATTATTTATGGGCACGTCCAAACACCAATTTTAAGAAAATGTAGTATCAAACGTAAGACTTGCTTTATAAAAGCAAGAGCTATGCATCCAAACACACCCTAAGTTTGAAAACTTTTAAGTATTTTTTTCATCTCAGGAAGGCAAAATAAGCCCCTAAAATGCTGAAACTCCTATAGAGGTTGATTCCCAAACATAACCTTAATTTAATTCATTCTTAACTTTGTCCATTAGGTTAATTCAGATCTCCAGACTCAGGAGAACCTTCTAGTGGAAACTCAGCCATACACACTCCACTCCACTACTCACTTTTACTAAAAGAGGCGTCATTTCTAATAACTGTGAAGACCCCAACTTGCCTTCTTCATCTTTTGATATAAGAAGCCTCTAACGAAGGCCAGAAAATGGACAAAGTAGAGAACAAAGGCACAAAGAAAGTCCATCTTGTATATGATGTAAACTGTCAAATTAAAGAGAGCACACCTCTCACTTTACGTAAAGTTTCAATGAACTGTTCTGCCACTACTCCTGAAGCGGAGGAAGACAACGGACCGCGGACACGAGTAATACTCCCAGAGGCTCTGATCACAGCTATTTGTTCTTTTCCCCCTGATATGCCAAGAGTCCATTTTCTAACTCTAGAATACTTCCTGCATTTTAAAGCTTCTTACTAGTCACGCTTGCAAGTACCAATTCGTGGAAAGGAGTTAATATTTGTTCAATACAAGAGGGAATATACATACATGTGTTTTATTAGGGAAACATTTGAAAAGGCATAAGCAAGCTTGATAAACCGCGGTATTAAGTAAACTACCTATAATCAACCAGTGGAAGCTTCTTATCTTTGTCGAGTCCCAGCCTCTCTTTCAACATTGTTGTTACCTTCATTGAGGATGCATCAGTAAATATCATGTGCAGAAAATAATGCATAGATAGGGGGGGAGTTATCTTCAACAGTGCAATACAAACAAGTTATCTTCAATGCATGCAGTTTACATTTGTGAAGCAGCAAGAGTAGCAATGTTTATGGATGAGTAATGTCATTTTCTATAAACAACATAACTTTACCGTTAAAAATGATTTCTTATTATTCAGCTTAGAAGCTACAGTACAATGACCAGTAAAAAATATCAGTAAAACCTTTCACTCAAGCAAGTGGAACTACTGTAAGCATTATAATGTAATTACTATATTGGATTAATAGAGATTTGCATACTATGAATTCTACACCAAGAATCCGCAGTAAATTATGCTTTATACATAAGGTGAAACTCTACACTCTATCGTTCATTTGTTTTCAAGGTAATAATTCCTTAAGTAGAAGATATGAGCAAGTTCCCCAAGGATCACAAAGTGGACTACAAAAGTGGACCACAAAATCTTCTCTGAGAATGGATATGCATGGTGAATAGGAGCAAGTTTCTCTATTGAGGAAAAACTGAATGCCTTACAGGATTGTAGCTAGGAAGCCATATTGTACCTCGTCATCATACTTTATATCAGTGATCCACCCATCCTCTTTAAGTCTTTCGATTCTGTATACACCTTCATTTACAAAATTTTCAACATCCCCTTTCTTCTTACCTGAACCAAAGATTTTGTTTGGGAGAGTAGTTTAGTTGGTATCTTAAAAATCCAATATCCAATTCCAGGTATGATCAAAGCATAAAAGATGAAACCACCTTTGACTAAAGATATCTTGTCAATCCAGTTTCCATATATATTGTCAAGCAAAACAGTCAACATTTCCCGATTTTCTTCAGAAATTGATTTTCGAATTAGTTGATCGCCAGCACTTTTATATTTACCAATCCTCTCAACCTGTGGTTCAATGCCTGCTTTCTCAAGGACACCTACAGAAAATACAAGGCTGTGTTAAAAGTGTGGATATACATATAACTAAAATACATGTTGCATATATAAGGATATTCGTAGTTATCATGCATTTATGTTGGGAGGATGTAACTTGTAGTAATGCTAAAGTCCCATAAACCAAAATCCATCTTTAGAAACATAATGAAGGGATTGAATTTGGCTATGATTTGAACTCCATTAACATATTCTCGTACTCTTGTTGATGAAAAAGAAGTGAATAGACAAGAGAGGACATAAATTTGTATTAGCATCGGGTTCATTTAAAAGAAGAGAGAATTTGATGAAATGCACTCATTTATAATTATTATGTAGTGGATATCTCCATCCTATAACTTAGTAGGTGAATAGCATATTAAAACATATAATGAGGAATTTGTCCTTATATTCATATCTCGTTATGTAGTGGATATCCTCATCCTATAACATAGTAGGTGAATAGCATATTAAAACTACAATGAAGGATTTGTCCTCATATTTATATCTCATTATATCCTAATCATTTACAAGAAAATATCTACAAAATCTCATAATTATAATAGCAAAACTTATATGAAGAAAGTAATCAATAAATTTGTGTAGTTACGAAGATTCAAACTCTAGTTAGTTATCCCTCCCAACCTACTACCAATTGGACAAGTTGGATCTCATCGTTTTTTTTTTTCTTCTTTTCGAAAATTATAAATATATATTGATTATGATACTCAAAAATCATCTTGTACATATTATTGTATTGTGTACAAGTAATAATTTTCTTGTACACGATTCTTGTATCGTATACAAGTAATTAGAATATAATTTTCCTTCTAATAAGTATTGTAACACAAATGTTAATATATCTTGAATAAATAATTAAAATTTCCTGTGCACGATTCTTGTATCTTAATATGTGCACAAGTGATTTTATTTCTTGTGTTAGTAGATGTCCCCCATTGCTTAATAATTTTCCTTGTGCACGATTCTTGTATCGTAATATGTGCATGAATTTTTAATATATCGTATACAAGTATTTAGAAAATAATTTTCCTTGTGCACGATTCTTGTATCTTAATATGTGCACGAGTGATCTTAAAATGTGCACGAGTGATTTTTAATATATCTTGTATAAATAATTTAGATTTCCTTCTAACAATTTTCCTTCTAATAAGTATTGTAACACGAATTTTTTAATATATCTTGTTGATAAAAGATTTTGTATCATAATTGCTAACAATTGATATCTTGTATGAAGGGTAATTTGGTCTTGAAATTTAGAAAGATGACATTCACTAATATATTAAGCAATGAGGGACATCTACTAACAAAAACTTATAACAGCCTGTTGCATACCAAATTCACCCTTAAAAGAAAGAAAGGAAAACAGTTGCATAATAAATACAAAATAATCCTTCTCAATCATGATTGACATAATTAGTTCAGAGACTTCAGAGGACTTTGGCTATGTTTGGCATGTAAGGTGTTTGTTTGGTGTCCAAACAAACACCTTACCACATGGACTTCACTGTATCATGGCTTACACATACTGAACCCACCAAGATTCAAACAAAAACATAAGCAAGTAAAAACAAAAATAATAGAGGAAGGGATACATATAAGAGTGGTAGGATGACATAATTGAGAAATTTAAGAAATTTGTGTTTATTCTGGTCAAACCTATCTACATACGGCTAGATTAATTTTCCTTGATTTGAGAGAATGAGATAAGGGAGGGGATTCCAGGGTTTCCCTCCCCTCATCCAAATACCAAAAATTTATACCTTTCCATTGTTTTCCCTATCAAATCCCACCAATTCACCCATAAAAAGACACGACTATAACACAATTCATTGACATTCGGGTTCGAAAAGGAACTTCCGTAGATAATAACATTGAAAGAGTTTGATCATTCTGGAGGCTTGAAGATCTGTCCCCGATAAGCAGGCTATTTGTAAACTACTAAACTATATTATACTCCAGAAAGTAACATTGAAAGAGTTAGATCATTCTGCAGATTTCTCAAAAAGAGGCACAAAAGCAACTTGCTGCACATTAACATAATGGGACTGATACTCCTTTCGCAGCTGAAGCATATAATAGGGAAATTGACAGAACATTTCAAGTAATTATCACATGATTCTGAGGAAAGAACATTCTTTTGGATAGAAACTCAAGGAAAGAAAATGAAACAATGAAAATAACCTGGAAAAAAGTATACTTTAGATGCAAATCGTCATTCTAATTGTTCCAATTATGCAAAAACTAGAACCTAGTAAAACTTGCCATTCACAAAACATTTTAGAGCACAGTGATGTTGCATACTGATAGAAGACATAACAAGTTCATTCCAATACCAAATCATTACCAAGATAACTTAAAATGCTCTTGATTAAGCGGAAAGATCGGGGAAAAGAGTAATTTCCTTGTCAAAATATTACCGTGAGATAGCATATTGAGGAGAGATGTGACAAACTTGTCGTCAAAAAATCCAGTTAAAGAGCCTATATAGTCCCAGCTATCTAAGGCATACTGTAACATAAAAGAAGTTCTCACTTCTCACGAGGGTTACAAAATTGAGACTTACCTCCAAGAAAGGATGCTTGCACAGCCAAGCCATACAACCGAAAATAAGCACTGGGAGGAGCATAAAACTCTGCACAGGCACAAGCAAGATAGTATTCTTTCTCTCCACATGTTGGAACATAAGCTACAACGAACTTTCCTGCGCAAAAAAGAAAAGGACACATATTTCATGGTTTACAATTACATACACAGAAGTTAAGCTAGCATTTAACATTAGATACAGCGAACACTTCAACAGGTTGTGATAATGAAGCTGAGTTTCATCAGAGATTAAAATATGATCAACTGAAGCACTCAGCAAATTGTAGACCTTCTTTCATGTCGAGAATGCTCTTCTAAATATAGACCATCTCAAATCTCTCTAGTCCGCACAATTATGTGCTAAAAAACCCTAGATTTTATAATCAGCCAGATCTATTTGAACTAAATGATATGATGGGAAACAGGGGAAGGACGAAAGCAAAGTAAGCAAGAGACATGAGTAGACTAAGGAAAGAGGAGTGTTAATTTATACCGTAAGATTTTTTAAATAACAAGAAAATTATGCATTTCCAGGTTTTAACTTCCAACTTGACATCCACTTAGTGGGAACACAACTTCCGTTCTTTATAATGTTATCAATCGTCAAAAATTTGGATTCAAACATATATCACACTTGTAATAACAGAATGAGTGAAATAAACTGATGCACAATGATAGGATGTGTATCCTGACATACTTTATTTTGATATTAGAGGAGTTTTCAGCTCACTGTTTGAGTTCATTTCAAGTATCAAAACAAAGATGCAAACTTACAAACACAATAAATGCTTTCAGATGACAGAAGTTGTCAGGTGAGATTTTGTTTCAGGGTTTGTGGTTATATTATTAACCATGAAGTTTACTTGATATAGTTGCGGTCCCATTGAAAATCTTACACAAGCACTGTTATGTTAATCACTTACAATTCTAGTTCCTCACGTAATTCCCAGCTCAAAAAGGGACATCAGCAAGCATCTAATCTTAACGTTGGTGAATTTGATCAACATGTAAAGCCATGTCATGCGTAGTTGAAAGGTAGAAAAAAGAGGTTCCAACACAGCTCACTATTGTGATTGTGGAAGACCAGCTTTTTTGTGCAGCAGAGTAATCTTAAAATTTTCAGTAGGCAAGCATATCCTTCAGCATCACATCAAGATAAGAACAGGATGACAATTCTCAGATCATGGCATCCATGGGGCACAAGTAGCCGAGTAATAATAAAAGTAAAAATTGAAGACTCAATATTAGAGTGCACTAGTGCAGTTCAAAATTTCCATGTGCTATTCACCAGTCAAGCCTTCAAGGTATGTCTTACTAAAATGTTTAGCAAAGGTTTAAGATAAAAGTAGCCAACTCCAAAAAGTGGTTGATTCAGGTAGAAGTTTTGGAATACTTGAATAAAGCAACCCAACAAAATAACACAAGGAGCTCTTAATTATAACAAGCCGACACATAAGACAAGGAGGTCATAATCACATTTTAAATGAATGCAAATCCATTCATAAACCCTTTTAATGGCTTACTATTGTCCATGAAACTCATCAGCCAGCATCAACAAGTGCAACTACAAACTAATGCCACCTCTGCTAGTTAGACCATCTTAGAGTTTGTCAAGATGAGCTGAAATTATCTCCTGTGAATAACTATGACATAAAAAATTATAACTATGCACTTATGTGACAGCTACTTTAGTTTTGCTAAAGATGATTTGTCGATCAAGACATGGAATTAATTCTTACGTTTGGGTGAAAATGAGGGTTGGGGAGATGTGGTATTTTTCAGAGCTGAGGCTGATCTGGGGGGTATGGGTCATACCCGAAACTGGCTTATAATATAATAAGAAAGATCCCCAATCATAACAAGGACTGTGTCCAAAACTGATTCCTACTACTCGGGGGATTGATACCAAGCAGGACCTAACAGCTGCAACCAACCAAACACCATTCAACATCATCAAAGAGCAACTCATAGGTATCCTCAAACACAAAACTCGCATCCTACAAAAAGTCTGCATAATATGGCAAAAACACATCAGACATCCAATATATAGGAAAAGCAGGCGCAAGAAAAGCCTACCTGACTTCCGAAAATTCATTATATGCCTCCTAATTTCTTCAACTTTGGCCCATCCACAATTCAAAGGCTCAATTTGGAGATAAATTCCAGAAATCCGAGGGTCATACGCTGCTTTAATGATATTCTCACAAATTTGAGGAAGAGAGAGCCCCGACGAGAAACGCGTATTTAGCTGATCAGTAATCTGAACAATGAAAAATCGTCATACACAGTAAACCACAAACATATCAAATATCTCAAAACGCACAATCGAAGTAATTAAAACAGAACCTGGCCACGCAATTTCATAGTGAGGACGCTGCCCTTGCGAACACGCTCCCAAGGGAAGGCGAATAGCATCCGAAGTTTAACAACGAACACCTTCCAACCTCCGAACTCATCATACTCAAAATCACCGCTGGGATAATCATCAACAGTTGAAGTCGGAGCTCCATTAGCGCTTTCCTCCTTGAAATTGGACTCATTATCTTTCGTTGTAGCCTCGGATGATGACGAACTGAAGGCTCGAACTGAGATTGAGCGACGAGGAGTGACAGTGATTGCGTTGGTAGAGGAAATGGAGTAGATAGGTGCGGAGATGGGAAGGTGGAGGGAGAGAGCAAAAGTGATTGGGCGAGGAGGAGACATGTAGGCGGAAAGAAGGTGATGGTGGTAGGCTTGAGGCGACTGTGGCGGAGAGGATGTGAGAAGAGGAGGTTGGATGTGGAGGCTACGGCGGCGAAGCGGTGGAGGAAGGCGGGGGACGTGGAAGAGCTTCGACATTGTTGTGCTCTCTGTTTCTCTCTCTGTGCAGAGAGATGCCCACCCTGTGGAGCGGATGGAAGATGGCAGCCAGTGTAATGTCGTGGAAAATTGATGTCGTCGAAAATACTTTACAAAAAGTTATTACACTCGTAATTAGACATCTGTAATCAGTTTTTTTTTAATGAAAAAAATTAGATATATGGTAACTCTAATGATCCGAGAAGCCGATTAAGATTACGTTTGGTGGTATCAAGAGATTATTTTGAGAGATGAAAAATTTTATTACTCTACCAATCATCTCTTTGTAGTTGGGTATTTTTTTGGTGAAAATAATCCAAATATAATATGAGTACAATAATCTACCAAATAATCCCATTTTTTGGCACGCCGAAGGCATTTTAAGGGTCTTTTCGGTGAAGATAGATTTTTGAGTAGTTTTAGATTTTTTGGTAGATTTTTTTAGTGGAGTTTTAAAGAGTTTTGTAAATTCCGAAAATCTAACAAATAATATAATTGATGTTTGATAAAAGTAGATTTGTGGATAGATTTGTATGGTAGATTTACCAAAAAGCTAAAAAGGACAAAAATGTACAAATTGTTAAAGACGTAAAAGAGGGACAAATTGTAAACATTTTGATAATCTACTAAAAAGCTATCCTAAAAGGTTTTCCAAATCCCACCAAAAAGTTCTTCAAAAATTTATTATACCAAACATCAAGTAGCTTACAAAAATTACAAAGCTCTACGATAATCTACACAATAATCTCCATCGAACAGGACCTCAAACGAAAATAATCAAAAACAAATCAGCAGGAGCAAATTAGATAAAAATAAGATTAGGAGTCAAGCACAACCGAAAAGCATGAACCAATAAGACTATTCTTGTGGGAAGTAAAAGATGTAACTCTAAGGGGAAGAGCTTAAACGGAGTCTGTCACGAACTCACGACCACGACCACGACCAAATCATAGATCAAAATCAACAATAAAAAATCATGAAGCATATCGAAGCACAACATGAAACAAAAACCATTTTGCTTCTTTTGATCGACAAGATCGATGGTAGAGCCACTTCTTTTGTTTTTGCTTGTATTCATCAAATCAAAACTAAACGGGATTCATAAAACCGTGCATTTTTTCACTAAATTTGTCTCAAATCTACCCTAAAAAAGCAAGTAAGGGGTAAAGAGTTTCATGGCTATGAACCCAAGAACGAGCATTGGCTCCTTGTTCAGTTATATGTTCGGTTGATTTTTCAAATTTTATTCAAGTAGAATATTAAAATCGATTGTTCAAAGTAAGGAAATAAACCCAACACATGGTCATAAAAGAAAAGGTTCATCACTATATATGAGGATATTTAAAGGATCATATGTTGTTCAGAGGTGGATCGAAAAGAAAAGGTTCACCACTAATAAAAACAATTGATACATACCTTTTTTCAACTTTTATATGGTAAGAGGACATAGGAAAAGAAATGCAAGATGAAAATAGAAGTCAACTCCGATGAACCGACTCAAGTCAAAAAGTAAATTTAATTTTATACTTTCTTTTACCATTTCTTCCTTCCCTAGGCTTAGGCTCACAACTTCCTCTAGAATAGCTCGGCGGAAGTCTTGCGGAACAAGTCAAAATGTAAATTCAATTTGGATTAGTAATCCTTAAACATGCTTTCATTTAGAAATTAACATCTTTATCGTCAAAGGCAGGTTCACTAGTTGTCTTTGTTTTGTAACCTATAAATATTTGGAGGTCGATGTTTCTCCGTGTGGTTGCGGTATATTAAGTTGAATACTCATTCTTGGACCCTGTAGGTTTGTTTTATAGTTTGATCCAACTTTCCTAGATCTATACTATGTCTAGCATGTTCTTCAGTTTTCTAGTTTAAGGTGGCTACCAAACTCGCAATTTCTTCATCTACCTTAACAGAAAGTTCACCTCTAAGCTTTTTAGTTGAAAGACTATATTTATTTTATGACGGCATGCCAAAATTAGGATTAAACTTAAAAGCTTTGACTTTTGAAAAGACTTTTATTGATGGGAGGTAGATGAGAATTTGTATGAATTCTCCATTGTTCATCAATCATTAATATCTTTTATGAGTAGGCTCTTCTTCTATTTTTTTCTCATCTCTTTCATGGTTAGATAAATCTCTTTTCTCGCGTTGGGAGGTAAAAGTCCCAATCCACATGTAATTTGCTACTATTTGAATGTGATGATGTATGTTTGAGGATGATATGCTTGATACGAGTCAATCTCTAGAGGATTTAACCTAGGGTTCCAACATGATATTAGAGATTTTCCCTATGTTGAGTATCGTTGAGTTGTGATGTGATTAATAATGTGCTTAGGATGATATATTCATTAGACATTGTGTATTACTTAGGTATTTATTCTAAGTCTGAACCTAGAGGTAAACACTTAGATGAGATTGCAATTGGTAGATGCTAGAGATTGAACTAGAATTTTGTCAAATTACAAGAGTGTGGTTATACTTCCTAATGTGTTGTTATTCATCAATTAGTGCATGATTATGTTGTTTGATGCTCAATGCGAGAACAAGCCACATCTTATTGATTGAATTATGCTCTTAGTGTCTTAGATTCATATTGATTGCATTAATCACAAGAGTGCATGCTTTGATTGTTTTAAGTCGTTTCATACACTCAAAATGTGTATGAAATTCATAGATGCGACCACCTCTATGTGCATGCATTATCTTGCATTAATGAAATGTACTCATTGAACTAATTTCATCCACCAAAATTGGTAAAAATATAATTTCTTCCATTGATTGGCATAATTTGTATTCCACTTTGTTCACTTGATTGTTGTAATATCCGGATATTTTATTCCGTTTATTTTCGAGTCAAATCAAATTTCGATCCGTTAACCTTTTCTCATTCTACCTAGTGTTGCACACTATCACAAATTCTGCCATTTTATTTAACTTTAATTCACATAAAATGATGAATTTTACATCAAACCTTAATTTATATATACATCTATATATTGTAACAAAGTCCATAACAACAATTGACACAACCCATGACAGCGTTTGACAAGGTCATGACAAGGGTTTGACAAGCCTTGCCATACCTTGCTCCCAGCCAGCCCAAGAGTGAATAGTCCAAGTTGCAGCCTTGTCAAAGCCCAACCGGAGGAGCTCCCACGTTAGCAGCCTAACGTTCCGTTCTTGTAACCTCCCCGCAAATCACGCAGCTTCCCCCTCCTCCTTATCGTAACAGTCAAACCCACATAATTCTCCAACAGATGCAACCTTGAGTTCCTAGCAGCCTACCCACACGACATCTCAACCAGAACTTCATCGGCGCAGAAGCCTCGCTGCATGTTGAGGTCGATAGGAGTAAACCAGCGCAACAAACCCGCTTCCTGCACTCGGACGTTACGGATCAGAAGCGTCGGGCCAGCCCTCCCTACAAGAGAAAGAATTGACGACCATCCTTCACCCTCACCACGCCTCGCCTTCGTTCACGCCGCCAACCTGTGAGTAAGAACACTCTCCCTTTCGACTCCAATAACACTTTCCGAGAGCATCAACAATGGCTTGAAGCTTCCCTTACTCTCTTTTTCTTACACAGGAATTGCACGCCGGAAACCTCTCTTCCTCCTAGTCGATCGTCGAGGAAACTGGATCAATCTAAGACAGCCTAGTAAGCGGACCCTCCTTCACTCTTTCGTGTCGCCATTCATTGAGATGAGTGGTCTATATACCGTGCTTTACACGTCCATATCTGAATGTATAGTGGGAAGCAGTGGTGCTACTTTATAGCCAGGAAGGATTGAACTTCAAATCTGTGCAATAACCTCAACTCAAGTAAAATCGCATGGGGTAAGAATGGAACCCTGAACCTGTGTGCTGCATGTTTAAATTTTAGAAACTGGGTGTTTCAGTCATCTTTTAGCCTATCTTTCAATACCTTAGATCTAACATCCACCCTTCATTATGACATAAAGGGTTATGCATAGTATGATGTATTAGAAATTGGGATCGAACCAATGGTCGGATTTGGATCCATAGGTGTGCAAAGTAGGCTGGTTGTGTTGTTTGTGAAATGACTCAGAAATTGGCTTAGAATCCCTAGATTTTGTGATTTATGTAGGAATTGTGGTTGGGTAGGTGTGGGAAATCTTTGCTTCTATGAGTAGATGGCATAGCATAGAAGATGTAGAATATTTTTGTGGAATTTTATATTTTTATTCGTGCCTCGTACCTTAAGCCAAAGTCGGACCTTAGCAACCTTTTTATGAAAGTCAAGATTGTGATTAACTCTTCTAAATCTTTAGCGAACTTCCTCTTGAGAACTATATTATGGAATTAGGTTCCAAAGGAGAGTTTGGAACTATGTCATAGAATTTTCTGGAGTTTCGGGACCAGGGGTAAAATGGTCATTTACCCTTATGAGAGTATTTTAGTAATTTCTCTCGATCGATTTGAGTATCTTAGAAGGTGGAGACTTCTAAGTAAGTGGGATACATTATTGACCCACATGCCTTTTATAACAGGCGGTTGAGTTTCTACGGTTGCAGACCGAGTTGGTATTACGAGAGTTGAGATTTGATTCATGTAACTCATTTGGACTTACTTGGTTGACTTTTAGATTTTAGTTGCATGATGATGGTTGCGTATGCTTATGTGTTTAATAATTATAACATGCATAGAACGACCTTATTATTATATGGCCCAAGTGTATGTATAACGGGCGGTGACATCACTACCCAGCTCTCCGGAGATTGGAAGGTTATCTATACCTAGACCAGGCAGGTAAGCGGTAGGTGCATCGGATCCACTCCTATTGGTTACACGGGGGCGGATGAGAGGTTTGAGAATCCCTCGTGTCACAAAAATAAGTTGCATTAGTAAAAGTGTATGACTTAATTGAAGATAATAAATGGAATTCTCTGAAAGCATGATGAGTGGTTTATTTATGTATTATGTGTGTGTGTGATCTATTATCATTTTTCTAACTTTTGGATTGCTAGATAATGGTTGTTTACTTCTGTTGTTCATACTTACCACAAGTTAGAGCATAAACTGAGTGATCCGGAAGTAGTGGTCAACCGGGTCTCCGTACTCCCTAGGATGGGGTTGGATAATTCTATTATTGTATTTCTTTATTAGTGTGTTGGCAGTTAGATGCTTTGGTCTTAAGTACGTTGTTGGCTGTTAGTAGTATGTTGTTTTATTCATGACATTAAACCATCGTTTTATGAATTTCGGTTTCCTTATTTGTGCCTTGTTGTAAGATCTAGTGAAAGCGTTGTCAAACTAGGGTCGGGACCCATTGTGAGGTCCTAACCTGTGACTCCTCTAATTCTGAGAATTTGTGGTGTAACAATTGTTATCCATGCTATCCTTCAATTTTACTTTTTGGTCTTTGCGATACGACACAAAGGGCAATCCTAAACTGGAAGTTTCGAAACTTACACGGCCGACTTAGATTTCCAACCCAAGTCTAGCGCTAGGAGCCCAGGACTAGGACTCCATAAGGCTTATATAAAGGTAAAGATATATAAATAACACAAAGGCTTGAAAACTTGCCACAACAAAGGTATAATAACCAAAAGACGTTCCATAACGTCAACCACAAAGTGTTCCAAAACCACAATAACAAAACAATCATATCAGTCAAACTCGAGGTCAACAACAATTAGAGTTTTGGAAGCGCAAACCAACCCAAAAGATATGATCAAAGTTAGGAACAAGTCCTAGAGAAACAAACCACCCAAGCTCAACCAATACGAATCTAACTAGGGTCTTTGACCTCCATGCTCCTTAATTGATCTTGTAACTGATTATGTAAAAAACATAATCAGCCCCACCGTGGTGGGGTTAGTCTTCCACATAGACTAAGCCGGTACATAAGTAGTGTAATATATATGAATTAGACATGAGTAAAAACATATATAATATCACATGGTATTAGAAATACTAAAAAGGGTTTCAATATTTAACATGCTTTCAAAATCATCATAAGACTCAAAGAGTTCAAATCATCATGTCTCAAATACTCAAATCATCTTGGAAGGTTTCAAACCAATATCATCTCAGAAGTATACTCATAACCATCTCAAAAGAGTTAAAAATCAATATCATCTCAATAACTCATCATGTCTTAGGGTTTGCCCAAAACCCATTATCCAAATGAATAAGTACCTAAAATATCCAACTAGGCATATCAATTCAATATCCAACTCATAACTCATAACATACAGTAACCACCGTCAATAGGTTTTAAGAATACTCACGTAGCGTCGGCGAAACGAAAGTCGATCGACGGTTATCGAACTTCGACTTGAGCTAAACCTTCTTCGAAGGTGTTTCCGAACCTAAACCATATATAACAACTAAACCAATTTAACTCTATTTACTAAACTTAGATCATAAAACGTAACATATATAAATATAGTTTAAATCTTGTAACTAAAACTTTGGTTAAAAATCGTAAATATATTTTTTGGGGCAAATAATTTAGGCCGTTTTTGTAAATATAAAGTTTGGCTAAATTTTGTAAATACTTTTTTCCGGGGCATTTTTGCAAACAAAGAAAACTTGGATTATTTACGTAAATAAAGTTTGGGCCATTTTCTGCAAATATTAAACCGATGGCAAAAACGTTAGAAAATAAACTATGAGCCATAAACTATAAATAGAAATAGGGGAAAGTTTTTGTAATATACCCTAAACCTTGGGGGAGGGGGTGGGGATGTGCAATAAAACAGAAATAGGGAAAGAGGTCGTTACCCACGGCGGCACTGTAGCTCCTTTCTTGGTGGTGGCGACACTACTTCCTCTGGTGGTGCTACAATATACTGTCGGCAGCACATTGGTCATGAGTGACCCATCATCCGGTGGCGGCAATGACTCTCCCAGTTTTCGGCGGAGCTCACTATAGAGGGTGGTTTCCGGTGGTGAGGTTGCATCTATTGCTATCTAGAGATCTGCGTCAAGAGTGGTGTTGGAGAGGAGAGATGGTGACCGGTGGAGATCGAGGTAGCTCCAAAAGTGGTGGTTTGACAGATGCTGAGCGTGAGGAGTTGCAAAAGTTCATAAAGGAGTTGTACGCGTCAATGGAGGAGAAGAGAAGAGAGGTGTGGAGATGATGTTGCTATAGATGAAGAATGGAGAAAGGAGTAGGTAGGCTGTTGGGGCTTGCACGAGGAGGTGAAGAAGGAGAAACAATGACGAGGGAGAGTAGAGGGTGATTGAAGGGCTACAGAAGAGGATTTTGTTGGTGTAGAGAAGGAGAGGGAGAGTGTGAAGGGAAGGCTGGCAATGGGAGTTGGAAACGAGAGGCAAGAAGAGCATGCACAAAAAAGGAAAAAGAGGAGTCGGGTAGTTGGGTGCAGGGTTAGAGGTGTGAACATGGCTAGGAGTTGTAGAGGACACGAGGAGAAGAGGAGGCCAAGAGGTCAGGCTAGGATGCTGGCTAGCTTGCTTGAGAGTTGGACGAAGCGGTTGTAGGGAGCACAAGAAGACAAGGTTGGCTGCAAGCTAGGAGGGAGTAGCCTGGGTGGCTAGAAGAGGAAGGAGCCGTTGGCACCAGGCGGCATCACGGGAGCCCGGGAGGAGGACTAACGGCGCCATGTGTATGGAGAGATGCCATGGAGGGAGAGTTAACGGCGCCAACGGGTATCAGGAGGCACTAAATGGCAAGGCGGGAGCACGGGAAGCTGGGCGACGACGCTGATGGTGAGGCGGAGAGGCCATATGGCTAGGATGCGGGAAACAACACCAGATGGTGCCGGACGGTGAGGAAGGAAGTAGAAAGAAAGAAAAAAGAAAAAAGAAAAGAAATAAAATTAAAACGCAATAAAAATTTCCGGAACGGATATTTCGGATCGGAAAATTTTCTTAAATTTTCCGTAAAAATAATTACGGAAAATGTATAAAAAATATATACTCGTAAAGTATCTTTTACGATATAAATTACTTTCATAAAATATTTACAATTTTAAAATATTAATAAAACTACGAAAAAATATTTATATAAAACGCACCTTATCTTAGGTTCATTTCATCTTTCCCCCTAAAAAGAGTTTCATCCCCATAACTAAGACTCAAATAGCGAGGGGTAGCGCTCCCTCATCATCGCTTCAGTCTCCCAAGTAGATGCATCGCTACCATGCCGAAACCATAGAACTTTCACGAAAGGTATCACTTTGTTCCTCAACTTCTTAACCTCATATTCGAGATTCTACACAGGGTGCTCCTCATAAGTACCATCTTCTTTAAACTCAATATCATCATGCCCGAGTACATGCTTGGGATCCGGAACATACTTCCCTAATTAGGATACATGGAAGACATTATGCACTTGACTCATGGATGGAGACAATGCCACCCTATATATTGTAGGTCCAATTTGTAATACCCGAAAATTTTAAACTCCGCTTAATACCGGCTCAAACCGGATTCGGATCCGTCAAACTTAATTCTTTTAAATAAAAGAACACGATATTAAATTCTATCATTTTATGTGACCTTGATTCACATAAAATGATAACTAAAATAATTCTGTAAATAATCCCGTAATTTAATTCCATACTTTTAACGGTTCCAGGGCGAATAACGAGTATTCTTTCAGCCCTCTTGTTTTTATTGAGGAGCAAGCCCAGTTCTGGCCCAACATACCATCCCAATTGAATGTCAGCCCAACCCATAAAATAAGTTAATCTAAACCTAATCAGCACCTTAATCGTGTTTAAGCTAAACCTAATTCTCCCCTAACCCTGCTACTACATTCTCTCGTCAACCTTCCCTCCCTACCGCACAACACTTTACGCATTCGGTAAACCAGCACCACTCCACCTCCCTTCTGCTCAGCCGCCAACACCACCGAGTCGGGGACGCCGGTGCACGCTTCGCCTCGCCTTCGTTGGGAGCCAGGAGAGTCGAGCAGCCTTCTACACAACCGACTTCAGCCTGGTGTGTCACGCCGAGTTGCTCCCTGTCTTCTGCAGCCAGCAAACCAGCCCGTCTCTGCGGTCCAAGGATTGCACGCCTCCAAGGGTAAGCCTGTGCTGCTGTTTCACTTTCCTCTCCTACTGAACAGGCAATAACTTTCTACTCCTTCTTCCCTTCTGCTCTCGCGTTTTGACAAACAGAGGTAGCTATATCTCAATTCCTGCTGTGACGAACCGCAACCCCAAATAGAAGACTGGGCGTTGGCTCCCCTTCGCGACTCAACCAGCCGTTAAGACCGAGGTCTCGTCTTGTCATTCAGAGTACCACTAGCATGCAACCATCATTGACTTTCTGCATACGATTCCGGTAAGCCGACCCGACTGCATGTCTCTTTCTTTTAGTCACTAAACCGCTGTACGTTTAACCTGATGTGAACGGGATTGTCGACCCCGGTTGGCTGGTGCAGTGCAGGCTCGACGACACTCTATCCAGGACTTCTTCGATCGACCCCGGCCACAACTTTCCTCCTTGCAAAGGCTTGTCGAGGGTGTTGAACAGTTAGAGAGGGGTAAAGGTAACACACACACACACACACACATATATATATATATATATATATATATATATATATATATATATATATATATATATATATATATATATATATATATATATATATATGTATATGTATATATATATATATATATATATATATATATGAGAGTAGAGTAGTAATCGGGAAGGGAGTGATGTTGTTCTCTTTGACGAGTTTGTGTGGGATTTAACCTTATAACCTCTAGTAAGCTATCCGTGAGAACCAAATTATGGAAACAAGTTCTAAAATTGAATATTAGATTTTAATTATAAACTTTGAGAATTTCCAAGATCAGGAGTAAAATAATCTTTTACCTTAACAATTTGTATTTTCATAAATTCTCCTCATGAGATTGAATCTCTTAGAAGTTTATAACTTCTAAGAGTATGGGATGTGATTTTGATCCTCATGCCTTAATTGCCAGGCGTTTGAGTTACCACGAGTACGGACCGAGTTGAGACTTGTTAGAGTGTGATTTGACTCAGGTAAGTCCTTGCAACTTACTTAGCTAGTTTCTGGATGTTAGTTGAGTGATAATAGTGGTGTGTGCAATGTGTGTTTATAATAATAATAACTTGATAGGACGACTGTTATTATTATATTTTTAAGGCGCAAGTGTATGTATAACGGGCCGTGACATCACTGCCCAACTCTAACAAGAGAATGTGAGGTTCTCTATATCCAGACCATACAGGTACAAGGTGAGATGCATCGGATCCATTCTTGATGGTTACACGGGGGCGGAGGTGAGGTTTGAGAATTCCTCGTGTCACAAATAAGTATCATTAGTAAGAGTGAATCACCTAAGTAAAGATAATAAATGAATTGTTTGTAAGCATGGTGAGTGTTTACTTTTGCTATGATGTATGTGTGTGCTATTATTATTTAACTAATGTTTAGATAGCTAGCTAATGGTTGTTTTGTTGTGTTTTTAGATTCACCACAGGTTAGAGCAGCAACTGAGTGATCCGGAAGTAGTGGTCAGTCGGGTCTCCGTACTCCTTAGAGTGGGGTTGGGTGTTATCTTGTTGTTTCTTTCATCTTGTTAAAACAGTTAGTCTCTTTCGTTGTTTAAGCACTATAGATTGTTAGACGTTGTTGCATTCACCCCTTTGAAATGCTATTTTATGAATTTTGGTTTTTCTTATTGTGTCTTGTTGCAAGATCCTAGTAATATTGTTGTTGAACTGAGGTCGGGACCCATTGTGAGGTCCTAACAGGTAATACTCCAAGTTCTGAGAAATTGGGGTGTTACACAATTCTTTCTATAATCTCAAAGGGTCCCTGATGTGTCCTTGGATACGTCAAGGATGAATTTTGGATCTAGATCAAGTTTAAGCTTCAACTACTCCTTAGTTGAGTTGCGGATGGATTCGATTGAGAGAATATGGGTGGCGAAGCTTTGAGATGGAGGCGGAAGTTGATGGGTTGATTTGATCTAGATTGATTGATCAAGTCAAGATGTGGATTGATTAAGTTGATTGTTGAATAATCCTCAAATGTGGAGATTGGGATCGAAGATTCAATAAAGAAATTGAGAAGGAAAATTTGATGCCAAAATCAAAGATGATGAAATGGTTCTCAAATATTCTTAATTAAAATTGAACATGATTTACAAATGAGTCAAGCATCCCTCATATAATGGATGTAGTCAAACCAAAGGTTGGAAAATAAATGACAAAATTAAAAGTAGAAATTAAAATTTCGAAAATGAAAAGTCTAAAATATGAAAGGTAGGAATTTAAGTGCCGGAATTAAAGATCCAAAATGAAAAGACTAAACTTAAATGTCAAAATTAAATATCCGAAATAAAAGGTAAAAAGTCGGACCAATGAGAAAGTTTAGAAGGGAATATTCCATAAGAAATATCCCTTCTATTATTATGTGGTCAAAACTTGTCAACTTCATGTCATGGCGTAGTGAATACAAGGCATGCCGCCAGACGTGCCTAGAGGGGCAGAGGCACGAATGTCATCGGCATCCAAGCGCATATCAATCCCACATAACGGGACTCACCTTTCCTCTCTTGCCAAATCTGAACACGCCTTTAGTTGACGAAACACGCACAAACACGTGTTCATCCACACTAAACTGAACGGGTCAGCGTTGTGGGTCGGCATATGACTTCAGGTGACACTACGCAATCGACAAGCGTTTTCTAATCATGACAATCTCATCGTGAGTGCGTTGTATGATTTCAGGTCCTACAAAGCACTTCTCTGACTGGTCATCCCAGCACAAGGGTGATCTACACTTCCATTCATACAAAGTTTCATACGGTACCATCTTCGGGGCAACCCGGTCACAAAATCCATGGTGATGTCTTCCTACTTTCACACCGGTATATATATATATATATATATATATATATATATATATATATATATATATATATATATATATATATATTGGGTGAGGTTCCTATGAGAACAAGCCTTATTGTGTATCATGAGAACAATCTTAGACTGTCGGATGTTGAGTATTAAGGGTCGAGATTTAGGGTAGATATCATAATTAATAATACTACGAATAATCCATTCAACCAACAATAACTACAAATAATTCATTCAACCAACAAAAACTGCGAATAATACATTAAACGATATGACACTTTCGTAACAAAACTAATAATAACTACGAATAATATATTAAACAATAAGGTTTGTTCTCATGATTACACGATAAAGCCTGTTCTCATATGATATATATATATATATATATATATATATATATATATATATATATATATATATATATATCGTGACTCATATGTAAACAACTCTAAGAGGGTCAGGATCCAATAAGAACGTGATTTACGGTAAGAAATAAGAACAACTACAGATCGTTGGATCAATGCACGGATGACTTAGATTTGGCGTCTGTATAAGGAAGCGTTATATTCTAGTTTATTACATGATCGTTGCCTAAGCTAATTACGATATACATAATTTGTTTTTATGGAAATAAACTTTTTATTTTCTAATTCACAAGCACACGAATACGTTAACGAAATTCACCATTACGACACGAGTAACTAAAATGTACGTGCACTATACTATGTGTTATGCACTACTATATGCAGGACGCAAAATCACCACTACACTAGTTCTATTATTTAAGTTTATACATGCATGATTATATTAACCGCGCACTAACATATTTGCACACGCTATATACATACATGCACTACTATTATATTAACCGTGCACTAACATATTCACACACGCTATATACATACATGCACTACTAACCGTGCACTAACATATTCACACACGCTATATACATACATGTACTACTATTATAATAAACGTGAATTGTTATACAAAACGTGCACTACTATGTTCAATCTCTTTAAATCGTTAATGAGCATATTCGTGCATAACTACATTTTTATAAGTACTCGTGCCATTATGATTAATGTGCTTTTACATTAAGTAGCATAGTCGTGCATAGATATATATATTACTCGTGTGTATCACCATGCACAATTTTTATGTCATCACATGCATGTAGCATTTCTAAACTTCAATTTATGCGTGCTTGCAGTAGCATGTGCACGTTTATGTTTTATTGAGTAGCACTACTATGATCGTCACGTGTAAACTTTCAAAACTGACGAAGATTATGCTAATTAATACTACTGTATATTAGGGAATTAATATATTTCATTAGGTAATGAAGGAAGCCGTATATCCCTTAATTATTATCTAAATTTAATAACTAATCATACCCGTTGAATGTTCTTAATCCGATGGCTAAAATTTGTTCTTATTTCTTACCGTAACACATGTTCTCACCTGATCCTATCCCTATATATGTATTTCGTTTTCTACTGTTTAAACTTGTTATATTGAAAACAATCTCAATCTCTGTAGTTTCAATTGTTCATCGAGTTGAATGTACTAATAAGTGTGAATAGAAACTTTTATATCTTATTTAAATCTCTAGAACAACTTGTTAGTTCTTAATATTATATTGTAACATGGATATGAGCACAACATTATAGTACTTTAGAACTTATCCATTATTATGATTCATTCGTGAAACCTGTTCCTTTACATAAAAGACTGTCTTTTTATTTAGAGAATGACATAAAATAGTATTCAGTTAAACGTCCTAACTTACCATGCCATCCTAATGTAATTCAACTAAGAAAATAATCTGCAACATCATCAGCAAGCTTAAAATATACAGTTCTCATTCTTTTGTTGACAAATAAAACTCCAACCACTCCCCAAAAACCAGTTACAAAACCTATTGGCATGGCGATGAAGAACCACTGATCTTCATGCTTATTTCCCACATCATCATAATCAGTTGAACTTGCTGGTTCATTTGTATATCCATCATCTCCGCACTTTTCCGGTAGCGGGTCTCCACATAAGCCTGGATTTCCTGTGTAAATAGATGGATCATCGAGTGTTTGGAGTTGATTGCCAGTTGGAATTTGGCCATGGAGATTGTTGTATGACAAGTTCATGCGTTCCAAAGTGTTGATAACAGACATGCTCTTTGGAATTATTCCAGAAAGATGATTATTTGATAAATCAAGAGACTCCAAAGATTTCATTTGCCCTATTGTTTCCGGGATGGGTCCACTTAGATTGTTGTATGATAAGTTCAGACCAAGCAAAGAATGCAAATTTGTGACCTCATTTGGGATTATACCAACCAGATTGTTACTCGAAAGATCCATGTTCACGAACAATCCAAGGTTTGTTGTGTACTCACGTTCACCTCCCTTCACGACTTCTGTCACACTCCCTTGTGCAGGGAATGGTCCTACGTTTATTGGACCTGGCACAACTTGCAAGGAAACCATGGCACTGAAGCTTCCAATACATTCAGGAATAGTTCCTGATAATTTGTTGTATGCAATGTCAATGATTTGAAGCTTTTGGAGTGAGCATAGTTGTGGAGGAAATGATCCTTTTAAGTTATTTCCTCTCAACCTGAGAACTTGTAATGCTGGAAAATTGTTCTTGTCCCATGGTGGTATTTTCCCATAGAGAATATTCTCTCCCATATCAAATATCACCAAGTTTGTCCAGTTTCTTAAATAGGTTGGGAGCTCTCCGGTGAGCTTATTGTTGTTCAGACTTAATGACTCCAAAGATGCAACCTTTGACAAATATGTGGGAATGGGACCGGATAAGTTATTTGAGGAGAAATCAAGAACTTGTAAACTCTGAGAATCATTCCAACAGTCAGGGATCATCCCTGTCAGTTGGTTGTTTCCAAGATCTATGAGTTGCAAATCTGTTAACTTGCACAAGGACTGTGGAATTGAACCATTGATATGATTATTTGCCAGATTAAAAGAGTTTAGAGAGGGAAATAGTTGATTGAGATTGTCTGGAAGTGATCCAAATATCCCAACATTGGACAAGTCCAACGACGAGATTTTCTTTTGTGTTTGAACCCAGTGAGGGAATGGAGTGTTTATCTTCAAAGACCGGAGAATCAATGTTTCAAGTTGAAATTTTGGATGCCAATTAGGATCCATCTCAAGAGCTAAAGAGTTTGAACTTAAATCAAGATATGCCAACCTAGAGAGATTTGCAAAATTGACTTCACTCACTCCACCATTAAAATGGTTGTTTGATAGATCCAACCATTCCAAAGATGACACTCTACCAATGGATGTAGGGATATTGCCACTGAAACGATTATTTGACGAATCAAAATGTTCGAGGGATGACAATACATCGAATGACACGGAAATACCACCCGAAAATGAATTTGACCCTACATCAATGTACCTCAAGTGTTTAAAGTTTTCTAACCAAATGGACAACTGACCGGTGATGTTATTGACATTCAAGTACATGGTCTCCAAGCTATATTCACTGCATATTGAAAAATCAACCTGGGAATCTAATATGCCATCTGTAATGTGATTAAAAGACAAATCTAAAGATTTCAAACCACACAACCTACCCAATAAAGATAGAATACCACCCTCCACACCATCAAGATTGTTTCCAGCAAGGTTTAGAACTTGGAGATTTCTTTTGGCCTGTAGCCAATATGGAAGTGAAGAACTGAGGTAGTTGAATGAAAGATCAAGAAATCTTATAGAACTAAGGTTTGATAGTGTTGTTGGAGTGGGTCCATCAAATAGGTTATTGCTCATGTCTAGAAATTGGAGATTTCTTGTAGAGTTGAGAAAGGTTTGTGTAAAATGGGTATTGTTGAGTAGGCAGTCTGATAACCTCAAGTGTAACAAAGATGGAAGCTTGTGAAGTACCTGTATTGAGTCAAATGCTTGACTTAGGTCAATTGCACTCATATCAAGAAACTGCAAATTGTGAAGACCAAATGTCCATTCCAGTTTATCTGCCTTCATTGGAATATCACCAGAACTGAAGAGATCAAGAACACGGAGGTTTGTAAGGTTGCCCAGCTGATGAGGAACTTTTCCACCAAACTTTGCTAAAGAGAGATTGAGATACTGCAACTCATTCATTGATCCTATGAATGGAGGAATTTGGATGCCATTGAAATTATTACCACTTAAGTCGAGGTATTGTAGGTGCTTTAGCTCTAGCAAAGAAGAATCGAGTTTGAAGGCTTGTAGCGCAGTACATGAATCTGCTGTGTTGCATCTTAGGTCGAGTGACGTAACGACTCCTTTAGGGTTTTGACAGTTGATTCCTTCCCATTTGCAACAATCTTGATCAGCTTCCCATGAAGCAAGACGATTTGAGTCGTCAATGAAGCTTTGCTTGAACTTGAGTAAAGCCTTTCTTTCGGATTCTTGACATTTGAAGCTGGAAACTTGGCTTACACTCAATAGTACTAGAAGAAGAAGAAAAGAAAATTCAAATTTGTCCATGAGAGAGAAGAAAAAGACGATGGCTTTTCTTTGATTAATAGGAAATAGGAAATGATGGTAAATTGATGAGAATGTGTATCTTAAATATATAATAATTTTCAACCGTCTGCAAATTCTTCTCCATTAGAAGCTTCATGCACTTTCGTTTGCTTCGGTTCAAAGTTTGATTCTTCTAACTTAGTGAGGTTAAACAATGTCACCATGTTTATGACGAAAGCCATTCGTAATATTTTAAAAATGAGTTGGGTATGAATTCACTTTCAAGATCATAAAAAATTAAGTTTGGCTCGAACTCAGCACGCACAGTAAAGTTAGTTAAAATACATTATGTAAATATTATTTTGGCTGAACTATTCAGACCCAGCTCGTTAAAAGCTCAGTTCAAACTCGTTCACTTTTTAAACGAGTTGAATATAAATACCATCATCATTATTATTATTATTATTATTATTATTATTATTATTATTATTATTATTATTATTATTATTATTATTATTATTTAATAAAATACTAATTGTCGAATATGAATACCCTCATTATTATTATTATTATTATTATTATTATTATTATTATTATTATTATTATAATTATTATTAAAAGGTTTGGTAGATTGAAAACTTTCTTGGGCTAGAATTTTGTGGTTCAAAAATATTCTCACTTTGAAAGAATGGAGAATTTGAATTTGACTACCGAGCATCTTCTACAACACCAAATTTTCATGGAGAGTTACAAGCCCTCCGATTGAATCATTCCTTTAGATGTTGACATGTAAGAATTGCCTTTAGCCTTTCTCTAAACAAAAAAAAGAATATTCGCTTTAAAATTTATTGAGGACATAGGTCTCTTTATTAAAGGTTTATAAATATTTCATTTAGTTTATAAATTTGAATTTATTTTTCGGTGGATGATTACTTGTTATCGGATTTATTTTTTAACAAGTTTATTCAGATTTATAAACATCTAAAAAATAGCCTTTTTAATCCGCGGTTATATTTTATGGATGAGTTTATTTTTTCTTTATATACGAAATTGCTCCCGTTCGCATTTTTACAAATCTGATCCTAACATTCATACCCGTGAAGTTCCTCTCCTTCAAAACAACCACATAATTGTCGCACGACTATACCTTCGAGATTGAATTCTTCGATTACGCTCGGATTCATATCTAGATTGGATTATTCATTAATTATTTTGGGAAATAAATTTAATTTGAACAAAAATTAATAAAAAAAACCTTATGTTACCATCATTAAAAAAAATAAAATATATAAATTGAACGAGTTTATAAACCCAAAAATAAACCATAAACCCGTATAAAGTCATTTCCATTGTAAAATTCTAAATATTATGGCATTGCTTAATCATACCTTCCTACCTAACTTAGAAGAATCAAACATCGATCTAGAAGCCAACAAAAAAAATTCCAATTTGGAATTTAGAAACCTCGGACAATTAACGGTAGTAAACTAGCTAGTATACCGAAAAATAATCTAATTCATTTTGGGCGTGTGACTTTTAATTACAGATCTAAATTGTGTTTCTAGATTTATGTCCATTTGGTTATAATTATGGATTCGAAAACAAGACCAAAATAATCCATTTATAAATTAAGTTTTTAGGGTATAAATTACCATGTTTTTATGAAATTTGATTGTTTATAAATATCTAAAATAAGTATTCAACATTCTCAAATGAACATGATATTGAGTATTTTAAAAAATAAGTTATATGCATTAATCAAACATTAACCTATAAATTTGAAATTGAAATATTCAATTTCTATTTTCTTTTATTACTTGAATTGTGTAAATCTACAGAAATATGGGTTTATATATTTAAAAAAATAAATACAAACATAAGATAACAACTTTTAAGATGACACGCTAATTTATCTTTGAAAAGGATACAAAGAATTTTATTACACATAATTTGACCGTCAAACTAGTATTCACAAGGTAAAGCTTCACGCACAATTTTAATGAATTCGACAAAATGTATAAAAAAATATCTTGAACAAGGCGAACACGTACCGTAAATCTATTATTGAGTGGAACGGAATGTACAAATCTAAAATACAAGTGGTATGATTGCATGAGTATGAGAAAACTATAACAATGAATAAAACAATAAAAAAATTATATTACTACACAAAATTCTTGTAAAAATCCAAAATATATAGATCAAAGTTATTAAGAAAAAATATTTGAAAAACTCAAACTTACTATATTATTAAAAAAGAAAGGATTAACACCATGCCGATAGAATATACTTATAAAACTTAAATCCGAATTAAAAAAAATCTAATCAACATTGACAAGGGAAGTTATTTACGCAATTATAAGGATCTTTCGAGATTATATGGAAAAGCAAGGACAATTAATCTTCTAGAATTACAAAGTTTAGGGTTATAACAAAACTACAGCTTACAACGGAAGAAAAAGATGCAAGATATATGCAATATAACAAAAAAAACAACTCTGATACCACTTTGTAATCTCGATAATGCAAGAACGAGTAGAATAAAGAAGACTCCCACCCAAAAAAGTAATGTAAAGAAGACACAAGAGTTTTTTACGCAGTTCGGAGAAAAAAACTCACGTTTTCGGAACCTCAAGATGATAGGTCTGATCTAATAACCACCAAGTATTCAAGACATAATACAACAATATTACAAGCATCTTCTAATCCGACAAAACGAAGCGTTTCACTTAAACGTCTCTTATTAGAATAAACCAAACCGGTCAAGACCGGTCAAGTGAACTCAGGTCAAGGTTCGACTCATTACGTAACAACCTACTTAATATTACAAGCATACAACCCAATTAAAACTTATATTAGCTTAACAAATTAATTGGTCAAGCTATACTTAAAATCATTTTGTTGGAACCAATATTTTAATAAGTATTGTGTTGGAACCAGGTACTTTCTAAGGAAGGATTACAGCTCAGGAGCTACACTGGAAGGACAGAAGTTCGAGAAATTGAGAAGACGGAGCTTGACTGAGACAAATCTCGGGTGTAGTCACAAGACCTCGACCGAGATGTTCTTGGTCAACCGAGACGATTATGTCTTACAATCCACTCTGACACCTCGGTCCACTCAGGAAAATCTCGACCGAGGTGTAATCAAATTCAGCGAGGGGTATAAAAGGTGAGACAATTTCTCACTCCTCCACTTTTTCCCTCTCTACGACCAGCCTCGACCGCGGCGGCACTTCATCCTCAAATTCTCGATTCTTACTCGTTTTCCACGTTTCTTGGCTCAAATTCACCGGAGGAAGCAAGAGATTCAGTTTCCAAGCAACAAACAACAAGGAAAACGCTTCAATCTGCAAAATTTGGGGTATTTCGTTCCAAACTCTAACTCTTCCCTTCTTTTGACGATTCTTAGTAGATCTGGCTTTGGTTGCCATAGTTTGTTGCTGAAAAGGATATAAGTACCCCTTAGGAAGCTTTTGGTAGTGTTTTTGGGGGAAAAGGCTTACAGATTTAGGATTTGCGTTCGAACAAAAGTTCGCCTCGGTCCAGTCGACTGTGTCTCGGCTGAGGTGTTCTTGGGCAACCGAGGTGTTCATCCAGAAAAATGAGTAAGAGATCTGATCGTCAATTAGCCTTGAGAGACAGGCCCAACAGTTCACACCATTCTTCTCCTTCCTTTGCTTCTCAGTTTTCCATTCTGGTGATCCACGAGCGACACCAGAAGGACTATGATCGCATTTGCGGGCGCCTAATCGTTGCCCCGCGTTTTCTTGATGTTTCTGTCTTCGAGTGCCTCCATGTGGCGGAGGACTTGAGGAAGATGATCTCCATGGTTGGTTTGGAGGAGTTCATGACTATCAGAGCGTCGGCTTATTTGGAGCCGACAATGGAGTTTGTGAGTTCGGTGACGTATGTGCCGGAGCATCATGGAATCAAGTACCGGATACTGAACAGGAACTACGTAGTTCCGATGGATCAATTTAGGGAGAGTTTCGGCTTCCCTACACCGGCAGTGACAAATTTTCCTTCCCGAGCGGTGGCTCGGAGTTTCTGGGGCGAGATAGCCCATGCGATTGACCATAGTGACAGGTGGCGGCCCGGAGAATCCCGGGAGCGTATTATCTTTCACCTTGATTTCCGCCTTGCTCACCGGATCTTCAGTGAGACACTTCTGGCGCGTACTTAGACGCCCCAGAAGGTCCGTCAGGGGAAGCTTTTGAGTTTATTCTGTATGGTGACTGGAGGAGTGCCAGATTTTGCTGCCATGTTGGCAGATGACCTACACAAGATAAAGGGGAAGTCGAAGGGTGATATTTGTTGTGGTGGGCTGGTGACCCACATCGCCACTTCCATGGAACTTGACTTATCAACTTGTACACTTGTCGCGGTTGCGAAGCCGCTGAGACTGTAGGAGATGATCACCCGACGCATTCTAGTTCCTCGTGGCCTTGGCACGCCCTACGTTGCTATGTCATGGGAGACGACAGCTCCACAAGGGATTATGTGGTCATCTCAGTTTTCTGTTTTTGATCATCAGTATTGGTCTGCTGCTTGGTTCCCACATATGTAGGATATTGGAGATGCAGATGATGATGAGGGATATGGAGGAGGAGCTGCCATGGAGACAAGTACTGACACCGGCGGACCTAGTGCTCCCGTTGTTGACCTTGATGACGAGGCGACAAAGGATGAGAGATCAGCACTAATAACATGAATTATAGTTTATATTCTGGGACCTGTTTAGACGTTTTATCTTCATTAATCTGCATGTTTGAATGTATATTATGTGATTATATCGTCGCTTCATCTACCTTTGCGGGAATCGAGGTCTACACCAAGTTTCATTGTAATCGTAGGTAAAATGGCACGTTTTGCATCAAAATTGAGCAAAAGGAGCTAAGGAGTCATAGGAGCTACATTCAGGAACTTAAGGAAGAATCTAGGAAGCATGGAAATGGATTAAAAATTTACTTTGGACCAGATTTAAGAGATTTCACATTCAGTTTAGAGCCACCTCGGTCAGCTACAGTACTATCTCGACCGAGGTGATCCAGAGGAGCGGCTCGACCGAGGCGAACACCTTGAACGCGGCGAGATATATTTATTCTTGGCTGAGATCTTTTATTTTTGGAAGGAGAGATCTTATATTTTTAGGCTGGATTTTTGGAAGGAAGATCATATATTTTGGAGATTTATTTATGAGAGATAGATATATTTTATTAGGAAAATATCTTTTCAAGATATCTTATCTTTGGAGGGTAGTTTTCCTATATAAAGGGTTGGATTTTCCACAAATTGGAAGAGGCTTATACAAACTGATAGCACAGCAATTGAAGGAAGGAAGGTTGAAGGAAGGAAGTTGATAACTTTTATAGCTTTTGTGAAGGGTTTTGTAAGACTTTCTTAGATTCCCTTCTTGTTGATTGTCTTATTGGATTGTGATCCAAGGAACGCTTGTTTGTTTGATAATTGATTCAGTTATTGAAGCCTTGTTCTTAAGGTTTTTGTGTTCAATTATTCACCTTCTTCCCTTATATTTGATTATTGCTTTTATGATGATGAATGGCTAATTTCTTTGTGTGATTCTAGGGTGATTGGCCGAAGGTTGTGGGAAAGACAATGATAGAATAATCTTAAATTCCAGTAGGACCCTGAAAGCTCGAGTCTTTATCCTTAACCCAAGAACGTCTCGTTCAGTCGATGAACATCTCGGCCGGTGTGGAATTCGTCTGACCGAGGTGACTTTTCTGATCCGAAACTGAGAGTTAAGTGTTAGAGTTTGCCAAATCCTATCCTTATTATACCTTTCCTGGTTCAATGCAAGCCTAGTATGAGACTTACCCGGTAATTCCTTTGTTTGTTTACCCAAGATCATAAGTATAGGTAATAAAGGTTTATCCTTTATTGGGGTTTGAGTGTGCTTTCATTCCATTTTTGTGAGTTAGCCTGAGACTTACCCGGTAAAGGTTGATTATATTCCCTTAGGTGGTGTGTTAGTTTGAGGTTATAGTTCTTTTCCTTAAGTCCTTGAGACTTACCCGGTAATAGGAGTTACGGTTTGGGATTAGTGAGTAGTGAGACTTACCCGGTGATCTATTCCACTTTAGAAACACCTTCCCTTTGCAAAATCTCAACTTTGTCCGCATATCTTTAGATCTTGAGTTGGAACCACAACTAGACGCTTTAATCCCTAGAATTGCATATTTCCTTAATTGACTTTTTATCATCTTTGATTGCTTTAATCGCTTTTGTGGTTAGTAATTACATAGACAACCTACACTTGCTTTGTTTCACTAAGTCCCTGAGATCGACACCCCGGAATTTCTTGCTTTTTACTACGATTGACTCGTACACTGCGGGTTCGCATCCTTGTTTTAAGCTTACGTCTTGGGTTATAAATTTAAAGCTTGCACACACCGTTTGGAGCGAACAAGTTTTTGGCGCCATTGCCGGGGACTTGGTCTGGGCCGAGCCGGTTGCGGTTGGCTTTCAGGGCACTTGCCCCTATTTCTACTAACCACCCTACTTGAGTGACTTTCGCAGGTTCTTTTTCTTAGGTTTATGCAAAGAACCCGCGCTGGGAAGGAAATCGTTCCATACAATCTCAAACCAGAAAAGACATACAAAAGACGCTTGAAAGAAGCGAAGATGGCCAATCAAGAGAATCGCGATCTTGAGGCCGAATTGAAGGAGGCATTGGAACAACTACGCCTCAGCAAAGAAGAATTGCGACGGGAAAAGGAAGAAACTCGCGCAAGGACGGAAGCGGTCGAAGCAGATATGGCGACTTTACGGGACCAATATCTACCTCAACCAGCTCCAGTTCCTCGACCGAGGCAAGACCCAGCTCCAGCTGCCCCCGCCGAGATACTCCCACCTCGGATGCCAGTCCGAGATGCTCTTTTTACAGGTATTCCACATACCCTAGGGCAAAGGATGGACCCCAATCAGCAACTGAGGCGTCCAAGAGTCAACCTAGGTGATCCGGCGGACCATGATTATGAGCTTTGACCGCAAGTTCTTTCCATGATTTGCCAATGCCAGTTTGGAGGGCTAGAGAGGGAATTTCCGCATCAACATCTACAAAACTATGAGATCTTGATGGAGACCTTGGGACCTTCAAGGTTGGAAAACAACAACTACAAGCTAAGGCCTTTCTACTTCTCTTTAAAAGATAGAGCGCTTACTTGGTATCAATCTCTTCCTCCAGGAAAAATCAATACTTGGGAGGAGATGACTACGGAGTTATTGACTAAATTCTTTCCCCCCTCTAAAACCGCTGAAATGAGAGGGAAGATCAATGCATTCATAATGAAGGACAAGGAGAGTTTGTCCAAGTCATGAGAGAGATTTAAAGACATTCTTTTGGATTGCCCACATCATGGGATTCCAAAGATAGAGTTGTTGGAGATATACTTCAAAGGACTGGACGGAAACACCCAGTTCAACCTTCAACTACTATATGCTGGCACGTTCATGGACATGCCGATTGACGAAGCTTGGGAGTTCATAGAGAAGCAAGCTTTGCACATGGAGAAATACTCCCACCAAGGAGCTGAAGGTGGATTTAAAAGAGTCAACTTTCAAGAAGCTCCACCTAACAATGATCAACTCACTTCTTTGAAGAATGATGTGAAGCAATTGAAAGATCTTTTGGTTGCTCAAACCAAGAAAGAAGATGAAGGATATCAAGGCTCGAGGAACAACAATGGGTACCGGAACAACAACTACAACAATAATAGAGGA
Source organism: Fagopyrum esculentum (assembly GCA_033239045.1). Classification (NCBI taxonomy): domain Eukaryota; kingdom Viridiplantae; phylum Streptophyta; class Magnoliopsida; order Caryophyllales; family Polygonaceae; genus Fagopyrum; species Fagopyrum esculentum. The sequence continues at coordinate 135,514,625 of BSUD01000001.1, read as the reverse complement.
TCCAACAGCAATAATTGGAGAGCAAACAACCAAATTTCGGGTAACCCTTACTCTAACTCCAATTCGAATGACTCCTCTAATCCTTTCCTCTCTTCTTCATCTTCTTCTACTCCATTGAAGAGCCAAGAGCAAGGATCAAGTTCTTCCCAGCCGGAAAAGAAAGATGCGGTGCTGGAGTTGACTCCTGGACGCCTCAGTTGCTGATTGGGGTCCAAGAGTCAACCTAGGAGATGCGTCCAGGAGTCAACCTAGGAGATGCGCCCAGGAGTCAACCTAGGAGATGCTTCTTCATTTTCAAAGGCACAAAAAGTCTTAGAACAACAATTCTTTAACAAGGCGAATGAAGCGCCAAGAGATCCAAGGAAGCTTCCAACAAGGACGGAAAGCAACCCTAAGGGACAGATCATGGCAATAATGATGAGAAGTGGACTGAAGACTGCAGATCCAATGCCTCGGTCGATGCCGGTTCAGACGAAGACCACCTCGGTCCAGGCACAATCAAAGAACACTTCGGCCAAGATGCCAACCGAGGTGGAGCCACAAAAAGCGGAGGAGAAATCTGAAGTTTATATTCCACCTCCTGCATATAAACCACCACTTTCATTCCCCCAGTCAACGGCCAGAGCACATCTAGACAAGCACTTTGGTAAGTTCCTTGACTTGATGAATAAACTACACATTAATATCCCTTTCCTTGATGCTATTCTAGGGATGCCCGCCTATGGGAAGTTCTTGAAAGAAATTCTATCAAGGAAGAGGAAGTTGGAAGACTTTGGTGAAGTAAGGATGACATCTAAATCCTCAGAGCTTATTCAAATCATGAAGGAGAAGATGCCACCCAAGTTGAGAGATCCCGGCTCATTTTGCATTCCCATTCAAGTTGGGGATGTCACTTGTGAAGCATTGTGTGATCTAGGAGCCAGCTTGAGCATCATTCCCCTGGAGCTATGTGTGAAGATCGGACTTGGAGAGTCCAAACCGGTAAAGATACGATTATACATGGCGGACCACTCCATTACCCATCCCGTGGGCATTTTGGAAGACGTTCCGGTTAAGTTAGGTAACTTCTATTTACCTATAGACTTTGTTGTACTTGACATTCCCGCAGATTATCCCGTTCCTATCATTCTCGGGAGACCACTTCTAGCAACTTCGGGTTACAATGTGGATTGTAAGAATGTCAAGCTAAAATTCAACATTGGCGGAGATGAAGTGGAGTTTGCATTGCTTGCGGCAATGAAGGGAGAGCAGCTAGGAGATGATATCTTCAACATCTATGATGAAGAAGAATGAAGAGAATTGGTGAGCTCTATCCTTATTAAAGATCCACTTGAAAAAGTTATTAGTTTTAGCTTAATGGAGGAAGGTATAGATGCTTCTTGTGATGTAGATATACGGAGCTTAAAGGCGCTGGAAGAAGATCCAAGAGCTAAGATTGAGAAACTAATCCAGGAGAAGAAAATCTCCAGTTTCGGTCCCAGTTGCAGTACCTCGACCGAGGCACTTTTTGGACCAAGCGAGGTGTTCTTAAGTAAAGAACATCTCGGTCACCCTCTCTGGACCTCGACCGAGGTCGAAAGCGAGATGATGTTGACTGAGAATAACAAATCTCTTACTCCCTTTTCTGACATTCATCCTTAGTTGGTGGAACATTCTCTCCACCAAATTTCTGATAATAAAGGACCTTGGTATGTTGATATTGTTAATTATCTTGTTTTCCAGAAAATACCACCCGGATTGGCGTACGCTCAAAGAAAGAAATTCTTTAAAGATGTACGCCATTACTATTGGGATGAACCTCTACTATTTAAGAGAGGTCCGGATGGGATGCTTCGAAGATGCATTCCGGAAGATGAAGTTAATAGTGTCATACGGCATTGTCACTCACTTCCTTGTGGAGGGCATGCTAGCGCTCACAAAACATGCGCCAAGGTATTACGTTCCGGTTTCTTTTGGCCTACATTATTTAAGGATGTGCAATCGTTTGTTGTCTCTTGTGATGCATGCCAAAGAACAGGGTATTTATCTAGGAGGAACGAGATGCCACTCAATAACATACAAGAGGTTGAGATCTTTGATGTATGGGGAGTAGATTTCATGGGACCTTTCCCATCATCCGGAGGAAACCTCTACATTCTCCTAGCTGTCGACTACGTCTCTAAATGGGTTGAAGCCATTGCCTCTCCCACTAATGACGCCATGGTGGTTGTGAAGTTCTTCAACAAGACTATCTTTCCACGTTTTGGGACTCCACGCATCATCATCAGCGATGGAGGGACACATTTCATCAACCGGAAGTTCAAGACACTTCTATCAAAGCATGGGGTAACCCACAAGGTAGCAACACCTTATCACCCTCAACTAGTGGACAGGTCGAGATCTCAAATAGAGAAATTAAAGCGATCTTGGAGAAGATCGTCTCTAGGACAAGGAAGGATTGGTCCATAAAGTTGGACGATGCTCTTTGGGCTTACAAGACCGCATTCAAGACTCCCATTGATACCACCCCTTATAATTTGGTATATGGGAAGTCTTGTCATTTGCCCGTTGAGTTAGAACACAAGGCATATTGGGCAATCAAATGGTTGAACTTCGACATCAAGGAAGCCGGTGAGAAGCGGCTATTGGATATCAATGAGCTGGAGGAGCTGCGTTTGAACGCTTATGAGAATACCAAGATCTATAAAGAAAGGACGAAGAAATGGCATGACAAGCGTATCATTCCGAAGGAGCTCAAAGAAGGAGACTTAGTTCTACTCTTCAACTCCCGCCTCCGCCTCTTTCCAGGTAAGTTGAAATCTAGATGGACCGGACCTTATGTTGTGAAACATTTTTCCCTTATGATGCAGTTGAGATTTGGGGAGAAACAAGTGGAAGCTTCAAGGTCAATGGTCATAGACTTAAGAAATACAAACCGGAAGTCCTGGTTGAGGAGGTTGCACCACTATACCTCGTTTAGAGATACTGTACGGTCCAACTAGCGACCTTAAATCAAGCGCTTCGTGGGAGGCAACCCATGGTATTGCTTTCTTTTCCCTTTTTCTAGTCTAGCTTAGATAGTTTGCTTTTGCTTCGCTTTGCTTTGTTTTTGGCATCCTAGACAGACAACAGGTGACATCTAAGGAAAGAATACAACCCAGGAGCAACACTGGAGGGACAGAAGTTCGAGAATTTAAGAAGACGGAGTTTGACTGAGACACATCTCGGTTGTTGTCATAGCACCTCGACCGAGATGATTCTTGAGCACCCGAGGCGACTAGGGTTACTGAAGATCCACCTCGGTCTGTACCACCTCGGTCCAGTCGAGACCATCTCGACCGAGGTGACAGCAGGTGTAAAAGGGAGATTGATTTGTCTCTCTTCCCTCTATCCCCTTCTCGACCGCGGCGCACATCTCACCTCGCTTCTTCGTTATTCGCTCGTTTTCGACGATTCTCGCTTCCAAACTGCAAGGAAAGGGTAGAGGATCAATTTGCAAGCGCCAATCTGCAGTAAAAATGCACCGAATCGACCAAATCTGGGGTAAATTTGAAAAAACCCTAACTCCCTCTTCTTCCAGTGATTTCATTCGATTTGGGTTTTGGTTGCCTCTGCATTGTGCTGGAAAAGGATTAAGTGCCCCATAGGAACAATTGGTAGTGATATTGGGGGAGAAGAACTGGATTGTTGAGAGAAACGATCGCACAACACTTCGCCTCGGTCCAGTCGGCCTGTGCCTTGGCCGAGGTATTCTTGAGATTTGTCAGAGCAACAGAGGTGGTCTGACAGTGTGTGACAAAGATGAGTTCTGACAGGCAGCTTGTTTTGAGAGACAGATCTTCTCCCTCTCCTTCTTCTTCTTCACGCCGCTCTATACCGGTGATCCATGAGCGTCACCATGTAGACTATGACCGCATAGCGGCACGTCCAGTGGTCGCACCACGATTTCTGGACATTTCTGCATTTGACTGCCTCCATGTGGATGATGATCTGATGCGGATGATTTCTATGGTAGGGCTGGAGCAGTTCACTGAGATTAGAGCTCCGGCCTACCTCGAACTGACCTTGGAGTTTGTTAGCTCCGTCACTTACCTGCCCACTGAGCGCGTCATCAAGTACCGGTTGATGAACCGAAACTATCTAGTTCCTATGGACCACTGGAGGGATATCTTTGGCTTCCCGGCCCCCACTATTGCTGATTTTCCTTCTCGAGCTGTAGCTCGAGAGTTTTGGGGACAGATAGCACACGTAGTTGAGCACGCTGATAGGTGGAGACCTGGAGATTCCAGGGAGCGTATTATCTTCCACTTGGCTTTTAGACTTGCTCACAGGATCTTTAGAGAGACTCTTTTGGCGCGTACTGAGATGCCCTAGAAGATTAGACAAGGTGAGTTGCTGAGTATGTACTGCATGGTGACCGGAGGAGTTCCGGATTTTGGAGTTATGTTGGCAGAGGATTTGCACAAGATCAAGGCCAAGGCGAAGGGAGACATCTGTTGTGGAGGGATAGTGACTCACATAGCGAGTTACATGGATCTTGACTTGAGTGCGTGTACTATGGTGGCGGCTGCTAAGCCGCTCGGGCTTCAGGAGATGATCACTCGGAGGATACTGGTTCCTCGCGGACTTACTACGCCGTATGTGGCGATGCCCTGGGAGTAGACTGCACCTCAGGGTATTAGATGGTCACCTCAGTTCTCTGTCTATGATCCGCACTACTGGCAGACCGCATGGATTCCGCTTATGGAGGATGCCAGAGACGCAGATACAGATGTGACTAGTGCGCCGGTCATCAATCTGGACGACGACGAGATAGAGGAGGAGCCAGCTACAACACCAGCATGTCCAGCCAGGCGTAGGGTACGCAGGTAGAGGGATCCAGTTGCTCACCGCCAAATTGATGATCTGACGGATCAGGTGATAGATTCTTACGTTGCCTTGTCCTTGGACATTAGAGAGATGCAGGAGAGACTACACTACCAGCAGACGATGGATGAGATTCAGTTTCAGCATGTCATGGGCTATCCTTTCGACCCATCTCAGTACCCGTACGTGCCACCATCACCACCACCGGATCGGGATTAGATGCTTGAGAGCTTGCAGGATTTTCTTTATTTATTTATTATGCACCTCAGCTTTATCCGGTGAGTACTCTGTTTTCTTAGACTTATTTGACCCATTGGGACAATGTGTCCCAAGTATGGGGTATGTGGATGTATTATTTGACTTATATGTATGTATGACTCGATGGATATTCTCTATGTGCTTATCTGAGATTACATGCATGCATACAAGTTATTTGATTGAGAAAAACGTCAAAAACTGGTTTGAAAAAAAAATTTTAATGACCTCGACCGATGTGACTCTGACCAATCGAGGTGCAGTACCTCGGTTGACTTAGAACATCTCGACCGAGGTGGTTTAACTGAAACAGTTTTCGAAACGATTTTTGTGCTTCTTATCTGGATATGACCTCAGTGATGATTTTGTTTGCTGACTGGTTTTGAAATCTTTATATGTTTGAAAGGTTTTATGATATGTTTAAGTTGCTAAATGCTTTGTTTGAAATTTTGGCATGTTTAATACTTTGTTTTTATCAAAATTATGTTGAATTTGAAGGTTGACACCACATGATAAGTTCTCTCACTTTCTTCCTGGAAAGACCAAGACAATTCATTCTCTTCTCTTCTTCTTCTTGATCATGCTTTAGCCCTTCATATACATATTTGCCTCCCTTTACCTATCCGGGAATTTGGAAGCAAGCAAGTGAAAAGCAAGTGAAAGAAAAGTTGAGATGTTGGCTGAAAGTTAGAAAGAAACAAATAGGTTTGGGGAAGTCAATCATGATGATGAGTAACTCGGCACCATTCACATAGCCGGGTGTTTGTGTCTTTCCAAAGTCGGATTGAGCGATATTCCTAACGGGTCATGGTATGTGCATCAAGGGTTTGAGGCATCTCGAGAAATTGATGATTGCTGATCTCCTAGGCTTCGGTTATTGTGCACCTCTGTCCATGCATCCCAAAAAGTAAAAATAAGCAAAGCTTATTGGAGGAAGATGTTGAAGTTCAAAGGAAGTGAAGTAAAAGATCCCTTTTCCCGGATTCTAGCATCACATTCCCTATATACATCCCACCCTCACACGTTTCTTGACCTTCTTTTGGAAGCCCTTGAGACCTCGAGCTTGTTGATTGACTTAGTGGTTTAAACTGGATTATACATGATTAATTTCGATGATTATGATTTATTATGCATTCTATGATTTTATGCAAAGATGAACAACTTTCTTATATTTATAAAATGTTTTTATCATATTTTGATTTTAATTGCCATGAAGCATTCTCTTAGAGTGATCTATGATTCGAGCACACCACTAAAATGTTTTGAAAGACTTTTTCATTGATCTTTATGACTTATAATCCATTCTATCTTGTATCTAAGATCAGCACCACCACCACCGCCACCTCAGTGCAGATCCCGCCGCCGTAGAGATCCCGAGGCCCACCGACGGATTGATGAGCTGGCTGATCAGATGATTGATTCCTACGGGGCTATGACAGTAGACATCTCCCAGCGCTTTGCTGATGAGCGCTGACACGCTGATGGATGGATGCATCGTATAGAGGAGAGCCAACATTATCAGCGCTAGATGATGGAGATCTAGTTTCAGAAAATGATGGGTTATCCATTCGATCCATCCCAACATCCCTATATTCCACATCCACCACCTCCAGCTGACGAGGGTTAGAGCTTCAAGGATTTTCTTTATTTATTATGTAGTTCAGCTAGGTTCGGTGAGTATTCTTACTCTTAGACTTATATTTGACCTATTGGGACAATGTGTCCCAAGTATGGGGTATTTGGATGTATTATGTGACTTATCTGTTTGACTTGTATGACCCTCTTCGATATTATTGTCTTCTTTGGCTTTATATGCTTATCTGTCATTACATGCATACCTATAGGTTTCTGTTTGAGAAAACGTCGAAAACCAGTTTGAAAAAAAAAAATTATGGCTCGACCGAGACGTTCTTGGCTGAACAAGGTTGAACACCTCGGATGACGCCAGAACACCTCGACCGAGATGGTTCTTAACTGAAAGTTTTTCGAAACGTTTTGTACTTTTTTTCTGGATATGACCTCGATGATGATTTTGTTTGCAGATTGGTTTTGAAATCTTTATATGCTCGAAAGGTTTTATGATATGTTTAAGTTGCAAAATGCTTTGTTTGAAATATTAGCATGTTTAATACTTTGTTTTTATCAAAATTATGTTGGATTTGAAGGTTGACACCACATGATGAGTTTTATCACATTCTTCTTGGGATGACTAAGGCAATTCATTCTCTTCTCTTCTTCTTCTTGACCATGCTTTAGCCCCTCATATACATATTTGCCTCCCTTTACCTATCCGGGAATTTGGATGCAAGTGATGAAAAGCAAGTGAAAGTGAAGTTGAGATGTTGGCTGAAAGTGTTAGAAAGAAACAAATTAGGTTTGGGGAGGTTGATCTTGTTGATGAGTAATTCGGCACCATTCACATAGCCGGGTGTTTGTGTCTTGCCGAAGTCGGATTGATCGATAGTCCTAACGGGTCATGGTATGTGCATCAAGGGTTTGAGGCATCTCGAGAAATTGATGATTGTTGATCTCCTAGGCTTCGGTTATTGTGCACCTTTGTCCATGCATCCCAAAAAGTAAAGTAAAGTAAAAATAAGCAAAGTTTATTGGTGGAAGATGTTGTGATTCAAAGAAAGTGAAGAAAGATCCTATTCCCGGATTCAAGCACCACATTACCCTATATACATCCCACCCTGACACGTTTTTTGACCTCTTTTGGAAGCCCTTGAGACCTCGAGCTTGTTGATTGACTTGGTGGTTTAAACTGGATTATACATGATTGATTTCGATAAATATGATTTTATGCAAAAATGAACAACTTTCTTATATTTATAAAATGTTTTGATCATATTTTGATTTTATTTGCCATGAAGCATTCTCTTAGGATGATCTATGAGTGGAGCACACCACCAAAATGTTTTGAAATGTTTTTCATTGATCTTTTTTGATAAATTATAATTCATTTTATCTTGTATCTAAGATTTGAATCTTGCTTTGGAACAAGCAAGGGACAAGTATGGGATATTTTGATAGCATGTATTATAGTCTATATTTTGGAATTGGTTTAGATGTTTTATCTTCATAAATCTGCATGAATGGATGTATATTCTTTGATTATATTGTTGTTTTGTCTACCTTTGCGGGAATCGAGGTCTACACCTAGTTTCGTTATAATTGTAGGGAAAATGGCACGTTTTGGACCGAAATGGAGCTAAGGAAGCTAAGGAGTCATTGGAGCTACATTCTGGAGCATTGAGGAGTTATAAGAAGAGCTCAGGAAGCATGAAAATGATTTAGAAGATTAATTTTGGACAAGATTAGAGAGATTCATTCTCAGCTGAGACTCACCTCGTTTAGCTACAGTACCACCTCGACCGAGGTGATCTTCAGGAGCGTCTGAACCGCGGCAAAGTGATGACGGGATATAAGATCTTTATTTTTGGCTGAGATCCTTTATTTTTGGAAAGTGAATATCACATATTTTTGGCTGGATTTCTGGAATGAAGAATATCTTTTGGCTGATATATTTTAGAAGATATGGAGATATATTTTAAGGAAATTATCTTTTTAAGATATTTTATCTTTGGAAGATAATTCTCCTATATATATGGGCTGATTTTATGGAGATCAACTATCTCAGAAATTCCGGATCAGAGCAGCAATAGTTCTTTAGAGTTGAAGGAAGTTTTGAAGGTTGAAGTTCAAGGAAGGAAGGAATCAAGTTTTGAAGGAAGTTGAAGGAAGGAAGTTTGTAAGATTTTCTTAGCTGGTTTGGTTTTGTTGTCTTTCTGATTGTGATTGAGGAACGCTGATTGTTTGTTTGTTTGATTCAGTTATTGAGACCTTTGTGTTAAGGTTTTCTTGTTTGAATATTGATTCCTTTCTCATATATTTGATTATTATTATCATACTGATTGTTGGCTAAAGTCTTTATGCGATTCTAGGGTGATTGGCTGAATGTTGTGAGAAAGACGATGATAGAATGATCCTTTATCCCAATGGACCCTAAAAGCTCGAGCCTTTACCTTAACCGACGAACACCTCGGTCAGTCATAGAAGATCTCGCCCGGGATGGGAAATAACTAAACGAGGTGAAACCTTTTCTGATCCTTATTTGAGTTGAGGTTTTAGTTTGCCAAATCCTATTATTGTTATACCTTTCCAGGTTCAACACAAGTTTAGGATGAGACTTTCCCGGTGATTCCCTTGCTTGCTTACCTAAAATCATGATTGTAGGTAATAAAGGTTTATCCTTTATTGGGGTTTGAGTGTGCCTTCATCCCATCTTTGAGAGTTAGCCTGAGACTTACCCGGTAAAGGTTGATTCTATTCCCTTGGGTGGTGTGTTGGTTTGAGATTATAGTTCCTTTCCTTAGTACCTTGAGACTTACCCGGTAAAAGGATCTTTGGTTTGGGATAGTGAGTAGTGAGATTATAGGTGATGGAATCACTATCATTTAGGGTAGTTTTTAGAGTCTTTTTATTGCATTAGTCTCGGTTTATGCTACTAACTCCTTGGTCCAGAAGAAGAAGATCAAAAGAAGCTAAAGAAGGAGTTATAAGCACTTAGGAGTAAAGATCGATCAAGAAGCAAAGTTTATGTTGCTCCACCGCCCCTGCGGGCCCTTGCAGCCGCCCCTGCGGTGACCTGCCTTGATGAGACGAAGACCAGCTCCCCTGCGCCTCCCACTGCGCCCTGCCTGCGCCTCGCGTTGGGTGCTGGAAGGCCAAGAGACTGTGTCACCGCCCCTACGTTGGCTTTAAGGCGCCCCTGAGCCTTGACATCAGAAACGTCAGGAAGGCGAAAGGTCAGACGTTGAAGTGCATTAAAGATCCGCCCCAGCGGAGTTGAGTAGCCGCCCCAGCGGTTCTGAAGAAGATCAATCGATTCTGCCTAAACCGCCCCTACGGGTCCTGAAGGCCGCCCTTGCGGTTTAACGCCAAAAGCTTTACTCCGGTGTTTACACCACCTTTATGGCATTAAAGGTGGCTGTTTTAGGCCGGCTATTTACTCCTAATTTAGTGTCTTTTGTAGTATAAATAGTCCATGGCTGATTGCTAGAATGATCCATGTTTTTCCTCACGAAATCCATTTTAGACTTGAGTTCTCCATTGTAATGAGTTGCTAACTCCCTTGCTACATTGGGTTGGTTTGAAGCTGCTTTGTTACTTTGGTTGTAAGTCCTTTTAATATAAGTTTTTATCCAGTAATGCTTTGTGTTTCCTTGATCTCCATTGTTTAATTGCATGTTAACTATTACTTGAGATTGATCACCTTAGGTTCTAAAGTGCATGTAAATAACTAGGATTAATAGGTTCCGGGTTCGGGTCTTTAATCTAGTAGCAACTTTAAGTAATAACGGGTTGTAATTACTTAAAGAAAAGGAACACAAATATAAAGATAAGTTTAACGGTTTTAATCTTCTCTTTATATCCCTTAGTCTTTGTTTGAATGCTAACTTGTTATTTGTTCTTGTAGGTTTACGGAACTTTAATAGGTTAAGTTGTGTTGATGCCGGTTGGCTCAACACATATGTATGATCGAGACGGAAGATTACTTAAAAACTTGTAAAAGGAATGCACCAAAGTAGCAATTGAATGCTTAGAATCAACCTAGTGTAGATTCATCCATTAGTGTCTTACTTGTCGCATTAATTGTTTTCATAAGTTTTTGTGCATCAATTCAACCAAACCCCCCTCCTTGTGTCACTTGTCATTATAATAGATAATTGCATCTAAAACACCTTAACTCTCTTGGGTTCGACCCTTACTTAATCACTATACTTGTTCTTAGTGCTAAGTTGGGATTTACTTTTGATTGGGTATAGATGACCATAGAAATACCTTCGGTCAAATTTTGGCGCCGTTGCCAAGGAGTTTTTGTGTTGTATTGTTATTATTGATTATTGGTTTGAACCATTTTATGGTTCAAACCCGTGCTACTAATTCCGGCTTTGCTTCTTTTGATCCAAAAATTGAGAGGACGCACACCCCCAACGCCCTTGCGCCACCAGCCCTCGTGCCAAACGCTATCTCCCTTCAATTGCAACGATTCTCCACTCCTGCGCCACCTTCAAAGTCGTCTGCACCAACGAACCAACCACCGGAGCCACTCCAAGGCGCCACCACCTTCGAAGCACTCACAAAATCGCCTTCTGCTGCTCTCCCGCACCTGCGCCTGCAAGCAACCGCCCCTGCGCCTCACCGCCCTTGCGCTTGCACAGTCGCCCCTGCGGAAAAACCAACAGAAAGGTCGATTCTCTTCTTTTTTTTTCCAAACGTTCACTAATCCTTTTCTCGAATCATTGCAAGAATGGAAGCCCCAAGGAAATACAAGATGACCCAAACAGAGAATGACCGTTATAGGATTGTGCAGGATCGAATTATGTATGCAACTCGATTTCTACATATTCCGACCTTGGAGAAACTAAGCATGCTAGAGAGCATGTAAACGTTTTTGGCGAATGTTGGGCTCGGAGACTTCCTCCAGAAGAGTGCTCCGACATATCCGGAGCTTAGCAGACAGTTTATCTCCACTTTCACAATGGAGAAGGAAGACCACGTGTGTACCGGCCTCACCTTCAAGTTCAACAAGGTGAAGTACACTCTCAACTACGCCGATCTATAGGAAGCTTTTGGGGTGACTCTAAACCCCTCTAAGAGCTGGTGCGATCCAGTCCCGGCCCCAGACTTGTGCGAATTTTGGCAAGCAGCTACCGGTCGGAGTTCCATGTTGCGGGTGAGTACTTCAACAAACTCACTCACCCCAGTTTGAGGTTGATTTCCAAGATCCTCATGAGTGTCTTCTGTGGACACAAAGAGGAAAATAAGGTCGCTCTCAAGGACCTCCCACTACTCTACACCTGCCTTCCACATAGCGAGAAGGTGATGGATTGGCCCTCTCTCTTCCTCGCCGCTTTGAAGCGGATTAGGAGGAATGAGCCGAGGGATATTGTCGGCGGTGGGGTGATCTCTTTGATCGCCTCACAAGTGATGGAACTGTCCGAGTTAGAGGATGGGATAGTAGCTCCTCTCTACACTGAGGGGATGCTTAGGAGGTGCAAGCTCCTCCGGAGGGACGGGGAGAACCTGTTTTGGATCTCCCTTGCAGATGGGAGCCACCTCACCTACCTCCCCCGAACGTTACCACTAGGAGGTGAGCTCTCCGAGCTCTACATACCGGCAGATCCTTTCGTACCGAGGAGGTCACTAGTGGCCATTGTGGAGAGGTATGCCGCCATCTCCAGCCGGCCCCATCAGGAGGAGCATCTGCCCGTCCCAGATGACGAGGAGATGCCCACAGCGGCACTAGAGGAGGACCCGGCCCTTGCGAGCCTTCAGGCTCTGATGGCAGCCATGACGACTCAGCACCGGGCTTGGCAGTCCGACTACCAACGGACTATGATGTAGCAGCAGCAAAGCTGGCAGGACACCTTTGCCACCTCCATGACCTCACACTTCGACCAGAGGCTCGAGGCATGGCAGGCAGCCTAGCAACGGCAGCTGGAGGCTTAGTAGCTGGCTTGACAGGCCAGTTTTGAGACCTCTTTTGGTCGCCGGATGACTGCCCAGCATGACCGCATCGATGATATCTACCAGCGGCAGAAGCACTTCTTCAGCCACTTCCCTTACCTGCCGGAGGAGGGTCCTGGTGGTCCATCCGGACCACCCCATTGAGGTGTACATTTCTTTCCCTTCTCCCACATTTATCTTTGACTCATTTTCACTTTGAGGACAAAGTGCACTTCAAGTATGGGGGGATATATATCATTGCTTGTACAGTTTGTTAGTTATTTTGATTAATTTTTTCATTGTTGAATTCAGTTTCAGTTTGAAAAAAAAAAAAGAAAAAGCCAAAAGAAGTGAAAAAGGCATGAAAATTGTTGGATAAACCGAAAACCCGAAAGGGCGGTTTAGGTAAAAAGAAGGTAGTCCGACCAACCTTAGGTTGGTGCAAAATTGGACTTGAGGGATGTGAGCTTAAGTGAGAAAAGAAGAAGAGTGGCAAGGTGAAAACCCGAAAGGGCGCCTTGGCAAGATGAGCGACACCGAGTGTAGGTTTCTCTTCCGGCGTTTTAGCGACATAAGAAGGGGAGTCATAAGGAGGTTGTCCGGGTAGGCCACTCTTAGAGCGATAAGGATGGTAGTATCTCTTTTTCTCACATTTCCTCTCTTTTCCCTTCTTTCTTTTTTTGGTTTTTCTCTTGTTTTCCATTATTTTTCTTTCTTTCCCTTGCTTCTTGAGACCTTGAGTTTGATGGCCGTCATTTGTTTTACTCGGGACGAGTAAAAGGTCTAAGTATGGGGGAGTTTGATAGGTGATGGAATCACTATCATTTAGGGTAGTTTTTAGAGTCTTTTTATTGCATTAGTGTCAGTTTATGCTACTAACTCCTTGGTCCAGAAGAAGAAGATCAAAAGAAGCTAAGGAAGGAGTTATAAGCACTTAGGAGTAAAGATCGATCAAGAAGCAAAGTTTATGTTGCTCCACCGCCCTGCGAGCCCTTACAGCCGCCCCTACGGTGACCTGCCTTGACGAGACAAAGACCAGCTCCCCTGCGCCTCCCATTGTGCCCTGCCTGCGCCTCGCCTTGGGAGCTGGAAGGTGAAGAGTCTGTGTCACCGCCCCTGCGTTGGCCTTAAGGCGCCCTTGCGCCTTGACATCAGAAACGTCAGGAAGGCGAAAGGTCAGACGTTGAAGTGCATTAAAGATCCGCCCCAGCGGAGTTGAGTAGCCGCCCCAGCGGTTCTGAAGAAGATCAACCGATTCTGCCTAAACCGCCTCTGCGGGTCTTGAAGGCCGCCCCTGCGGTTTAACACTAGAAGCTTTACTCCAGTTGTTTACACCACCTTTATGGCATTAAAGGTGGTTGTTTTAGGCCGGCTATTTACTCCTAATTTAGTGTCTTTTGTAGTATAAATAGTCCATGGCTGATTGCTAGAATGATCCATGTTTTTCCTCACGAAATCCATTTTAGACTTGAGTTCTCCATTGTAATGAGTTGATAACTCCCTTGCTACATTGGGTTGGTTTGAAGCTGCTTTGTTACTTTGGTTGTAAGTCCTTTTAATATAACTTTTTTTTCCAGTAATGCTTTGTGTTTCCTTGATCTCCATTGTTTAATTGCATGTTAACTATTACTTGAGATTGATAACCTTAGGTTCTAAAGTGCATGTAAACAACTAGGATTAATAGGTTCCGGGTTCGGGTCTTTAATCTAGTAGCAACTTTAAGTAATAACGGGTTGTAATTACTTAAAGAAAAGGAACACAAATATAAAGATAAGTTTAACAGTTTTAATCTTCTCTTTATATCCCTTAGTCTTTGTTTGAATGCTAACTTGTTATTTGTTCTTGTAGGTTTACGGAACTTTAATAGGTTAAGTTGTGTTGATGCTGGTTGGCTCAACACATATGTATGATCGAGACGGAAGATTACTTAAAAACTTGTAAAAGGAATGCACCAAAGTAGCAATTGCATGCTTAGAATCAACCTAGTGTAGATTCATCCATTAGTGTCTTACTTGTCGCATTAATCGTTTTCATAAGTTTTTGTGCATCAATTCAACCAAACCCCCCCCCCCCTCCT
>BSUD01000001.1:135408844-135499715 GCA_033239045.1 Fagopyrum esculentum | reverse complement strand
TTTGTGTCACTTGTCATTATAATTGATAATTGCATCTAAAACACCTTAACTCTCTTGGGTTCGACCCTTACTTAATCACTATACTTGTTCTTAGTGCTAAGTCGGGATTTACTTTTGATTGGGTATAGACGACCATAGAAATACCTCCAGTCATGAGACTTACCCGGTGATCTATTCCCACCTTAGAAACACCTTCCCTTTGCAAACCTCATCTTTGTCCACATTATCTTTCAAGATCTTGAGTCGGAACCACAATTGGATGCTTTAGTCTCTAGAATCCGCATTCCTTTTACCTGGTTATTATATCATCTTTGATAGCTTTGATTTGTTGCTTGTGTTTTATTGACAACCTGAATTACCGATCTTTGTTTCACCATAGTCCATGTGTTCAACCTTGTAATTCTTGCTTTTATTACAATCGATTTGTACACTGTGGGTTCACTATTTGTAATTATTCTTGGTATAAATATTAAAACTTGCACACACCTTTTGGAGGGAACAAAGCTTGATCCTTCAGTAGCGTCTGTGCTATGTTGACTTTACATCCCTCTAGGCAACCGACAACCTCCATAGCAGAATCCAACTGTCCTAGCCACTGCTCCACCTCCAACCCAGTCTTTCCCATGAAAGTGGGAACCTTTAGCTGGTCGAAAGCCTTCAACCAACTGTCGGGCTTCGGCTCCTTCGTCTCAGCCTGCACTCTAACAACCTCAGCAACTCTAGTAGACGGGGAAACAACCTGTGAAACTCTCTGCGAAACCTCAACTGATCTCGCAGGAACTAGCGGTACTGGTGCTGGTCCTCCAGTCCTGATAGCCTCCTCAACTCTTTGCACATAGTCGCAATATGCAGAAGCTCCGATAGACACTTGTGCGGACTTTGTCGATGGCGCTCCTTGTGCTCCAAACCTAGCAACGGTCTCGTTCCCAGCCTCAGGAACAACACTCTCAACAACCTCTTCAGTAAATGCCTCAATGATAGGCGGATCAACAACAACTGGGGTTTGGCCCCGACCTCTAGCTAGCGAAGATCTTCCTGCACGTCCTCGTCCATGGACGGCAGGTGGAAGAGGTGGTCGACCCCTTCCTCACCCTATAGCAGCGGTAGCTCTAGTGCGTGCCATCTGCTATAAGGATAGATACATAAGACTATATATAGATATAAGGCCACGCTACATCTAAAGTACAAATCCAAAAAAACACATATAAAGGCCAACATACAAGAAACTACACTGCTGAGATCCGCGGAGGTATTGGTGGTCGCCCGTACATCTATCATAGACCGAAAAGTTTAAAAAAACAAAACAACCTTTTTAAAACGTTAGACCCCTTGCCGGTTCTACTTATTTATCCATCAGACCTGTAGAAGATTTCGAGTGCCGTTGCTGCCATACCTCCGATAGAGACAGTGTTTATACCTCGGCATATGGGTCCGAGAGGATTTGAGAATTGTTCAAGTTTCGGGACGAAACTTTTTTTTAAGGGGTGTGATGTAATAGATAGGATTTCCGAATTCTAATTAATGTTGATAAACTTAATCATTGATAGTAATTCACCCATAGCTCGCGAAGATTGCGTAAGTAATGATTATGAGCCCACCGTTATGTTCCTGGCATAATTTTGGAAGTATGGGGAAATTTTCACTTTTTCTCCCGGGTAATTATTTTTACCCTCCGGTGTTATTTGGAGCATTTGGGAGCTCGAATTATTAAAAATGCAGTTGAGAGAAATGATGAGGACATCGGATATGTCCTAGATATGAAATAACATGGAGAGAAAAAACAACCAAAAGAGTCGCTATTTCGTTTCTTAACGGCTAAGAAAGACGGCTTAGGAATACACATTTTCCGAGGCAGTTATGGAATAATTATCCCTACAATATTCCAAATTTATTATTCCAATCTCGAGAAGTTTAGAGAAGGGGGTTCGACCCACCTTTGGATCGGTTAAAGGATAATTATCGACTTCGCTAAAGGATAATTATCGTCTTCACTATAAATAGCGGAAAATACTTTATTAATTCATTTTCTTTCACGTTTCCTCGTAAAAGCTCTGATTTCTCTCAACCTTCAAACTCAGATCTACTCTCCGTTTCTTATCCGATTTCAATTTCGTTTGAGTTTTTGGATTCCTCTTTTAATTCTCTTCATATGGGTACCGAGTTTCTGCATTTCCAAGCATATGAAGAGCTGGTCGAGCATATATGTCATCAGGCAGGTTCCGTCGCAGATTCCGGTGAATTTAATCTTGTCCATGCATAGCTTGCGTCGTTGTGATTCCGAATCTTCTTTCAGATCGTCAATCGGGTTAGTAACGAATAAGTTATGAATTTATTCGTTTTCCGTACTACAATTTGGCCTAAATTGACTTTAGGCTTGTCAAAATGGATAATTAGAAATTCCATTATGGTCGTTATATTATTCTGGTGATTATGGGTTGTTTGTTTGATGAAATCTGATGACAGGTGGGTTTAGAAATTGTTTGCGGGCAAAACGTTATTCTGACGAAATATAATTAATTAATTAAAGGTTAATTAATTAAGTTAGGATTAGAATTGAGATTGAGGAATGATGATTAGATACTACCTTGAGATTTGAAGACTTGTGAATTATGTCGAGATATTAAGGTTTAGTTGGTTGTGAGGCTTATAGATTGAGTATGATCCTTATGAATCCCTTGGGTCTAGATGTGACCTTTTTGATTGATAGGAGTATTGATTATGTGTGGTTGTGATAACCTTTCCCTTTCATCCCGCCGTGGAGTCTGGGAGGTTCTCTGACGTCAGGCCATACTGACTTTACAAGAAGGGCGCAATCCACTTCCATAGGGTACACGGGTTGTGTGACCAATACTACTACAGCTGGCTAGCAGGCCCAGAGGCGAGGATGATACGTTCCTCGTGTCACATTGTTTCATCTATCTATCTATCTATCTATCTATATATATATATATATATATATATATATATATATATATATATATATATATATATATATATATATATATATATATATATACGATTTGAGTGAATGATTATTATATAAAGATGATAAAATGAGTAAATGTGTGATAACATGATTATTTGTTTACCTCCCATGACGTGTGTTTGTGCTTATGCATTACCTTATAGACGTATGGTTAGCTAATGGTTTCATACCATGTTGTAGATGCCTTGCAAGATAGGCGAGTTGCTGAGTGATCTGGCAGGGTGACAGGCCGAGGACTCTCGTACATTAGGTGGTTATGGTTTTGGAGATGTTTATGTTTCCTTCCTGCGTGAGGATGATGTTTTGTATGCCTCCTGTGTGAGGATGATGTTTTATACTCGGTTATGATCTTGTATACTTTTGGATGTACAGTTTTCTACAGTTTTATGTATTTGTTTTATATCTGTCAATGCCATGTTGTAAGGTCCAGCGAACTTGTTGTTAGGCTAGGGTCATGATCCACTGTGAGATCCTAGCTCAATGTGGCATTCCAAGTCCCGCGGATTTGGGGTGTTACACTAGGCAAACTAATTATGAGGAACATGTTGAAGACCATACAAAGACTTGTGCAAACGACAAACCTTGGACGAAGATGAAGAAAAGAAACCGGTAGTCGATTTCATATAAACCTCCTCATCCGGGTCACCATGCAAAAACACATTGTGTACATCCAATTGATGTAATTGTCACCATTTAGTTTTTGCAACCGAGCAAAAAAAGTCTAACAAAGACCATCTTAGCAACCAGAGCAAAGTTTCTTAAAAAGTAATACCTTCTCGTTGATTATTACCAACGATCGCCAAGCGAGCTTTGTCACGTTCCATTGAGCCATCAAATCGATATTTGACTCCAAACATCTATTTCGATCCAATAAGACGTTTGTCCGGAGGTAAGTTCACTAGGGACCAAGTCTTATTTTGATCCAATGCAACAATCTCTTCTTTCATTGCATTACGCCAATCAACCAAACGAAATGCCTCTGCGAAAGAACAAAGGTTTCGATACCGCAGAAACCGAAGCTAGGAAAGCGAGTTGAGTAAAAGAAAACAATCATACCTAACATAATTAGCCGAAGGATAGATCTTACGTGATGATACTGATGAGGAGATGTCGAGAGAAGATGTAGTATTAGCACAAACAAAAACAGAGTCGCGCAGCTTGATCGAGGTAGTATATGTATGGGAGTTGTGGCGAGTTGGTTCGGATGGAATAATAGAAGAGTTAATAATGTTGGTAGGATGAATATCACTAGCAGAGGTGGTCCTTTGAGGTAAAGTTGTAGGCGGGAGATTAGTAGAAATGGATGTATTATCCAACAGAGGTATAGTAGATATATTTTCATGCAAATGATTCCTCAAGTCACTGTCGGTAGGTCATGTAGATATAGGTGTTGGAGATTCTACTATATGAAAGTCATAAACAATAGACCAAAATTGATCCGGTTGTGATGATTTTAATGGCAATTGTGACATGAAGGGAAAAACTTGTTCAATAACATACATCCAGGGAAATAAAAAAAATTGTGATTCAATGTCATATAACTTCCAACCTTTAAATCCAGTTGGATATCCTAAGAGCACACACCTTCGACCCCAAGGAGCAAACATATCATGAGAGCGGGGAATTTTCAAAACATAACAAAAGAAACCAAAGGTTTTATGTGGGAATAAAAATGATGTCTCTTATGTATTTTTTCATAAGGGGTTTTGTTATCAATAATGGGGTAGAAGTACGATTATTAAATATGCAGTAGTAAGCACATGTAACACCCCGAATCTGCAGGATATCGGAATGATACGGGCGAGACCTCACAATGGGCCCCGACCCTTAGCCTGACAACAATCTCACTGGACCTTTCCAACATGGCACAAATAAAGGCAAAAACTCAAATCGTTTATAATGTATGCGAGAATAGAAAAGAAGGGATACAAAGTGGAAACTCAGCCGAGTCCTCAAAACAACACAACAACGATAACGAGATCCAAAACCGTACAACATAAATAATCTAACAACACAATGGAAACCAAAAACGTCTCGTCCTATAATGTACGGAGACCACCCGGCTGTCCACTCCTCCACCTCACTCGGCGGCATCCTTAACCTGCAAGGCATCTACTTAAACGGTTTCAAACCGTTAGCTCACATTCTAGGCATTATATAGATAATATGGCACAAACACACACATAAGAACACATAACACACAACATGCACATATACATACACATACGGTTCTTATGCTCTTTTTAAGTTATTCCTTTACTAGTTCCATTCGTTCAAAGTGTGACACGAGAGTCTTATAACTCTCGCCTCTGTCCTAGTGTAACTATTAGCATGAAATATAACGATATTTTAGGCACTTGTTTTATTTGTTTTTCCCTTATTATTGTGTACATGGATATAGTTTTGAAGCAATTATGAGCTTGTTCACCTATTTTATCGATATAGAGATCTATACTAGCTTTGTTTTGTTTATAGGTGAATAAGAGCTTGAATCGGAGCAAATGATGGAAGAGAAGGAGTATTTGATCATGTTCGAGGACAAGGAGATGCATTAGTGAAGCTAAGAAGGAGCATGGATGAAGGATTGCATGAAACAAAGGCAAAGAAAGAGATTATGCAAGTCCATGCCCTGCATTACGGCCGTGGACTTGGCATCATGAACGTGGAAGAAAGTTTGAAGCACTCCAGAGAGTTACACGGTCTAAACCACGGCCATGGAAATTCTATGGCACCATAATCTGGTTCCACGCTCTAAATTACGGTCGTGGAAAGTTCTACATGACCGTGATCTTGGCAAATCTTATGATGTGTCATATTTGCCACGTCATCAAAGTAAATGGGCTTTTATCGTAACCCTTCCTCGCTCTATAAAAGGAGTAAAGAAAGGATTTTTCGGCATCCGCGCTTATCCCGTGCTTATCCTTGCTTAGGGTTGTTTTGGACGCCGCTTAGAGTTTCAAGGCCGACGGTCAGGATTGAAGATCGAAGATTACTTACGGCGGAAGTTTGGTGATTTCTTAGGTTTTGATTTCGGAAACGATTGACAACCGTTTTCCGTTGTTTGCCTGAGATATTTGTGAGGATTCTTATTCCATATTCTGAATCCATTGAACATATTGCTTTGTTATTTGGATTTGAGATTGATCTTAAGTTTTTTTTTGAGTTTTCGAGGGTTTTCATATTTCTTTCATTCTAAATTGAATATTGAATCAATGACAATGATTGTTGGCTAAAACCCTTTAGCAATTCTAAGGTGAATGGTTGATAGTTGTGGCTTAGATTATGATAGATCGATCGTAAACAGATTGAACCCTGAGAGTGTGAGAAACTCGTCGACGAACCTAAATTACGGCCTGTTCTTGAAGTTCCACGGCCGTGGAACTCAAGATCCTACCGTGATTTTATCTTATCTACGACCTTTGCTTTTGCTTTAATCCAAAGTTAAAGATTTGCTTTAACCTAGCTTTGGCTTGCCTTTCCTAGGTAGTAGTGAGACTCAACATCCTCTATTTCGGTTTCGAGTGTCACAACCTTAACCGTTTGAGTTTATCTTGATCCTTTGGGTTTGGGTTGGGGTATTTGAGTTTAATTCTTGTCTTTAGATCCTTTCTATACTACAGCCTCAACAACCTTTATAGAGAGAGGTTTTTGGTTAGACATATAGGGTTTTGGAACTTCACCGTACATTACCTTGCTTTAGTATACCGTTGTAATTCTCGACTCTGTCCTTATACTTATAGAATATCTTGAATTGATTGCCACAATTTGATATCCGGATCTTTAGGGTTGCTGTTTTCCCCAATATTTGCAAAACTTTACACTTTTACTTGCTTGATTACTTGAGACTGAAATTTGACTCACCAAAGCCCTGAGTTTGATACTCTAGAATACTTGCTAATCTATGCCGATCCGTACACTGCGGGTTCACTTGCTTTTATTTCAGTTTTATAAATATAAAGCTTATTTGCACGCACGTTTTATGGCGAAAAGGTTTTTGGCGCCGTTGCCGGGGATTTGGTCAAGACCAAACTTCGGTTCTCGGTTGTTGAGCTTGGGAGCTTTGCTCTTGTTATTTGATATCTCTTTTGAGTGTTCTTCGCAGGTTCCTTTAGGTATATGCGCAGGTCTAGATCCATCAAGAACCTCGTACCTTTTAATCTGGAACTTGAAAAGACTCTAAGAAAAAAGGCTAAAGAAAGAAAGATGGCCGAAAACAAAGAAAGAAATCTCCAAGCGGAGTTGGAGGAATCTCAAGCTCAATTTAGGTTGAGTGAAAAGGTTCGTATGGAAGAAGCAGAGCGTCGTCAATTCCAAATTGATGAGCTCAAAGCTATGATGTTGGATATGAAGTTGGAGATGAATAACTCCAAGAAGAAGAAGAAAGTCAAACCAACTAAATCCGTTAGAGCTGAATCATTCGACGATGAGGATGATGATGATATGTCACCACTAGAGGAAATCGATCCATTAATCAATCCAGTCCGGAATGATCCAAGACCACCCGTAATTCCTCGTATTCCAGCTGGGGTGCGAGAGCCGCTCGTGTCGATGAGGAGCCGTGAACTCTTGGACAAAGGATGGATCCGATTCAGCAACCACGCCGCCTAGGTGTGAATTTTGAAGCCGAGGATATCAAGGAATTCAGCTTTAGTCCACAAGTGATCACCATGGTTCGCCAAAATCAATTTGGTGGAACGAGTGCAGAATCTTCACATCAACATTTACAGAATTTTGAGATTTTAATGGAGACAATGAAGCCGAAGAAGACCACCACCAACAATTACAAGATCAAGCTATTCTTCTTCTCTTTGAAGGACAAAGCCTTGTCTTGGTATCAAGCTCTTCCAAATGGAAGACTTAACACATGGGAGGATCTATCTTTGGAGTTCTTAACCAAGTTCTTTCCGCCATCCAAGACTGCGGAGTTGAAAGGTAAGATCAATGCATTCATTATGAAGCCTAACGAAAGTTTGTTTCAATCTTGGGAAAGGTTTCAGGATTTATTGTTGGATGGCCCACACCATGACATTTCAAAGCTAGAATTGTTGGAGATATACTACAAGGGGCTGGATGTGGAAACACAATTCAAGCTCCAATCCCTTTCATGTGGTACATTCATGGATATGAGAGAAGATGATGCTTGGGACTTCATTGAAAAGTAAGCCCAAGTGATTGAGAAGTATTCTCACCGGAAGGTGGATCCTAGCCATCAAAATAGAGGAGATCCGGGAGCTAAGTTGACACAAGCTGCGCAAACTCAAATCTTTTCCCTCAATACCGAAACCAAGGAGTTGAAGGAAGTCATTAGAGTTGGCCTTCAAAAGCCAAAAGAGCAAGATGTTGGATACTTAGGAAACAACAACAACTATCAAGGGAATGAGAATACCAACAAGAAGAACCAGAACAACAACCGGAACAATTGGAACAACAACAACAACAACCGGAACAACAATTGGAACAACAATCGGAATTCAAACAACAATTGGCGTTCCAACCAACAACAAAATTCTGGTAATCATTATTCCAATTCAGGAAATTCACTAACACCGCCATCTTCTTCTTCTACTCCTTTGAAAAGCCAAGGACAATCATCAAATGGCGCAAGCAACTCAGGAAAAGAGAAGCCCGATCCCATGTTGGAAACAATCTTGGGAAAGCTTCAAGGATGAAGAGCAGCCATCATGGATGGGAGCTCCTCCTCCATGGTACGAGCAGGCACCGGCAGCACCGACTCCTCAGGACGCTCCAGCATGGTATGGACTGCCACCAGCTTGGTATGAGCAGCTACCGGCATGGGCCACCGATCTATCCATGAGAGTGGGAGACCTAGACATCCGCCAGGAGACTCAGGACACACGGAGCCAGGAGCATGATGATATGATGAGAGACATTTACCGCCAGTAGTTTGGGCGGAACTACAGCTCCGAATTCCGTCCATTTCCTCCACCGCCTTCCCAGTGATGACAAGAGATGATTGCCGGTTCGAGCCGCCCCACCACCATCTAGTGAGTTCTTTGTTTTCTTTTCTTGTCTTTATTTTTCTTTTGAACATTGAGGACAATGTATGTTTCAAGTATGGGTGGGGTGTGACTATGATTGTAATAACTCTACTATGTTTGCTTGCTTAATCCATGAACACTTGCATGTTTCATTTTATAGTCACATGTTTTCATTATTGCATTGCATGAAAAAGCTTTGAAAAACCCATACAAATTTGAAAAATTTTGAAAAGTTTTTGTGCTTCTAAGATTAGGGTTGATTCCTATGATAATTCTCACTTGCGGAATGAGGTTTTGATGACAATTGTATGCTTAAATTGAACAATGAATTGAAAAGAGATTAAGTGTGTTGTTTATCCTTTCTTGCAAGTTTCATAATGTGAAGAGTTTTATCTAAATCATTTTGAGAAACGAAGGTTGAAATCACAATATAAGTTCTTATACTTCTTTATGAAATGACTAAGGCACTTCGATTTTCTTACTTCTTTTTTTGATCATTTAGCCCCTCAATGAAATAATTACCTCCCTTACCTATCCGGGAACTAGGAGGACTTGAGTTTTTGCATGTTTGAGGTGGGAGGGCCATGAAAGCAATTGTTTGCATTCAAAGAATAGAAATTATAGGTTTGGGGAAGTCAATCATGACGATGAGTAACTCGGTATCATTCACATAGCCGGGTGTTTGTGTCTTGCCAAAGTCGGATTGAGCGACATTCCTAACGGACTATGGTATGTGCATCAAGGGTTTGAGGCATCTCGAAATTGAGAAACGTCAATCTCCTAGGCTTCGGTTTTTGTGCACCGTTGTCCATATTTCCAAAAAGTAAAGTCGAAAAATAATGTGAAAAAGAAAAGAGCAAAGCTCTAAGTTGATGGGTGTTGTAAGTAAAACAAAAAGAAAAAGAGTTACGGTATTCCTTTTCCCGGATTCATGCACCACATCCCTTACAAGTTTCCCTCCTTTCCGCATTCTCGACCTTACTTGAAAGTCCTTAAGATCAAAAGAATGTTATTTGACTTGGTGATCTAAATTGAAGTTTCACATGCTTGATTTTGACAATGCTTGAAGGTTATGATGTATGTCTTAAAGTTTAAGCAATTTATGATGTTTCTTTGCTCTACATTCTTTGGTTTATGTGTATGAACGCTTTCAAGAATGAATGAAGCAAGTTATGAGGATGATCTATTGATTAGAAGCACATTTGTCAAAGAGTTTGTTTGTTTTGAATTGCATCCATATTTCATTCTAACTTGTGTTCTAAGCTTTTGAAAACCTTGCTTGGGGACAAGCAAGTGACAAGTATGGGGTATTTTGTTAGCATGAAATATGACGATATTTTAGGAACTTGTTTTAGTTGTTTTCCCCTCATTATTGTGTACATGGATATAATTTTGAAGAAATTATGAGCTTGTTCACCTATTTTATCGATATAGAGATCTACACTAGCTTTGTTTTGTTTATAGGTGAATAAGAGCTTGAATCGGAGCAAATGATGGAAGAGAAGGAGTATTTGATCATGTTCGAGGACAAGGAGATCCATTAGTGAAGCTAAAAAGGAGCATGGATGAAGGATTGCATGAAACAAAGGCAAAGAAAGAGATTTTGCAAGTCCACGCCCTGAATTACGGCCGTGGACTTGACATCATGAACGTGGAAGAAAGTTTGAAGCACTCCAAAGAGTTACACGGTTTAAACCACGGCCATGGAAATTCTATGGCACCGTAATCTGGTTCCACGCTCTAAATTACGGTTGTGGAAAGTTCTACATGACCGTGATCTTGGCAAATCTTATGACGTGTCATATTTGCCACGTCATCAAAGTAAATGGGCTTTTATCGTAACCCTTCCTCGCTCTATAAAAGGAGTAGAGAAAGGAGTTTTCGGCATCCGCGCTTATCCAGTGCTTATCCTTGCTTAGGGTTGTTTTGGACGCCGCTTAGAGTTTCGAAGCCGACGGTCAGGATTGAAGATCGAAGATTACTTACGGCGGAAGTTTGGTGATTTCTTAGGTTTTGATTTCGGAAACGATTGACAACCGTTTTCCGTTGTTTGCCTGAGATATTTGTGAGGATTCTTATTCCATATTCTGAATCCATTGAACATATTGCTTTGTTATTTGGATTTGAGATTGATCTTAAGTTTTTATTGAGTTTTCGAGGGTTTTCATATTTCTTTCTTTCTAAATTGAATATTGAATCAATGACAATGATTGTTGGCCAAAACCCTTTAGCAATTCTAAGGTGAAGGGTTGATAGTTGTGGCTTAGATAATGATAGATCGATCGTAAACAAATTGGACCTTGAGAGTGTGAGAAACTCGTCGACGAACCTAAATTACGGCCTGTTCTTGAAATTCCACGGCCGTGGAACTCAAGATCCTACCGTGATTTTCCCTGATCTACGACCTTTGTTTTTGCTTTAATCCAAAGTTAAAGATTTGCTTTAACCTAGCTTTGGCTTGCCTTTCCTAGGTAGTAGTGAGACTCAACATCCTCTATTTCGGTTTCGAGTGTCACAACCTTAACCGTTTGAGTTTATCTTGATCCTTTGGGTTTGGGCTGGGGTATTTGAGTTTAATTCTTGTCTTTAGATCCTTTCTATACTGCAGCCTCAACAACCTTTATAGAGAGAGCCTTTTGGTTAGACATATAGGGTTTTGGAACTTCACCGTACATTACCTTGCTTTAGTATACCTTTGCAATTCTCGACTTTGTCCTTATACTTATAGAATATCTTGAATCGATTGCCACAATTTGATATCCGGATCTTTAGGGTTGCTGTTTTCCCCAATATTTGCAAAGCTTTACACTTTTACTTGCTTGATTACTTGAGGCTGAAATTTGACTCACCAAATCCCTAAGTTCGATACTCTGGAATACTTGCTAATCTATGCCGATCCGTGCACTGTGGGTTCGCTTGCTTTTATTTCAGTTTTATAAATATAAAGTTTATTTGCACGCACATTTTCGGGCCAACAGTAACCAACAGGAGTGATGCGGAGCTCAACTCGTATACCATGTGGAGTGGCAAAGAAGCCCGCCCGTATACCATGTATGGGCTGGTCTTAGAGAACCTCCCAGTCTCCCTCGGGAGTTGGGCAGTGATGTCACCGCCCAATAATAATAGTAACAATGGGCCAAATAATATATATAGTCAAGTAGTCCTAATCCCTTTATATGATCAAAAGCGATAAAACACACACCACCATCATGTATCCAAATAATGCATAAAAGCGGCTAAGTAAGTCCGAGGACTTACCTTGTGTCAAAGCTAATCAAAACAAACGATCTCAACTTTCCATATGGGAATAACCAAGGCCTGATCACAACAAGGTGCCCATCAACATCAATCTCATTACTCAACTCAAAGACTCTCCAAGGTTAGCAACCGAACATAGAGTGGAATAACTAGTAAACTAGGAAAGCTCTCTTAAAACTTTAAGAGGTCATGAACATGATAATCAAAGGAAAAAGGGAACAACAACCCACACCCTATATGTGCTCAAAGACTACCCAAAGCTGGAGTAAGAACACAAGACCGAAGAGAGACCATAAGGTCTTCACACACACAAGATCAACTACGATTCCAACTAACTCAAAGGGAACCTAGGTTCAAGCCACTAGATGGCATTCTCATAAGTCCTAGGTCCACCCAAAGCATGCTTCTAACTAGATATAACCATAAGGCTAAGGAAGGAACGATGAGAAAGGGAGGAAGAAGCCTAATGGTGAAGAAAACGCAACCGCGGAAGCAAGCTAGCGCCCCCTGCGTGGACCCGTCACCACCCTTGCGGAAGCTTGGAGACGCCCCTGCGGTGGCTCATGTCCGCCCCTGCGGTGGCTCACGTCCACCCCTGCGCCTCTGGTGGTCCGCCTCCCAGTCGAACAACAGAAGCTTCGTCTTCTTCGTTTCTTCGATTGTATCTTTGCTCCAAGTGCTTCCTTCTCTGGCTGGGCCTTCTTCATACACTATCCACATGTCTTAGCTTCCTCTCCACGACCTAAACGAGCTAAAAGGATGGACATGCAAAGGGTTTACATGATCTCTCTTCAAAGCTTCCTCCATAGTCATGGAGGTGAAGAGAATAAGAAGGAGAAGAAAACAACATCAAAGAGATGAGGGGAGGAGGGAGCTTACCACAACAGATCCAAAACTTCAAGGCTATAGATTCCTATCAAGATCTTCCAAGGAGAGAAGGCACAAGAAGAAGAAGAGAGAAAGAACCAACGTGAGAGTGAGAAGGAAGAGTTAGAAGAGAGGGAGAGTAAAAGAAGAAGCATAAAGGGGTGGGGAGACCCAAGGGTCAGTTGTCCCCTATGTCTCCTCACTTCACAACCCAAGGCCGGAAACACAACAGGGGAAGCCCAAAGGTTGGCGCGGGATTTCGGGGATAAATCCCGACACTCAACACACGTGCTTGCGGGAAAAACTGAGCCGTTGACGCGAGAAGAGCGATAAACCTCTCGACATCCGGAATAAATATTCTGGATGTTACAACACTTACTCATCTCAGAAAGTAATAGGTAAATTTGCTTGAAAGCGAAGTGAACGAGCTTTATTTAATAAGTGTCCATGTTTCAATATTTAACAAGTGTCTATAATTGCGCTCTACCCTACCATTTTGTTGTGAGTAGCAATACACAAGGTTTCAAAAGCAATGTCATGTGTATTACAGGGAGGGCGAAGACAAGTAAACTCAGTTGATTCATCGAAATCAAATTACATTTCAACTTAGGCACTAAAAGAACATGTTGCATGTGTAGATGATCGAAGAAAATTAAGGTGCCCAGTTGTGAGGTAGTAGTCAATTCCCATCAGGAAGCATCAATGAGATTGGAACATCCTTTAGATTAGTCAAGATAAATTGATTTCATATCATAAGGAAAGTAACACCGCTATCAAATCAACAAATACCATTAGTAGTGTCGACGGACTGTGAATTGTCAAACATATTAGCCAGGGAAGTCCACTGATCATTTGAGAGGGCCGGTAAATGTGATCTATCGACAATAATCAAACTGGAAGATGATGTAGCAAGCGGCGAAGATCGTGTAACTTGTGCAACCACTACAAGTATATCAACACATCAATTTTTCCTTGCCCTTTTCATTAGCAACAAAACTTTGAGAAGAAGAATAAGTACCAGTAGGCTTTCCAATCGAGTCCTAAGGCCACTAGTCAAGATAGTCGATTAATTTGAGACAATACGGATCACAAGTATTGGGGGTTGCATTGGGTGGTCATGGTGGCCGCAACAGTACAAGGTGTAGAGATGGAGCGTAATACGACCGGGAAAAAATTGATCCAAGCAAAAGAAGGACTAATTAGAGAGAATTAGATATTAAGAGAATAAGATAGTTGACAACTCTGTTACCATAAAGATAATTGTGAAAATAGGTAAAGACGAAAATTCTCAAAGGTATAGTTTTAACTAATTACAAAAGTGAAAGATATTCACATAAAATAATATATATATATATATATATATATATATATATATAAAATATAAGATAGTTATGTCCTTACTAGGAACTAAAGTAGTCTTATATTGATCACGTCTCTACCAGATGGCACGTATGAGAGCGACAACTTACGTCGGACGAGGAGAGGGCCAACCTCCCCTTCCTCTAGGAGCTCAGAGACAGGGACGTGTGGGTAGGCCTCAGAGGGGCCGAGGTCGGGGATGTGTTCCTGTTGTAGATCCGCCAGCTGCGGATGTACCTGCTGAGGAGGTGGCTGAGAGTATTGTTCCATCCGGAATATTGAACTAAGGTTTCCTCAAACTGTGACTCGGTTTAAAAAAAGCTCTAATTTTACCCTATATAGGGGCATAATATTAGCCATTCTACTATGACTCGGTTTAAAAAAGCTCGATTAGAGCTCATTCACTTTCTAAACATGTCACATATCAACATATTTTGAAGGTCATTTAAAATTGAAAGAATTGGGTTAAAAAATCTCTTTTTTTTTTATATGCTTTTGTTTTGTAGAAACCTCTAATTTTAACCTATATATATTTTCCATAGATGAAAGGAATTAGGTTAAATAGGTGTATTCTCATAAATGAACAAAATTGGGTTAAATAAAGATATAATTACTAAATGAATTTATGATATGAATAAGGATATGTTTATTAAATAAGTTTATGATATGAATCTCTTAGTAGTGTAATAGTGGTGAAAGACTTGATTATTCATTTCACCCTTTAAAATTTAACTCATCTCGAACTCGCTTATCACCGTGTGAAGGTTGAGCGTGTCAATGCTCAACTAGTTTGGGCCATATAGAACACTACCTCTCACTGGTTAATATCTCAAACCTATTTTTTTTACCTCATCAAAAACAAGTAAATTTGGGCCTCTTAGAAGAAAGAACCACAATCATGTCCTCATGGGCTTGAGTTAACCATTTGGGCCTCCAACGTGTAAAGCGATTGCCACTTCCTTGGTCACAGCCAACTGAATTTCAGTGCCACCGCAAAACCCCAACTCGCCGGAGCCGTCTGCCTCCGACGAAGAAATCTCCAAGGCTCTTTCCACATTTGTTTATTCAAGCAAGACAATTTCTCTCTAATTCCTGTTTCGCATGTAGCCTAAGTTCAGTCCATGGCTGATTTGCAGGTGCTCTTCTTTCATTCCCGTTTATCTACTGTTCACCTTCTGAATATTTTGTTTAATATCCGCATTCTCTCTTCTTCTTTTTTTCTTGCGAAGGTCGGGGTTTTGATCCCTCTAAATAAGGATTTGGAGGAAGGTAATTCGGTATCGAAGTTGCCAATTTTGAAAGGGGGTAATGTGATAGGTCGAAATGATATCCTGGTGCCTGATAAGCGACTTAGTCGTAAGCATCTCACCTTGTCTGCTTTAGCTAATGGTTCCACAGAGCTGACGGTGGTATGTCCAAACTGATTTCGTCTCTGAGACTGAGTTCTTCGTATTATTAGTTATTTAAATTCTTTTGTTTCAAAAATTAAAGCTACCGAATACACTTTCAGGGCCTGTTCATTTCCCATATCCTAATATCAGTATTTCAGATATGGATATCGATATCATGATATTTGTGTTTGGCAATATGGTGAAGTATATCAGATGTCAACAAACTCGGTATCCATGTTGGAAACCATGTCCTCCACATCTTAGATATTCAAGAGAGAAGATGTTTGTAAAAAAAATAAAAATCGAACCTTGCAAAAAATCAGCAGAGAAAGGTAAAAGGAAAGTGAAGGATGCGGAGGTACAACTCACAGTCACAGAGAAGCAGAAAGGTCGGAAATGGCGATGTGATTGTGAAGAGAGAGAGGTAGAGATGACGGGGAACTTGTTCAGAAATAGAGCACTAACGAGAATTAGGAGAAGAATTGATATCGGTGAATTTGTAGGGATTTCAAAATTAATAAATAAGTAAAGTAGGTAGATATGAGTATATCATTTTTATATCGATATATTCAATTACTAAACACGGATATGAGATACGTGATATCCATATCTGATATCAGGATATGGGAAATGAACAGGCCCTCAGTGGGGGTGCCACTTGAATATCAGTGGGATGCGACTTGAATATTCGTTATTGTAATGATCGCTTTCCTATATAATGATTGGCATTGCTGGAAATAGTCCCAATTCTGCGAGCGCAAAGTTTATAGATCTGTTTCAGTTGGTTGTTAAGAAGTTTATGGATTTCTTAATGCTGTCACAGGAGGGAACAAATCCTGTTGTAGTTAATTCCGGTGCAGGGAGGAGGAAATTGAGTTCGAGAGAAAGAGTTGCAGTGAAGGATGGAGATGTTATAGAGTTGATACCCGGAGAATACTTTTTCAAGTATGTAAATATGGTTGATGGGAGTAAGTCATTCCCTGTTAACAAAATCAATGCAAACAATGGTGCAGACAAACACGTTGCCAATGAAATAGGGAAGAAAAGAATACAAAGAGAATTTGATGTCGAAGTCTCAACGTCACGTATAAAGGTGAATCTTTTGCTCTGAAGTTCATCTTCATTGAAGCTAATTTAGGTCTTGACTTTTATAGTTCAACAATTTACCCTTGTTTATGGTAGTTTTGTTATTGAAAAGGACGTGGACAATTAGCACTTACTATCGGGAATGTTTTGCACCCATGCTGACTTATACAATTCCTTAGCATAATGACTTTATCTGTACAATGGTACATCTTTACTATGGTCAATAGGAAAAAATAACAAATTGTGTTTGGCTTGCTTCCCTATTTTTTTCGCTATCTTCTTAGATGGAAGTATTTCACCGTGTTCCTAAGTAATATAAACCATTGAATCTTGAACTAAGGTTTCCTCAAACTGAATTTGAGATTTAACTTCTCTTAGGATGTGTTCTGCATTATTAAATAAGAAAATATGATGAAATTGTTAGGAAGTTTTTCTGCACATTGTTGACTTGATGCAGTGTCTAATTTATTCTTCATAGATTGAGAATAAATCTGCAAGCATATTAGAAGAGAAATCTTTGACTATTCATACATCTGGGAGCTCTCAGTTGAAGAAACATATTGCTTTGTCATCGAACAAGTATCAACAGACATTGTCTCATTTTCATTGTTCCAATGAAGAATTGTCTCGAACTTTTCGACTTATGAGTGTACAACGGCTTCCAGCATGGGCTAACACCTCTTGCGTGTCCATTGGGGATGTCATTCAGGTATGACTTTCTAATCTGTAGATTCACGTTTTTGTTGTTCCTTGGAAAATTGTACTCAATCAGGTATGTAGTGGTTCATAGGCTTTGTAAAGTTTGCAAAGTGAAAGAATTAGCATTTCCAATTTCTGTTTCCTAGAGAAACTTGGAAGCAAGGATCCACATATCCTTCTGTAAAACTATCACGACTATAGTTTTAGTTGGCGCCTTTATGTTTACATTTCCATTAGACCTGTACAAAAGCGGACTCGGGCCGGGCCATAACTAGAACCTCTACCCGGAAGGTGCGGGACGGTCTGGCCCGACCCGCCTTGTCCGGGCCACGAACGCTACTGTGGACTTTTTACGAAGGCCTAACTTGACAGGCCGCCCGGACGGCCGATCCACCCACGTAAAAAGCGGGCGGGCTATCGGTCCAGCCCGGATGGCCCATATGTACTTGATTGTGTGTTTTTCCCGGGATTTATCATTCAAAACATGTATTTTAATGTATTTAACACAAGTTTTCAATCCAATTATACCTGCATAGTGCACTACCAACGAGTTCCACAACATCAACACACAAAAGTGAAAACTCGTCAATATGCTCAAAACAAACTAAATGAAAAATCAGAGTAGGTTACATATATATAAATAAATGGGCCAGGCCCGATCGGGCCAAACTAGCTGAGTAGCTGCCCATGCTTTTGTCTTTTCCGGGCAGGCCGGCCCGGATTCATACATGTCTCATTTCCATCTCTCTATTATGTATCCATTTTTTGTAACATAGGTGCACTATGCTTGAGGCGACTACTCTGTTTTGTTTTCTCTATTTTTGGAGATGTGCTGAAAATAAAATTCACATTGTGACCAGTTAGTTCATTATCAAGTGAATCTTTTTACAGTTTTATCTATTACTCATTCTGGTTTTCTTTGGACAGGGAGATGTCCTCATTGCAATTCTTTCAAACTACATGGTGGATCTGGATTGGTTACTATCAGGTAAACTTCAGCTTTAGCCAACCATTAGGCCTATCTGGTTTTGATATTCTCATGCAATAAAGATTAAGTGTGCCATAGAGTAAGTCTTAGCTCAAAAGAGCATCAATTTATCATACGCAGGAACACCGACCATGATCAACTTAGATTTTAGATGCATATAATGTCATTCAGTGGAGCTTTGATTAAATTGTGTACTAAATTGTACAAAGTTGTTTCATCTATTGACTTGTTGTTGACTTCATCATGCGCTGTGTAAAGTAATTTGGTCGATAAAAATACTTGCTGTTTTAGCTTTCGACAATTTTTAAGCGAAGTATTGAATAAACTTGATATTTTACAGATTTCCTAAACCTTAACCCTGATTAAGTGTGCACCACCATATTCAGCCAATGAATGAAAAGTTTGAAAAAAGTCAACCGAAACAATTTTCAGTAACAATTCTCATAACAATCTTAATTGATTGTCTAGAAAACCTAAAGCAACCTATTAACTTAATTAAAACCCAAATACTAAAATGACAATTAACTTGATCGGAAGGAGTATATAAGCACTTCCATCCCAAAAATCTTCCTAAAGTCTCTTAAACTACTTTCTCAGTTCTTTCTCTTCACCCTGGGAAATTATGTCCATCTTAAGTATATTTTATCACATAGTTGTCCTTAATTATCAGTTTTATCACCTCTATTCTCCCACCAAATCTGAATTCCTTCCCAATTTTTTTATGGTCAAAGATAATTGAAAGAATTGGGAGAAGTAGGCTCTTTTTTACGGGCTTTTATTTTGTAGATCCCTCTAATTTTTACCATTCTAATTGACTTACCACAGGTATATTTACTTAATGAGTTTATGCAATGGGTACTCTTAATAGAT
The DNA here is from genome assembly GCA_033239045.1 of Fagopyrum esculentum. Lineage (NCBI taxonomy): Eukaryota > Viridiplantae > Streptophyta > Magnoliopsida > Caryophyllales > Polygonaceae > Fagopyrum > Fagopyrum esculentum. The sequence goes on along the minus strand of BSUD01000001.1, from coordinate 135,480,212 downwards.
TAATGTGATAAAAGGCCTAGTTAGCCATTTTACCCAACATAATTTTAGTGTGCTGGATGGAGGTGATCTAAAAAGTACATAACAATTTTACTAGGGTTTTCCAACCACCAGAATGCTGGATTTGGAGGTTGCACTTTTGTGGTGCTAAAAAAGTACATAACAATTTTACTATGCTTTTTCAACCACCCCAGTAGGGGTGTTATATGAGCTGAGCCTAAATTTTATATAAGCTTTGAAATGTGTTCATATTCGGCTCGTTTAGAAAGTAAACGAGCTTGAGTCAAGCTTTTGATGAGCCGATCTCGAATAACTTGGCTAAAATAATGTTCCTGTAGTGTTATTTTAGTCGAACAAGACAAACTTTACCGAACAAGCCGGGCATTGATATGCTTAAGCTCGGCTCGTTTATAGTCGAGCCCGAGCTGAACCTAAATTTATACGAGCTTTAAAATGTGTTCATAATCGGCTCGTTTAGAAAATGAATGAGCTTGAGCCAAACTTTTGACAAGCCGAGTAACTTGTCTCATATTACAGCCCTACACACCAGTGTTGGATTTGGAGGTTGCGCTTTTTGTGGTGCTAATAACTTATATTTTTTTGATTTAGATCATCTCACATTCATATTGTCACTTGTTTCACAGCTCTAAACTGTCAGTTTCTCTTTTTCTGCCTTTGAGTATTCTCTCTTTGTGTCTGTAGCATGTCCAATGCTTAAGAAAGTTCCTCATGTGCTGGTTGTTCATGGAGAGGGTGATGGCACACTGGACTATATGAAGGTTTCTCTAGCTTTTCTGATTGGAACTTTGGAGCAAGGTAGTGATACCTTTTGGTTCTTATGACTTACTCTACTTCCATAACCGTTATGCAGATGGCCAAACCTCCAAACTGGATATTGCACAAGCCGTCTTTACCCATTTCCTATGGGACTCATCATTCAAAAGCCATGCTTCTTGTCTATCCTCGAGGAGTGAGAGTGGTTGTGCATACAGCAAATTTGATTCATGTTGATTGGAACAACAAAAGTCAAGGCTTGTGGATGCAGGATTTCCCTTGGAAAGGTCAAACTAACTTGAACAAAGTGTCTGACTTTGAAACCGATCTCCTTGAATATCTCAGTGTATTAAAGGTATCAATATGTAGATTTTGATCTGGATTGGGCTGTTTCCTTATGGTGTGATTTTTCTTTTGGTATATTATTTTTTTTCTTTTTACGGGAGTGTTAGGAGAGGAGAGAGTCTGGCTGCTGCTGGTATTCATGAAATCCCTCTAGTTCTCCTAAATATGTATTAAATGGCTCCTGGGTAGTGATCTGATATATGCTGTGTTCTTTGCAGTTTCCCGAATTTACAGCTAATTTGCCGACTCTTGGTAGCTTCAAAATCAATCCTTCTTTCTTCAAGAAGTTCGATTATGGAGATGCAGTGGTATTAATTTCATCCTTGGTGGTGTCAATGTATAATTTTGGGCAACAATTACTTCAAGAGTACACTACTGTTCTCACTTGAGAAACCTATGTCTGTGCACTTCTTTTTTTTTTTTTTTTTTTAATTCTTTACAGTTTAAGTATGTCATTTACCATCATGATTACGTGCATACATCTTTGAATTTTGGAGCCCCTTCTTCGAGCCATAAATTTGTCCTTCCTGATATAAATGCTAGAGTTTGTTATATGAGAAGGCTCAGATGATACTTCATGGGAAAAATAATCTGATACAATTATGGAGCACGAAAGTTGGTACAAAGCTATGTGAATTGCATGATTTAACATGGGGATTTTGAAATCCTGGACATATCTACCAGATTTGGTTTTCATGTTAGCTTCTATATATTTTTAGGTCAGACTGGTTGGTTCGGTTCCTGGTTACCACACTGGGCCTAACCTAAGGAAGTGGGGTCATATGAAGCTACGCTCTATTCTTGAAAAATGTAGTTTTGACAAACAGTTTCAGCATTCTCCATTAGTTTATCAGGTAAGCCACTTTTCAGTCCCTTTAGTTTTTCTTTGTACATGTATATTGCTTCCCAAAGACTCCAATGCCTGCATATATTAAATGTGCAGACAATTTGAAGTTGTTGAATCTAATTCATCTTGTTGCAATATCATTGGTCGGAGTATGTCTTTATATTACCTCCTTAGTTACTTACGCACCATATTTTGTTTAATATGTAGAAATTTCGTGTTTCAGTTTTCCTCTCTTGGTTCTCTGGATGAGAAGTGGATGGCTGAGCTGAAAACCTCAATGTCTTCAGGTACTTCAGACGATAAAACACCCCTAGGGTTGGGTGAGCCACTAATAGTATGGCCAAGTGTGGAAGATGTCCGGTGCTCTTTAGAGGTGATTATAATACTTTGTTTTTTCATTTATTTGACGTAAAATGCATTCTGTTGTTGCTTATTCAAAGCAATTGTTTTATACAATCTGTTGTTTCTGTTATGCAAAGTGGACCTAATTAAGGTTTAGAATACTAGTCTCTTTTTGCTAACAATTCGACACTTATACATTCTATATCAAAAAATGCTTTTCAAAAGCATAAAATGTCCAAAATAACTCTCATTTCTGCAAAACAAACCCTAGCCTTGCTTAAATAAGGTTATTTTGGATATTTTAATTTTTCTCTTAATATTTTACTGACGCTAAAATGAGTTTGGTTGCTGAATTGTAGCAATGTATTGATAATGGGTGGTTCAAGGCCTTTCTGCTTAAAGTGTGGTTGCTTAATATGGGATAAGTTAAGGGAGTTTCTATGGAGTCTTCCCTTCTAATCCAGCATATCTCTCATATGTTCTGCTCGCAGTTGTGCATGATCCTCAGCAAACTTGGTAACCGCTTTTGAAATAGGAGTTACCTGTCCATCAAACGATATCCCACTTTTCTCCCTTCTTTTTGATGTTAGTATTAATTATTATTGACTCTGGTTCTATAGCTGCAAAGCGATGTCCATGATTCTTTTTTGGTACAAACATTTTCTTGCAGCCTATCATTTAGCCTGCCTGGTCTATCAGGAGATGTGATGGCTGAGCCATATCATTCCATTTTACAGTTGTCAGCGCAAACCTGCTCTTCCCGTTTTATTTGTTTTTTTTGTTAATCATTTTGATTACTTATTCTCTGTTGCCAGTGTGCCTGGTCTCATTCCTGAATTACACAGCTCAGCCACACTCTTCATAGGATAGCATAAAAAATCATGATAATAAATAGTCAGCTGGCAGCTGATGAGATCAGAAAGCAAGAGCTAGACACACATCCTTTCCATTGAAGGCTCTTGAACATCTTAACCCTTCCTTTAGGGACTGGATGGGATTGGCGGGATTTGTGCCCAGCCCTAGGTAAAACATTCATAAGTTTAACATACAGGCTTGACAAGTTCATTTTTCTAATGTATTAAAAAGTTAAAAACCACGGACTAGACATATTCTCCCTCCTTTTTACATTACTTTGTCAGCACTTCGAGAACAGCATGAAGAAGTAGGGACTTCCCTCCCTATGTAATTCCTGTATCTCGAGAAAATGTCTCACAAGAATGTCCATTTGCCAAAATATTAAAACATTCGTGAGGTTTTCAATTTCTTAATGAAGAAGATGCAAGTGTGATATAAGTCATATAACTTCAAATCTTCCCACTTCCCTTTTTCGATAAAATGTACATGAATCTGTACCTGTTTTGACTTTCCTTATTATCAGGGCTATGCTGCAGGAAGTGCAATTCCTAGCGCCCAGAAGAATGTAGAGAAGCCTTTTCTGAAGAAGTACTGGGCAAAGTGGAAGGCTAGCCATACTGGCCGCTGGTATAATGCTCTTCATACCTTAATTTACTGGAATTACATGGTGTTAACTTTTTCTACATTCTTTGATTAAGGCCCTGTTTGGGAAGTAGCTTATGGAAGCTGATGGAGCTTATAGAAGCTGAAGTTTGCACTGTACAAATTTATCTGGTGTTTGGGAGTCTCAAGCTTATGAAAGCTGATGAAGCTTATGAAAGCTGATGAAATGATGATTTCTATAAGCTATCCATGACAAGCTTATTGGAGCTTATGGAAATTTTGATTCTAGAAATACCCTTCTATTATAATTTCCCACACTACACATTGCAATATAATATATATTCAATTAATAAATTCATAAACTAAGTTTTATTAATTATTTTCAATTTAAAATTTTAAAATTTTGTAATTTAAAATTTCGAATTGATTTAACAAAGTTAAAATTTAACTACACATTAGATATTATAATAGAATTTTTAATTATCGATTAGTACTAATAATATTTTTTGGCAATAATTTCTATTGAATATTTACCAAAAAGACAAATGAATTACACTAATAATTATTTTTCAGCTAAATATTATAAATTTAAAAATTCAAATTTTGTTTAGCAAAACTGAATTTTAACTATATAATTTTTAACTATGTATTAGTACTAATAATATTTTTTTTGACAATAATCTTTATTAAATAGTTACCAAAAAGACATATGAATTACACTTTTAATTATATTTCAGCTTAAAATTTTATAAATCTAAATTCAAAATTTGTTTGACAAAACTAAAATTTAACAACATTATAATATATTTTTTAATTATCTATTAGTACTAATAATGTTTTTTTAGCAATAATCTCTATTAAATATTTACCAAATATTTACCAAAAAGACATATGAATTACACTAATAATTATTTTTCAGCTTTATATTTTATAAATTTAAAAATTCGAATTTTGTTTAACAAAAATAAAATTTAAGTATATAATTTTTAATTATCTATTAGTATTAATAATATTTTTTTGGCAATAATCTCTATTATATATTTAACAAAAAGACATACGAATTACACTCTTAATGAAGCCCTTATTGGTAATTTACATTTCTATCATCTTCGATAAGCTCTACTTCCCAAACGCTCAATAAGTTTATCAAAATAAATCAGCTACTCCATTCAACTACTTATTTCAGCTTCAGCTACAATCATATTCAGCTTCAGCTTCATCTATAATAAGCTTGCGGTTTCCGAACGGACCCCAAGTATACTGATTGCTATGCTGTTATATAACAATTTTTGGAGCAATTGTGTTACTTGTGAAGTTTTCCGAGGACAGTGCTACTACTTTTTTCAGTAAATTCATCAATAGAGTTTCTCTAGTTACCTTTTTTCTTTTGAGAAGGGTGAAAGTTTAGTTTGGTCAAAGAGTTGTGCACCAACATGGAGCATTTGAGGATGGTCTCTGTCAATTCTTGGATTGATCAATAAGGCGCAACCTCATTCACTTTTCATAGTATTGGCTAATTTGTTGCCTATAGCAATCCATCATAGTAGTCTTGACTTATAAACTCTTTTATTTCTAAATTGAATCTGTTTAATACCAATTTCAATTTCCTAGGGGCACTCCATTCAAGTTTCAAAACTTTTATATCATACAAGCTGCCCATCTCCTTCATTCTCGACATTTGCAATTGGCTGTCTGACTTTTTTAAGCCCTTTATAACTTTTATTAGCTTTCTCTAAATTGAATAGAACCCTTTTACCATTTTGCTTACTCTATAATCCCGTGTGTTTGTTACTATCATTTGTTTAATTCCTTTTACAGCCGAGCAATGCCTCACATCAAAACATTTATCCGGTATAATGGCCAAAACATTGCGTAAGCATTCTCTCACATTTAAATGTCATGCCTCACATCAAAACATTTGTTCGTTCTTGATGTGTGAAGTTTGATTTATCTTCACAGTTGGTTCCTGTTAACATCATCAAATCTCAGCAAAGCTGCCTGGGGGGCACTCCAGAAGAACAACACTCAGCTAATGATTCGTTCTTATGAGGTACTAAGAGACTAATTTAAGTTGCTCAAGATTTAGTTAAGGGTTGGTTTTTGTTAATCTCTACTGAAGAAAATGTTCTAGATACTGTTTTCTAAAATTACTTGACCGTTATGCCACATGTTCACAGTCACGGATCTGCTTTTCATCACTTCCTTTATTTTTCTTAGGATGTTTTGATCTGGTTCTTTTGAGCCAAGTTTACATTGTTAATTTCCCGTGCTTTCTTTTGCTGTGAAAAAAACAGCTTGGGGTGCTTTTTTTGCCATCTCTTATGAAAAAGGGTTCTGGATTCTCTTGCACAGATTACAGAGAAATTGTGAAGGTAATCCTCATCCTCATCAGTCCTTATTACTGTATTGCCTCCCTGTCACTGCTATACATATTATAACCAACTATTTGTATCATAGGATGATCAATCATTGGATAGCAGATCACAAAAGGCAAAATTGGTGACCCTTGTTTGGAACGAAAATGAAAGTACCGAGTCGAACTCTGAATTAGTGGTTCGCTTGCCTATCCCCTATCAGCTTCCTCCGCCATTGTACTCTCCTGAAGGTCATCTGGCTAGTTTCTCTCTGTGCCATTCTTTAGTGTACTTATAATCTGGTTATAACTCTTTCTTTGGTTTCGAGTCTTGCAGATGTGCCTTGGTCGTGGGACCGTACATATCATAAAAAGGATGTTCATGGTCAGGTTTGGCCTAGGTAACATATAATGCACAGTTAGATGCACGGTTTCATGCTTCCTGTTTTAGGCTCTTTAATGGTGGTGTGGTGACTTGTCTTCTGTACTTTAAAGGCTCGTTTGGAAGCGCTAAGAGTCATTCTCGGTAACAGAATGATTTTGAATAAAATACAGTATGTTTGTTTAGAGTTCTTTTAGCACATGAAAGTAATCTAATCATTTTCATTTCCATTTCCTTACCCTTATCTGATTCCATTCCGAATTCATTCCACCGCTCAAACCAAACGGACACTAAGTTTCCCCGTTCTTCAAAATTACAGTTCCACCTTTGTTAAATTTGATTGGTAATATGAAAGCAGTTATCATCATGTTAATCAACACACAAACAAAAGATTACAAGTCTAATACAAATATATCTTGGGCTGAAAAAGGAGTAAATGCCCACTCCACACCACAAATGCACCCATGAATGATGAAAACAACAAACCACATTTCCTAATGTCTTAACCACGTAGTCCATCTCTACTAACAATCCCAGCATGCGTAAGCAAAGCCCACAAGTGCGTTATAAACTCACCACCTGAAACCAAGTACTCTGCATGAACTGCTGCATCGTTCGAAGGTGCCAAAAAGAGGATCAATTCAGCCCAAAATTCTGCCAACACTTTCCACCTTAGACTAGCATCCTCTATCATCATCAAATGTCTCCCTAATAACACACCCTGCTTCAGAATCGAGTCATTGTGATCCGCTTCATCGCTCTCGCTAACAAGCTTATCGTACTTGCTTTGCATCGAATCACAATCCTTCAACGCCTCCCTCACCTCGTACACGACTTGCTCGTATAGACATTGTGTTACGTGAACATGATCGGGTAGAAGCCTCGGTGCCAAGGCAACCAAGTAAGCACAATACTTCGACAAGGAAGCCGCGACGTGGAAATTCTTGGCGAAATTTGGAGCATCCTCGAGATTTGGCGACTGACTCCGCGCTGTCTCACAAATACTTGTGGCTACGTGCCAAATAAGAATGACATGAGTCCTCGTTTCGTAGTTCCTACAAGCCCATGAGAGGTTTCCCTTACCATTTCGAAACAACGAAGCCTCTCCATTCGACAAACTTGGGCCGTTTCTTCGTAGAGACTCGATGACCGCCTTCTTCACCTCTCGTGATAGCCTTACGGGTTTGCTCTCCTTCTGACCATCCGTGGGAAGATCCATGTATCCATCAAAGATCCACTTGAACCACAATAACTTAGGAGTATAACCAAAGGACTCGAGCAACGAGTATTGGTGAATCTTTCCTTGCCACGGCTTACTCCAAGGTCTCAAGCACGGTGTATGCGATAGAATGTACAACAACCACTCCGCGCATTTTCCGCGGCTTCCTTGCCACCACCATCCCCGTCGGACATAGTTGCAAACCCATTTTACCTTCACCCATTTTGAGGTTATTATGATGCATATCTGAGCCAACTCTATAGCTATTAGTGCGTATATGACTGCTTTGGTAACTATGATTTGGACATTGTTGGTGTCATACCAAGGCCTTGACTTCATCTCTTCGGGAGTGAACTCCCTTAGTGTGATGGAAGACACTACAAAATACAAACTAACAACCGCGAGCCGAACCAACAAGTACCGAGTCCCGCCTCGAGAATAGACTGCATAGTAGTTGTTATAGAAATAGTCATAGACAAAGTCGAGCTCCACCTCAATCACCCTAAAAGCTCTCTCATACTCTTCGCCATCATCCGACTCGTTGATCAACCCATATCGAACGAATCTCCATGTCTTGACACGCGATTCATCACTCGACAACTCGTCTAGTTTGTAATCCGCAAACCTACGGAGTAGTAGCCAAAACAACGCGAATGAAACACAAGTATCCTTCAAATCCCCGTCATGGTCGCGACGGGAACTCAACAACCATCCATCGGATTGACATATTTGATCAACCGTTACAATCCGGTTGCCGTCGAAATTGTTATAATTATACCGAGGTGGTCGCTCTAGTTCAACCGTTTCAACCGCCTCCTTGACGCCAACCAAGTACTTGTATCCTTGCATTGTACTAGGGTTTGCAACCTCGACATTGCTTAAACTATCGTGTTTCATATACTCCGCGATCACTCTAGTAACTCGATCAAGCCCGACACGAGATCTACAAGCGGACATCAACGCCAGCTTCCTCTCCCTAAGTTTGAGGAGGAACAACAACAAAAGACACAAGAGAGGGATCCAAAACCGTTGCGGCGGAACCGTGAAGAGGAGGAGTCCGAGGAACCATATAGACGGGATCATGTAGTCCCACAAGAAGCGTTTACGCCGGGCATCGTTATCCCCTAAGCTCTCGGATCCGGCATTGTCAGCTGTGCCGTATAGCACAAGCAAGATCACCGCCCATACAACCACCAGCCCGTTTTGTACAGGAGAATCGTTTAAAACCCCCATGACATAGGAAAGGGCGTGGCCGGAGAGATAAAAGGCTGCCCGGGCACATATTCGAACAGCCGACTGGGAAGTTCTTTGCCGGAGCGATCCGAGGAAGAGGAGTGAGCCGAGAAGGAGGCCAGTTAGGAGTACAAAGACCTCTAGCCTGTATTGCTTTGCTTGTGGCGTTTTCCAGAACTCTCTCAGGTCTGTCCAAACTGAATGAATGGTGGCATTTTTTAGGTTTGGGAGATCCATGTTTGAGTTTGAGAAGATTAACTGTGCAAGATTAATTAGAGCATATATATGAGCTCAGTTGCAAATGATTAGATGATGAAATGATAAAAAGGGAAATTCCGTGGTTTTAAGTTTTTCTGATTTTGCTTAGAGTTTGTTTTAGTGGGTACACTGTGTTTTAATATTTTTAGAAAAATGTTCAATCCGTTTAAATTGTTACATATGTCAACTAAACTCACTTTTTTAAAAAGACTTTTTTAAAAATGTTTAGCCCTCTTTTTTATTTTTATTTAAAAAGAAGTTTTTTTATTTAAAAAAAATTATTTTAGTTGACATCTCTCTACAATTTAAATGGAATTGGGCATTTTCCAGAAAATATTACAACACAATGGCACCATCCGAACTAAAAAAACCTTTGGGTAAAATCCGAAAAATTCTCCAATCACATTTTCCGAAAAATATTAAAACATGTGAACGCATCCTAACTAAAAAAATTTTGGGCAATTTGGTAACTAGGTCTTTTCGAAAAACTATATTAGTAACTAGACTTTTTAATGTTTCAATTAAGTACATATACCCCAACATTTTGTATTTATTCTCACAACTCTACACATTCTTCTCTCAAGGGGTACATTTACTAAACACAAAATTAGAATAAGACTAGTAAACCAAATTATTTCAAAAAAAACTTTGGGCAAAACACGAAAAATCTCAAACCACTTAATACCATCCGTAATTTCCCAATGATAAATATTGAAATCAGGTCATCTTAGGTGTTTGCACGTAGGTTCAGCGCAGATGAGTTATAATTCATAAATGTGTTTTACAGTTGGCAATGCCAACATTTTATGCACTCTGTGCTCAGAGAGAAAGTCATAAAATTAGAAAATATTATAAAAAAAAAAAGACTAAAAAAGAGGTATTCGACTGGTTAAATTAAGGTTTCAATAAACTGTCCTTTTCATTCTTCCCATCGGCCGGCGAGGATCAACGGAATTTTTCTTAGGAAAACATATGACTTTTCTTATTCTTCGTCATACATTTTAGAAAACATATTATTGCTCTCCAACCATCGAGATTTGTACTTCTAAGTGTATTTAAATAAATTCATGATATCTATTACGAAAGTGACTGATAAAACCAGATAAAATTTTGACGGATAATAGATTTTGTAAATTTCGGTGTATTTATATTTAAGTTTAGTAATAATTAAAATAATTTATTCTTATAAAAAAATAAAATAATTTATTCTTATAAAAAAGTTAAATAATTTATTCTTATAAAAAAATAAAATAATTTATTCTTATAAAAAAAATAAAATAATTTATTATTATTAGAATATATTAGATCTTCATAATAGAACCGGGAGCCTACGAACCAGTAGTGCGTTGCACTCTTGAGATCAGAAAAGCTCGTAAGCTTGAAGAGAGTTTAGATTTATAATGTGATTGAAATGAGAGGAATAATTCTCTATTAATAGGAGCTGAGAGATTAACAACCACGAATGGGACGATTTTATCATCAGAAAATGAAATCCGTCGAGAAGTTGAAAAAGAATTTGTGTGCAAATTCTGGAGAACCCCACTAAACAATAATCTTTTGGAAGAAAAGCTACAACTCATTAAGAATAAAGTTAGTATCGAAGACAATTAAAGTCTAACAAAACCGCCAACAAATGTGAAAATTAAAAATGATGTCTTTGATATTGGTTGTGATAAATCACCGGGACCAGATGGAATGCCTGTCGGGTTTTACCAGAAATATTGACACATTGTGGGAACTAATGTTTCAAAAGCAGTTAAAAACTTCTTTAGAAGTGGAAAACTACTCAAACAAATAAATCATTCTTTTATAACATTGATCCCAAAAAAGGACAACCCTACGACACTTAACCATTTCAGGTCTATCAGTCTCTACTCAACAATATACAAAATTATTGCAAAAATTATCACAAATAGAATGGAACCCATCATGTCAAAACTTATTCACCCTCTTCAAGGAGCTTTTGTAATCAAAAGGTCAATTCATGATAACATTCTGATAGCACATGAAATCTTTCATTCCTTTCGATCTAAGAAGAGCAAGGAAGGATGAACCGCCATTAAACTAGATATGGAAAAAGCGTATGACCAAGTCAAATGGGAGTTTATTATTCGTATACTCAACAAGTTTGGGTTTAATGATAAATTTGTGGGATGGATCAAGGAATGCATCTCCACAACATCATTCTCAGTCCTTGTAAATATATAATGGACCAACTGACCAATTATTTCCGGAAAAAGGTCTTAGACAAGGTGATCCTTTATCCCCATACTTATTCATTTTGGGAGCAAAAGTTCTTACACAAATTCTCCAAAATGATTGTAATAATTACGACAATTATATTGGTTTCTCCGTTTGTAGAAATGCAACACCAATCCCATTTTTATCATTTGCTGATGATATGATTATCTTCACTAAAGCAAATACAAACTCATGTCTTAGAACAAAAGAAATCCTCGAAACATACTGCTCTATCTCTGGACAAAAGATCAATTATCTTAAATCTGCTTTCCAAACAACAAAAAATACAAGCGATAGATGCACTACAAAATTAAAATATATATTAAATATGGATCATACGACCACTCTTGACTACTATCTTGGGTGCCCAGTTATCAACGGAAGAGTTAATAAGGAGACATTCAGTAACATAAACAATATAACCAAGCAACAACTCTGCAAATGGAAGACAAACTCCTTATCACAAGAAGGCAAAAACATACTTATAAAGCATAACTTAGCGACCAATCCGGCTTTTATAATGCAAAGCTTTATGCTACCAATGCACAATCTGAACGAACTTGATAAAACGTATAAAAAATTCTTTTGGAACAAAGGCGACTACCATAAACCAATGATCAATTGGAACACTATTTGTAAACCAAAAAAGAACGGGGGTTTGGGACTAAAGAAATCCCTCACAACAAATAAAGCTCTCCAAATGAAGCTCCTTTGGAAATTTCTTGCTGAACCAAACAATATTTGAGTCAAAATTGTGAATGAGAAATACTTAGAAAACTATCAATTTACTTAATTGTCATCTAAAAGGTCAAGCGTCTTGGCAATGGAAAAACCTAATAAAACTAAAATTCGAATTTAAAAACGGAATTATATGGCACGTGGGTAATGAAAAAACCATTAATTTCGGGCAAGATAATTGGGTCACAACGACTCCTCCTCTCATTAAATTGGTCCAAAACATCAATTTAATCAACACTCATACTAAAGTTAGCCACTTCATTACATCGAACGAATGAGATGTCACCAAAATTGAAAATGAACTTCAGAACATTATTAACCCATCAATTAGGAAAAGGATTATGGAAACAATTATCCCGACAAATGAAATCCAAGATAGATTATATTGGAGAAGTAGTAAGAATGGTTGGTTCTCTACTAAATCTGCATCAGAAATGATTGAGAAGGAGTCTTGTTGGATGCCTGACTACTCATGCGACTGGATTTGGAAAATGGATACCCAACCGAAAATTAAAAATTTAATATGGAAAATCTCAAGAAACGGTATCCCTACAAAAGCAAAACTTAATGAAAGAAGAATTGTGGTTACAAAACACTGTGAATTCAACCATCATCTAGAAGACCTAACACATCTTTTTTTTGAGTGCCCATACAGTAAATGTGCGATTGCTAAAACTGAAAAAAACTATATTAACCAATCTTAATACCATTAATACGGAAAATAAAAAAGCACACGATCTATTGTTGGAAATCAAAAATAAGATTGGGATGAACAATTTTACATGCCTTGCAACTATTTGGTGGAGTATTTGGTACTTCAGGAATAAAATTGATTTTAACAATGATGACATTGGATCATATCAAAACATCTTAAACTTCATCAAAAGCCAATTTCTTAACTGGCGCTTTACGGATGAGGATGAATACGAATTTAAACATGTTCAAAAGAACAACATTTTTCATAACAAGGAAGAAAAATAACATCAAATGGGATAAACTAAAATCTGGATTCCACAAACTAATTTTGATGGATCAAAACTTGATTCGGGTATAACATCTATTGACTTTGTTATACGAAATCATAACGGTGATGTTATTAGCTTGGATGCTAGGAAAAAAAACTTTAACTCGGTTATTAAAGCAGAAGCATTTGCGCTTAAAGCTGGTCTTAAAGAAGCAATCAGGTTAAAGATTAAAAAGATTGAAATTGAGGGTGATAACTTATGTGTTATCAAGGCACTCCAAGGACTTTGGAGTTGTCCATGGGAGGTCGAGATGATCGTATTCGACTTCAGACTGGATCTTCGCTTCTTTGAAGAAGTCCAGGTCTGTGTTGCTGACCGATTGACCCATTTGGGAATATCGACCCCAACACATCCTTTTCTAACGATCCCGAACTTCGTGTTCTCATCCGAAAGGATTCTTTAGGATGGACTATCTCTAGAAGATAGTTTTTCCTAACCGCTTTCCGTTTTCAAAAAAAAAAAGGAGTTGAGGGATGCGGATTGGGCCTTGGGCTTCGGAGCCCATTGATTGGCCCAAAAATGTAGAGCATTCTGATCCACAAAATTGCCCCATTTTTAGGAGTCAACCTTATCCAAATCAGCACCTTGTTTGTATGAGTCAAGCTTGCTCCCCAAATCTCGGATCTGTTGGATTGACCCAACAAACTAGACTTTCGGATGATGGGCCTGGACTGGATCCGTTTGACTAATCCGATTGGCTACGAAGATGGGTCAGGCCAGCTCATATTATAGTTAGGTCCACCCGTCCCGTCACAAACTCGGCTCGGAGCGCGTGGTCAGGGGCGGCCCTTGGGGGGGCAGTTGCCCCACCCTCCAATTTTTTTTTTTTTTTTGTGTAAAAAAATCATTACAAGATGGGTTGTGGTTTCTCTCGTTAATAAAATTGCTTCATACGATTTATTATTTTTTAAATATCATTATTCTTGTGTTATATTTAAATGTTTTTTGGATCTTTCGCCGAAGTGAACGAAACTTCAAAAACATTTCCCGTTTTAGGCTCGGAGTGAAATAATTTACCAAAATGCACGAGATTTGTGGTTCTGAGTAGAAATGTGGTCTTAGACCGCACTCTTATTTGTAAAACGCGTTGTCGAGGACAACGTTTATATCCGAAATAAAGATAATAAAAACAAATAGAGGTGCGGTCCTAGACCACGCCTATAGTGTAACGTTTTTGAAAGAAAAAAAGAAGATAAGGAGGCGCGGTCATAGACCGCGCCTACAGGGTATCTATTTTTCTTTTAAATATATAGGTGCGGTCCAAGACCACGCCTTTAAGTGTAATATTTTTTTAAATTTTTTTTTTGTATTTTGTTTAATCAGAATATTAAAGCGCGGTTTGTAACCGCTCACTTATTCTCCAACCCAAAATTCTCGTGTATTTTGGGGAATAATTATGTTCCGAAGCTAATTTGGGAAAATTTTACCTATTTTTGTTTATTGTGGGGAAATATTCTGTTTCTTTTTTACTTTTCATTTGATAGATAATTTCCCTTTTGGCAACATAAATTATTCGCATAGTAAATTATTCAATATTATTAGAATATGTCAACTCGCAAGATGGGTTTACACCCTTTGTTTTCAGATTGACTGTTTATTCGAGATCTCGACCTGTCCACTAGTTTGAGGGTGATAAGGGATTGCTACCTTGTGGGTTACCCCATACTTTGATAGAAGTGCCTTAAACTTTCGGTTGATGAAATGTGTCCCTCCATCGCTGATGATGATACGTGGTGTCCCAAAACGTGGGAAGATAGTCCGATTGAAGAACTTTACAACCACCATGGCGTCATTAGTGGGAGAGACAATGGCTTCCACCCATCTAGAGACGTAATCGACAGCTAGGAGAATGTAGAGGTTCCCTGCGGATGATGAGAAAGGTCCCATGAAATCAACTCACCATACATAAAAAATCTCAACCTCCTAGATATTGTTGAGTGGCATCTTGTTCCTTCTAGACAAGTTCCCAGTTCTTTGGCATGCATCACAAGAAGCAACAAACGTTTGCACATCCTTAAATAATGTAGGCCAAAAGAAACCAGAACGTAATACCTTAGCGAATGTTTTGTGAGCGCTAGCATGTCCTCCATAAGAAAGCGAGTGGCAATGTCGTATAACACTAGTAACTTCATCTTCTGGAATGCATCTTCGAAGCATCCCATCCGGACCTCTCTTAAACAGTAGAGGTTCATCCCAGTAGTAGTGGCGTACATCCTTGAAGAATTTCTTCCTTTGAGCGTACGTCAATCCGGGCGGTATTTCTTGGCAAACGAGATAATTAACAATGTCAACATACCAAAGTTCTTTACGATCAGAAGCTTGGTGGAGCCAGTGCTCCACCAACTGTAAATGAGTCTCAAAAAAGGGTGTAAGAAGTTTGTTGTCCTCAGTTGACAACATCTTGCTTGCTGTCTCGGTCGGTGTCCGAGGTGGGTGACCGAGATGTTCTTCAGATAAGAACACCTCGCTTGGTCCAGAAAGTGCCTCGGTCGAGGTACTGGAACTGGGACCGAAACTTGAATGTCTCCTCTCCTGGATCAGTTTCTCAATCTTAGCTCATGGATCTGCTTCTAGTGCCCTTAAGCTCCGTATATCTGCATCACAAGAAACATCTATACCTTTCTCCATTAAGCTAAAACTAAGAACTCTTTCAAGAGGGTCATTAGTAAGGATAGAGCTCACCAATTCTCTTGATTCTTCTTCATCATAGATGTTGAAGATATCATCCTCCAGCGGCTCTCCTTTCATTACAGCAAGCAATGCAAACTCCACTTGATCTCCGCCAATGTTGAATTTCAACTTGGCGTTCTTACAATCCACATTGCAACCTGGAGTTGCTAGAAATGGTCTCCCGAGAATGATAGGAATGGGATAATCTTCGGGTATATCAAGTACAACAAAGTCTATAGGTAAATAGAACTTACCTAACTTAACGGGAACGTCTTCCAAGATACCCACGGGATGGGTAATGGAGCGATTCGCCATGTACAACCTTATCTTAACCGGCTTGGGCTCTCCAAGTTCGATCCTCTCACATAGCTCCAGCGGGATGATGCTCACGTTGGCTCCTAAATCACACAATGCCTCATAAGTTACATCCCCAACTTGAATGGGAATGCAAAATTGAGCCGGGATCTCTCAACTTGAGTCGCATCTTCTCCTTCATGATTTGAATGAGCTCCGAGGATTTAGATGTCATCCTTACTTCTCCAACGTCTTCCAGTTTCCTCTTCCTTGATAGAATCTCTTTCAAGAACTTTCTGTAGGCGGGCATCCCTAGAATAGCATCAAGGAAAGGGATGTTAATGTGAAATTTATTCATCAAGTCAAGGAACTTACCAAAATGCTTGTCTAGATGTGCTATGGCCCTTAACTGAGGGAATGGAAGTGGTGGTTTATAAGCAGGAGGTGGGACATAAACATCATATTTGTCCTTCGATTTCTGGGACTCCACCTCGGGTGGCACCTCGACCGAAGTGTTCCTCGTCTGTACCTGGACCCAGGTGTCCTTCGTCTGCACTGGCACCGACCGAGGTACTAGATCTGCAGTTTTTAGTCCACTTCTCGTCGTTATTACCATAATCTGTCCTTTAGGATTGCTCTTTGTCCTTGCTGGGAGCTTCCCTGGATCTCTTGGCTCTTCATTCGCCTTATTAAAGAATTGTTGCTCTAAGGCTTTTTGTGCCTTTGAAAATGAAGTCATTGATGTCTCCATAGCATTGAGCTTGATCAAGATGACCTCCAGAATTGCATCTTTCTTCTCTGGCTGGGACGAACTTGATCCAGGCTCCTGGCTCTTCAATGGAGTAGAAGAAGAAGAGGGGTTAAAAGAATTATTAGAATTAGAATTAGAATAAGGGTTACCCGGATTTTGTTGATTAGATCTTCAATTGTTATTGTTGGAGCCTCTATTGTTGTTGTAATTGTTGTTCCCGGACCCTTGGTTGTTGTTCCTTGACCCTTGATATCCTCCATCTTCCTTCTTCGTGTGAGCCACCAAAAGGTCCTTCAATTGCTTCACGTCGTTCTTAAGGGAGAAGAGTTGATTGTCATTTGATCGAGTGTCCTGGAAATTAACTCTCTTAACTCCATTTTCGGCTCCTTAGTGGGAGTATTTCTCCATATGCAAAGCTTGCTTCTCAATGAACTCCCAAGCTTCGTCTATCGGCATATCCATGAATGTGTCGGCGGAAAGTAGCTGAAGATTGAATTGAGTAGCTCCATCCAATCCCTTAAAGTATATATCCAACAACTCAATCTTTGGAATCCCATGATGTGGGCAATCCAATTGAACATCTTTGAATCTCTCCCATGACTTGGGCAAACTCTCCTTGTCCTTCATGATGAATGCATTAATATTCCCTCTCATTTCAGCGGTTTTGGAGGGAGGAAAGAACTTTGTTAGAAACTCCGTCGTCATCTCTTCCTAAGTGTTGATCTTTCCGGGTGGAAGAGATTGATACCAAGTAAACGCCCTATCCTTCAAAGAAAAGTAGAAAAGGCCTTAGCTTGTAGTTGTTGTTTTCCAGCCTTGAAGGTCTCAAGATCTCCATCAGAATCTCGTAGTTTTGCAAATGCGGATGCGGAGACTCCCTCTCTAAACCTCCAAACTGGCATTGACGGATCATGGATAGAACTTGCGGTTGAAGTTCGTAATCATGCTCCGCTGGATCACCTAGGTTGACTCCTGGACGCCTTACTTGCTGATTAGGGTCCATCCACTGTTCCAGGGTTTGTGGAATTCCAACAAAGAGAACATCTCGGACAGGCATCTGAGGTGGATGTATCTCGGCCGCGACAACTGGGACTGGGTCCTACCTCGGTCGAGGATCTGGGATCGGTCGATGCAGAATCTGAGCTCTTAGATCGGCCATATCTGCTTCAATCTCTGCAATTCTGGTGCAAGTTTGCTCTCTTTCTCGCTGCAATTCTTCCTTGTTGAGGCGCAGCTGTTCCAGCGCCTCCTTCAATTCGGCCTCAAGATCGCGATTGTCTTGATTGGCCATCTTAGCTTCTTTCAAGCGTCGTTTGTATGTCTTTTCTGGTTCGGGATCGTAAGGAACGATTTCCTTCCCAGAACGGGTTCTTCGCATAAACCTAAGAAAAAGATCCTGCGAAAACACTCCAGTAGAGTGGTTAGTAGCAACAAGGGCAATTGCCCCGAAAGACAACCGCAATCGGCTTGGTCTAGACCAAGTCCCCGGCAACGGCACCAAAAACTTGTTCCCTCCAAACGGTGTGTGCAAGCTTTAAATTTATAACCTAAGAAGTATGTTTAAAACAAGGATGCGAACCCGTAGTGTACGGATCAATTGTAATAAAAAGCAAGAATTATAGGGTTCGATCTCAGGGACTTAGGTGAAACAAAGCAAGAATAGATTGCCAAGTAACTAATAACCACAAAAGCAATTAAAGTAATCAAAGATGAATATAAGGTCAAATAAGGGAAAATGCGGATTCTAGGGATTAAAGCATCTAATTGTGGTTCCAACTCAAGATCTCAAAGGATAACGCAGACAAAGCTGAGGTTTGCAAAAGGAAGGTGTTTCTAAGGTGGGAATAGAGCACCGGGTAAGTCTCACTACTCACTATCCCAAACCAAAGCTCCTATTACCGGGTAAGTCTCAAGGTACTAAGGAAATGAACTATAATCTCAAACCAACATACCACCCAAGGGAATAGAATCAACCTTTACCGGGTAAGTCTCAAGCTAACTCACAAAGATGGGATGAAGGCACACTCAAACCCCAATAAAGGATAAACCTTTATTACCTACACTTATGATCATGGGTAAACAAGCA
The DNA here is from genome assembly GCA_033239045.1 of Fagopyrum esculentum. Taxonomy (NCBI): domain Eukaryota; kingdom Viridiplantae; phylum Streptophyta; class Magnoliopsida; order Caryophyllales; family Polygonaceae; genus Fagopyrum; species Fagopyrum esculentum. Next base: position 135,461,199 of record BSUD01000001.1, on the reverse strand, counting down.
AAATAATCACCGGGTAAGTCTCATCCTAGGCTTGCATTGAACCAAGAAAGGTGTAATAAGGATAAGATTTGGCAAACTAGAACACTTAACTCTCAGTTTCGGATCAGAAAAGGTTCACCTCGTTCAGTCAAGTTCCACCTCGGTCGAGATGTTCATCGACTGAGCGAGATGTTATAGGGTTAAGGTTAAAGACTCGAGCTTTCAGGGTCATGCTAGAATTAAGATCATTCTATCATCGTCTTTCCCACAACTTTCAGCCAATCACCCTAGAATCGCACAAGAAATTTAGCCACTCATCATCATGAAAACAATAATCGAATAAAAGGGAAAGGAATCAATATTCGAACAAGTAAACCTTAAGAAAAAAGCCTCAATAACTGAATCGAATAAACAACAAATCAGCGTTCCTCAAATCACAAGTCAAACAAGACAACAAACAAAAAGGGAATCTAAGAAAATCTTACAAACTCCCTCAAAAGATAACATCAAACTATGAATCCTTCCTTGATTGATCTTCAATCCTTCCTTCAAGCTTCCAAAAAATCTCTTAACTGCAGTGTATTCTCAGCCTCCAAGCATGCGACGATGCTGAATTCTAAAAAATCCAGCCCCTTTTATAGGAGAATTATCTTCCAAAGATAATAATATCTTAAAAAGATAATTTCCAAGAAAATATATCCATATCTCTAAATTAAATCTCACAAAAATAAGATCTTCCTTCCAGAAATCCAGCCCAAAAACATAAGATATCTTCTTTCCATAATTAAAAGATCTCAGCTAAAAATATGATCTCGCCGGCGGCAGGGTGTTCGCCTCGGTCGAGACGCTCCTCAAGATCACCTCGGTCGAGGTGACACTGTAGCTGACCGAGGTGAATCTCAATTGAATGTGAAATCTCTCAAATCTAGTCCAAAGTAAATCTTCTTCATTAATTCCATGCTTCCTGTGTTCTCTTTTAAGCTCCAGAATGTAGCTCCAATGACTCCTTAGCTCCTTAGCTCCATTTTAGTCCAAAATGTGTTGTTTTACCTACGATTACAACGAAACTTGGTGTAGACCTCGATTCCCGTAAAGGTAGATGAAACAACAATATAATCACATAATATGCATCCATACATGTAGATTATTGAAGATAAAACGTCCAAACAATTCCCAAAATATAGACTATAATACATGCTATCACACGGCGGCCGGAGCCCACTGGAAATGTGCCCGAAAAAGTGCCCGACACACACATGTGTTAAAACATGTTTTATTCATACTTTTCTTAATTTAGTTCCAACAATCCCCCACATGAATAGAAATGATTCTAAACATATACTTCTCCTGTTTTGTAGAAAATAAAGCAGAATCCTCGATAGTAAGACGAAAAATCACTACATCTGGATTAGTGCCATGTTTGAGGCTTGAACCGTCCATAGTGAATAGCTGTCGGATTTACTCGATCAGGTAGTGACCATGATGTCTTAAACCACCTCGGCTTTTATGTAAACCGAGACAACAACTATCACACAGTTTCATTTTCTCGCAGAACATTTAGTTCTCTTGTTGTGTTCATTCATTTTGGCCTTGAACATCCCTCATTTATTCATGAGTGAATTTGGAGAATACAGCCATACCTTATTTTCCTAGACACGGCCCCATGTCACACTCACCAGGTGATTGACCATAAAGAGTATCTTTCATACTCCCCCTTTGTTTCAAGGCGATGGAATCATTAAAAGTTAAGTTTAACCTTAACTCATACAACTTGCATTGCTTATCATCCTTAGGAACTAGGTAGAGACAATGCTCAACTCGAATAAGTTTGGTGAGGTTTTTCCCTTGAACCTACATCATGGGATCTCCAATCACGTAGGTGGGGTTGTCCTTCAAGCATCCTCTTTCGTAATAGGCTTTAAACCCATTCCTTTTGATGATTTTAAGACTTGATCTCTTGACAAACCCTTAGTAAATGGATCCGCTAGGTTGTCAGCTGATTTGATATAATCTATCGAGACTATACCTGTTGAGATCAGTTTTCTAATGGACTTATGTCATCGTCTAATATGACGTGACTTTCCATTGTATAAAACGCTAAATGCCCGAGTTATAGCCGATTGACTATCATAGTGTACACATAATGCCGGCACTGGCTTTTTCCACATCAGAATATCTTCCAAAAAGTTTTGTAGCCATTCAGCTTCTTTTGCTACTTTGTCTAACGCAATGAACTTAGACTCCATTGTGGATCTAGTCAATAAAGTTTGTTTGGAAGATTTCCAAGAACACATATCCACTTGTGGATTTTAAGTTTCTAGAGTCGGATATCCAGTTTGCGTCATTGTATCCTTCTAGAACTGTAGGTTGGTTACCATAGTGCAATATATAACTTTGAGTATAACGTAGATAGTTCAATACTCTAGTTATCCCTTTCCAGTATTTATGTTCCGGGTTACTTGCATAGGGACTTAGTACATTGACTGAGTGCTCCAAGTCAAGGCGTGCACAATTGGTTAAGTACATAAGAATCCCAATTACACGTGCATACTCTAGTTGTGACACTGAGTCCCCCACGTTTTTGGTCAGCTGGAGTTGAGGATCCACAAGACTCTTTGCGGTTCCACTTGAGTAGTTCTTGAACCTCTCAAGTATCTTTTCAACATAATGAGCTTGGGACAGGATAATTCTTTCCGAGTGTCTAGTGATTTTAGTCCATATCTTTCATGTCAAACTGACTCCAAAGTATGTTCTTAGTTCGGTTGATCATGTCTTTGTTGCTTCCAATGATAAGCATATCATCAACATACAAACACAACAAGACGTATCCCGTAGAAGTAGTCTTTATATAGATACATTTGTTGCATTCATTGATGCTGAAGTCATTTGACATCATTACATTGTCAAATTTTTCATGCCACTGCTTAGGAGCTTGTTTGAGTCCGTTAAGGGACCTTACAAGTCTATACACTTTGTGTTCTTGTCAAGACACAACATACCCTTCAGGTTGATTTATGTACATCTCATTTTCTAATTCTTCGTTTAGAAAGGCAGTTTTCACATCCATTTGATGGATTTCTAGGTTTCTTAATGTTACTATTGCTATCAGTATTCTTATAGAAGTTATTCTTTTAAATGGAGAATAAGTGTCAAAGAAATCCAACCCTTCTTTTTGTCGGAATCCTTGCACTACAAGCCTAGCCTTGTACTTCTCTATTGAGCCATCGGTTTTCAATTTAGTTTTGAAAATCCATTTGCACCCAAGTGCTATACACCCTTGTTGTAAGTCTACTAACTCTCATGTATGATTTTGCATAATGGAGTCTATCTCACTTTTGACCGCTTCTTTCCATGAAGGTGTGTCAGGTGTAGACATGGCTTCTGTATAACTTCTCGGTTCTTTCTCCATGAAAAATGCCGTTATGAAGTCACCCCCAAACGATTTTTCCATTCAAGTTCTTTTACTTCTTCGAGGTTCTTCCTCGACTATTTCATTTCTAGAAGTGTCTTCCTCCCTTTGTTCACGAGTTCGTTTCGGAATTTCTTTATCCTTACACGGAAACACGTTTTCAAAGAAAGAAGCATTCCTTGATTCCATTATTGTATTAACCTGTATATCTCGTATATCATATTTATAACCAGAAATCGATAAGCACTACTATTGTGTGCATATCCTATGAAAATACAATCAATGGTTTTAGCTCCGATGGTGACCTTTTTAGGAGCTGGTACAACCACGTTTGCTAGGCACCCCCACACTTTGAGGTATTTGTACGATGGTACTTTACCTTTTCAAAGTTTATATGGCGTTTTGTCAATTACCTTATGTGGTATTTTGTTGATGATGTAATTGGTAGTAAGCAATGCTTCCCCCCCCCCACATGTTTTGGGGTAACCCATAATCCTGCAACAGGGCATTCATCATCTCTTTCAGAGTTCGGTTTTTTCGTTCCACCACTCCGTTAGATTCAGGTGAATAGGGAGCAGTTGTTTGATGAACTATCATGTGTTCTCTACAGAACGCATTGAAAGGTTCATCGTACTCGCCTCCTTTATCATTTCGTATGACTTTGATTGTCTTACTAAGTTGGTTTTCAACTTCCAACTTGTATTCCTTGAATTTTTCCAAGGCCTCATCCTTGCTTCTTAGCAAGTAGATATAACAATATCTTGTACAATCGTCATTAAATGTGACGAAGTACTTTTTACCTCCCCTAGTTTGCATAAACTTCAAATCACACAAATCCATGTGAATTAAGCCTAGAGGTTCAGTTGTTCTCTCCACATGTGGAGATGGCATTTTTGTGAGTTTTGCTTGTACGCACACTTCACATTTGTCTTTGTTTAATTTGCATTTTGGAATTAGGTTTAAATTCATCAGTCTTTGGATAGGCTTATAATTTACATGTCTTAATTGTTCATGTCAAATATTGAAAGACTCAACAACATAAGCAATAGGAGTTTTATTCATTGAAACTTCATTGGTTACAACGTTTGGGATGACTTTCAATACACATATTTTGAACAGTCCATCCTTTTGATACCCCTTGCCCACATAAATCCAACGTTTAGTGAGAGTTAACTGATCGGATCCTACTTTCACGTCGAATCTGTGCTTGCTCAGCAAAGCTCCGAAAATCAATTTCTTCCGGATATCTGGTACGTGCATGACGTTGTTGAGGGTTAGCTCTTTGTGAGACGTCATTCTCAGCACGACCTTGTCATGGCGTTCGACCTTTGATGTGGACAAATTCCTCATAAGAAGGTGCTCGTCCTACTTATTCTTCTGATAGGTGGTAAACATCCCCTTGTCAGAAAAGATGTGACTGGTAGCACCAGTGTCATAACCACTCCATCGGGTTGCTCCCAACCATGTTCACTTCAGACGACACAACATCCATTTCAACCATTGTTAGATCGCCTATAGCTACTTGGGCTTGTACTTGAGCTATGCCCTTGCCTTTGTGTGGGTCACCCTTGTTCTGACATTCGTCGGACTTGTGACCCATTTTGCCACAAGTGTGGCACTTGCCGGCGAACTTCTTCTTTGCCGGTTGCTTGTTAGGTAACTTGGGTTGAAACTTCCGTTTCTTTTCCCTTGGTTCGGTCAGATGAGTTGTCTCTGACTTCACCCATTTCAGTATTTTTACGGTTGCTTGATTCAATCCGCAGTTTGACCATGAAGTCTTTCATAGTCATCTCCTTTGTCTTGTGAAGGAGGTAACTCTTGAAGTCCTTCCAAGACGGGGGTAGTTTCCCGATGAATGTTGCAACCTAGAATTCCTCACAGATCTTCATGTCTTCAGCAATGGTATCATGGACTAGAAGTTTTAACTTCTCAGCTTGCTCCATGACATGCTTGTGATCGAGCATTTTAAAAGTCCATGAATTGTTGAACAATGAACTTCTTATGGCTTGCCTCTACATATTTGTACTTCTTGTCAAAGGAAACTCAAAGTTCCCTAGAAGTACCAACCAGTATGTACACTTGGTACAATAGGTCTGATAGACGGCTCAAAATCCATCCTTTGCACACATAGTCTTCGTCCAGATACGCTTGGAGTTCCCCCGCATTGGCGGGTATATCCTCGGGCGCATATTTGTCGAGTTTGTGCACAGTTAAGAATGATAACATCTTCTGTTTCCAAGTCTTGAAATTAGTTCCATCGAACTTGTTTGGCAACAATCCTACGCTTAGAGAGCCAAGCATTGGTACTGTCTGAGGGAAAGGTTGTTGACCAGACTATACACCACTTTGAAGTGGATTAGTCCCGGTCGTTGAGTTTGACAAGTTAGCCGGTGGTAGACCACTCCCAAATTGGATTCGGGGTGTCACCTCACCGCTACCTCCATTCGCATCATCAGTCAAGATCCTTAAGATACTTCCATCATCAGAAGTGTTCGGACCCTCGGTAGTTTCTTTTGTGTTATCAGTCATTTCTGTTACACGGAAACAACCACGGTCACTTGGTTTTTTACCACTACATGAAACTCGAATTGTCGTCCAACTAGCCGATAGGTCTAACGTGTATCCTAAAGGAATAATTTAAGATGTTCTAGTAATGGTTGACAACTTGATTTTTCCGGCTGATTTCTTTGTTTTAGACATGGAACATGATACGCCATGCTACAACCGTCTTGTTAGAGATCTTTCTTGAAAACGGGTAGAACTAAAATAGCTTATGTAAGTGGAAAATTGACCATGGAATTTGATGGTGAGGTTGTTGAATTTAACATATATGATGCCATGAAACACTCTGTTGATGACCATTATGTATGCTCTATTGACATAATTGAACACATTATGCAAGATGTGTTTAAGGTTTCCGATATTGATGAATTGAAAATGACATTGATATTCATGAATCGGAATATGCTTTGACATCTAACATGCAGGAGGTTCTAGCCCAATTGGATGGGCACAAAAGGCTTCCCATCACTCCTTTGGCCATTGGGCCCACTTTACTAACCCCAAGCGAGAAGCTTGTTCCTTCTATTGTACAGACCCCGAAGATTGAACTAAAGGAGCTTCCCCAACATCTCAAATATGCATTTCTTGGCGAAAATGACACATTTCTTGTGATTGTGTCTAGCAAGTTGTATCCACAACAAGAAGAGAAGTTGGTGGAAATGCTTAAGGAGCACAAGACGGCTCTTGGGTGGACTATAGCGGACATAAAAGGGATTAGTCCCTCCACTTGTATGCTCCGGATCATCCTTGAGAAATATGCAAAACCCTCAAGGCAACCTCAAAGGCGGCTCAACCCACCTATGGTGGATCTAGTGAAAAAGGAGATTTTGAAGCTCCTTCAAGCGGACATGATCTTCCCAATCTTGGATAGCAAATGGGTTAGTCCAACCCTAGTTGTTCCAAAAAAGGGAGGAATCACCATGGTGGAGAACCAACACGGAGAAATGGTGCCAAGCAAGACTCAAACTGGTTGGAGAGTTTGTATCGACTACTGTAAGTTGAACACGGTAACCCGAAAGGACCACTTTCCTTTACCATTCATTGAACAAATGCTTGAACGTCTTGCGGGTACCCATACTATTGTTTCTTAGATGGTTATTCAGGTTATTTCAAATAGTCATAGCCCCGGAGGATCAAGAGAAAACAACTTTTACTTGTCCTTTTGGCACTTTTGCATACCGCAGAATGCCATTTGGATTATGTAATGCTTCCAACACTTTCCAACGATGCATGATAAGTATTTTCTATATTGAGAATTTTATTGAAGTTTTCATGGATGATTTCACCGTTCATGAAAATAGTTTTGATGCATGTTTATGACACTTAAAACTTGTTCTTAAAAGATGTGTAGAAACTAATCTAGTTCTGAACTCTATGTCATTTTATGGTGGAGCAAGGAATTGTAATAGGCCACATAATCTCATCTAAAGGAATAGAAGTAGACAAGGCTAAAATTGATGTTATCCAAACCTTACCTTATCCTACTAATGGGCGCGAAATCCGTTCCTTTTTAGGCCATGTAGGGTCTAATGGCGGTTCATCAAGGACTTCTCCAAGATCTTCGCACCGCTGTGTGAACTCTTGAAGAAGGATGTCACTTTCATAGTGGATAAGGAATGGAAGAAGGCTTTTGACACATTGAAAAAGTGCCTCACAAGTGCTCCGATCATCCAATCACCAAATTGGGAGAAGCCGTTTGAAATAATGTATGACGCCAGTGATTACGTTATAGGTGCAGTCTTGGGACAAAAGGAAGGGAAAGCCTCACACGTAAGCCACTACACATCGATGACCTTGAACGGAGCTCAAAGGAACTACTCCACCACCGAAAAGGAGATGTTGGACGTGGTCTTTGCCCTGGATAAGTTCAAGCAATACTTGCTAGGTGTCAAGGTAATAGTGTATACTGACCATCCAGCATTATGCTACCTTATGACTAAGAAGGAGACCAAGCCAAAGTTGATTCGTTAGGTCCTACTTCTAAGTGAATTCAACTTAGAAATTCGGGACAAGAAGGAAGCAAAGAACCTGGTAGCTGATCTCTTGAGCAGATTAATGATGGAGGATGAAGATCCAAGAGAAGAGAGAGCCATCCTTGGAGTTTTTCCAGACGATACATTCTCTACAACCCTTTGTTGTATAACCGCACCTGCGGCTGATGGAGACCGCACCTACGCCGACAAGCCGCCCCTGCGGCAAGTAACCACCACCTTTGTGGCTCCCTTGTCATCGCCTCCGCGGCTTGCTCTAGCCGCCCCCACGGCAAACCCTGTAGAGGTATTGTATAAGCTTCATTCATTTAAAACTTGGTTTGCTGGCCTTGTGAACTTTCTTGTCAGAGGCGAGTATCCACCAGGTTTCACCAAAGCTCAGAAGGAAAAGGTGAAAGTCGAGGCTAGACACTATATTTGGAACGATCCCTACTTGTGAAAGTATTGTAGTGATCAAGTAATTCGCCGTTGCATCCAAGACAATGAGGTACAATATGTCGGTCGTTCTGTCATTTAGAAGCATGTGGAGGAGACTTTGGGGCTAACAAAATGGCTAAGAAGCTACTAGATTTGGGTTTCTTTTGGCCACACATCTTTCGAGATGCATTTGCATTATGTAAGGTGTGTGATAGGTGTCAATGCATAGGTAACATATCTAGGAGAAATGAAATGTCACAATCGTCTCTTATTTTTTACAAAATTTTTTATGCTTGGGGAATTGATTTTATGGGAGCCTTTCCAAACTCTTTTGGTAAAACCTATATCTTACTTGCGGTGGACTGTGTTTTCAAGTGTTTGGAAGCAAAGGCCACCAAAACTGATGACTCTAAAGTTGTGGCAGATTTCTTCAAAGACAATATTTTGCAAGGTTCAGAATTCCTAAAGACTTAATAAGCAATAGGGAAACGCACTTTTGCAACAAGACGATCACCGCCCTACTTAAGAAGTATCACGTTCACCAAAGAGCCTCCATGGCATACCACCCACAAACCAATGGGCAAGTAGAAGTGTCCAATAGGGAGATAAAGACAATTTTAGAAAAGACGGTGACTCCTGGAAGGAAGGATTGGAGTCCAAGACTCAATGACGCCTTGTGGGCGTACCGTACAACCTACAAAACTCCCAGCGGTATGTCGTCGTTCAGGCTCGTGTTTGGAAAGGCTTACCACCTACCCGGTGAAGATAGAAAACAAAGCTTGATGGGCGGTGAAGAGGTGCAATATGCAAATGAATGAGGTTGGTGAGTTCAGGAAGCTTCAACTGTAAGAACTAGAGGAATTGAGGCTTGATGCTTATGACCATGCTACAACCTATAAAGTAAAAACCAAAGCGTGACATGACAGGAACATCCTCCAAAAGGATTTCCAGCCAAGTAACTGTTAGCATGAAATACTGTGATATTTTAGGCACGTTTTCTAAACGTATTTGATTCATATTGATAGTCTTTGATTGAACTTTGTTGCATATGTGAGCTAGTATTACCTATATTGTCGATATGGATGTCTACACTAGCTTTATGTTGATTATAGGTACTTAAGAGTTATTTCCGAACGGAATCGAGCGAAGAAGAGTTGATTGAGTATGTCCATGGATTAAGGGCATTCTTAGGAGCAAATTGGAGTTTAGCTTGAGGAATGCACGAGGCTAGGGAAGAATCACGTTCTTACCCTAAATCACGCTCTAAAATACGGCCGTACTACAAACCACGTTCAGTTCCACGGCCGTGGAAGTATGCAAGAGAGGCGTGATGCATTCCAGTAACTATTACGGTCGTGGAATACATGGTTCAAACCGTGACACTTTCCACGCTCTAAATTACGGTCGTGGAAACTTCCACGACCGTGATCTTGGCGATCTTTTTCGCCACACTTTAAAGCCACGATCTTTTGAAGATTGGGCCGGGCCGACATTTTGCCCTACAACTATAAAAAGACGGACGAAGAGAGATTTCATGATCATCGCTTATCCACGCTTAGACGCATTTACACCTCGCTTCGCATCGCCGCTTAGCGACGCAAAAACCCTCATTGAGAGGTATCTTGGAGATCTTGTTGAAGGTCTACGTTCGCGCTTGGATTTGCCCAAATTCTCGCACTTTGGTGGAGATTATTGTTGGGATTTCCATATTTTCCCGGATTCACGGAAGATTCGGAGGTTTCTTGCAAGAAGACTTCTCTTCTTGTTTAGGTTCGATTTAGAAGACGGATTGACATCCCGTTCTTCCTTCTTACCTAAAATTGTGTTTATTTGTTCTATTCTGGAATTAGTGATATTGTTCAATCTTGATTTTGACTTTGTGATTGGGTTGAAGTTTATTAAAAGTTTTCGGAAGTTTTCATCTTTCAATCTTTTAATTCTTGAATTGATATCAAACATGACTGTTATTGGCTAAAAACCCTTAACAATTCTAAGGTGAAGGGTTGATAGTTGTGGCTTAGATGATGATAGATCGATCGTAAACAGATTAGACCCTGAGAGTTAGAGAGAATCGCCGACGAACCATAAATTACGGCCTGTTCTTGAGTCCACGGCCGTGGAACCTCAAGAACTAACCGTAATTTCTCCTAAGTCTACGAGCCTGCTTTTACTTTAATCTAAAGTTAAAGGTTTGCTTTAACTTAGTCTAGACTTGTCTTTTCTAGGTGGTAGTGAAGCCTCAACAACCTCTACCTCGATTGTGAGTGTCACAACCTCAATCGGTTAAGTTAGTCTTGATCTTTGGATTATATGTTTGGGTATTTGACATTAATTCTTACCTTTAGAATCTTTCTATATTGAAGCCTCAACAACCTGTATAGAGAGTGTCTTGTAGGTAAGTCACATAAGGTTTTTGGAACTTCACCGTACGATTACCTTACATTAGCATACCTTTACATATCTCAACTTTATCTTTATATCAATAGTAAATCTTGAATCGATTGCCACAGCTGGATACTTGGATCTTTAGGATTGTTGTTTTCCCAATATTTGCAAGAACTCTCATATTAAATCTCTTGACAATCTACAATTGAATTCGTTCCCACCCAAATCCCTGAGTTCGATACTCTGGAATACTTGCTAATCTACGCCGATCCGTACACTACGGGTTCGCTTGCTTTTATTCTAGTTTTATAAATTTAAAACTTATTTGCACGTACGTTTACGGGCGAACAAGTTTTTGGCGCCGTTGCCGGGGATTTGGTTTCGGCCGAATTCGGTAGCAGGTTGTCAAACTTGGGAGCTTGCTCTCGTTGTTTGATATCTTTTTGAGTGCATGCGCAGGTCTAGGAACACCGAAGATCTCTTACCTCTTGATCAAGAGCTAGAGAAAACCTTGAGGCAAAAGCGCAAGGAAAAGAAGATGGCTGAAGAAAACGAACGTGATTTTCAGGCGGAGTTGGCGGAGAAAGAAGCTCAACTCCGATGGAATGAGAATCTTCGCCGGGATGAGATGGATCGCCATCAATCCCAAGTTAACAATCTACAGGATCAGATGTTCCAAATGAGATTAGAACTAAGCGACCTTAAGAATAAGGGAAGCAAGAAATCCTCAAGAAGGGCGTCAAGATCAAGAAGAAGAAGAAGTCATTCATCCGCTGATGATAGTGACTCTTCCATGCCACCATTAGAGGAGATTGATCCTACGGTCAATGTGAATCCTTTCCATCCACAAGAAGCTGCTAATCGTCGTGTTCCACCTAGGAACACGAGGATCGAACGTGTGGATAATGAGCCAAGAACTCTTGGCCAACGGATGGATCCAACACAACAACCACGCCGTTTGGGCATGAATTTTGATGTTGGAGATGTACAAGGGTTTAGCTTTAACCCTCAAGTCATTACTCTTGTTCGCCAAAACCAATTTGGCGGGACAAGCGCCGAATCTCCACACCAACACTTGCAAAACTTCGAGTGTATGATGCTGACGATGAGACCGAAGAATGCTACTACCAACAGCTACAAGCTCAAGCCTTTCTTCTTCTCTTTGAAAGGGAAAGCGCTGTCTTGGTATCAAGCTCTTCCTAATGGGAAACTAGACACATGGGAAGACCTTTCCGCAGAGTTTCTCACCAAATTCTTTCCGCCTTCCAAAACGGTGGAACTTAGAGGTAAGATTAATGCTTTTTCCATGAGACCTAACGAAAGTTTGTTTCAATCTTGGGAAAGGTTTCAGGATTTGCTCTTGGATTGCCCTCATCATGGCATATCCAAGCTTGCCTTGCTGGAGATTTACTACAAGGGGCTGGATGCGGGAACGCAATTCAACCTCCAATCCCTCTCATGTGGAACGTTCATGGACATGAGAGAAGATGACGCTTGGGACTTCATTGAGAAGCAAGCAAGAGTCATAGAGAAGTATTCCCACCGGAAAGTGGAGGGAAATCGTGTGGAGCAAGGAGCAAAGCTCACACATGAAGCTCAAAATCAGATTTTCTCCCTCAACAATGAAATCAAAGAGTTGAAGGAGGCTATCAAGACCAACTTCCCAAAGCAACAAGGGAAGGATGTTGGTTATGTGGGCAACAACAATGGCGGTGATAACACAAACCGCAACAACAACAACAACAAACGGAACAATAACCGGAACAACAATTGGAATGGCAACAACAATAACGGCCGGAACAACAATTGGAACAACAATAGGGGTTCAAATAACAACAATTGGCGCTCCAATCAACAAAATTCTGGTAACTCTTATCCTTCAAATTCTAATTCACTAACTCCACCTTCCTCTTCCTCTACTTCTTTGAGAAGCCAGGGGCAAACATCAAATGGAGGAAACACTTCGGGAAAGGAGAAGCCCGATCCCATGTTGGAAACGATCTTGGGAAAGCTTCAAGGGTTGGAGAACCGCCTCATCAAGGTTGATGATCAAGTTTCTAAGGTTGATAAAGCTCAAAAGGTTTTAGAAAACCAAATGTTCAACCACGCAGAGGAAGTTCCTAGGAATCAAGGGAAGCTTCCAGGAAAGACGGAGGACAACCCTAAGGGAAGGGTGATGGCAATAACAACTAGGAGCGGAGTGACTACCACCGATCCGCAGCCTACATTCGTTGAAGTCCCCGTAGAGAAGGACAAGGAGAAGGGGAAGGAGAAGGAAGATGTCTATGTTACTCCTCCAGCTTACAAACCTCCCCTACCATTCCCTCAATCTAGAGCGTGAGCACGCCTAGATAAACAATTCGGTAAGTTCATAGAGCTCATGAGTAAGCTGCATATTAATATACCATTCATTGATGCTATTGTAGGTATGCCAGCTTATGGCAAGTTCTTGAAGGAGCTTCTCTCTAACAAGAGGAAGCTAGAAGATTTCGGAGAGGTCAAGATGAGTTCGGATTCTTCGGATCTCATCAAGACCATGAAGGAGAAAATGCCCCCAAAGTTGAAAGATCCGGGGTCATTTTGCATTCCCATTGGAGTGGGAGATGTCACATATGACGCTTTATGTGACTTAGGAGCAAGTGTGAGTATCATACCACTTGCGTTGTGCAGGAAGATCGGTTTAGGCGACCCTAAACCGGTGAAGATGACGTTATACATGGCGGATCGATCCATCACTCGCCCCGTCGGTATTGTAGAAGACGTCCCGGTCAAGCTAGGTAAATTCTTTGTCCCCATTGATTTTGTCGTGCTTGACATTCCTGCAGATAGTCTGGCCCAATCATACTCGGAAGACCGTTTCTTGCAACTTCCGGCTGCATGGTCGATTGCAAGAATGGTAGACTCGCTTTTGATATTGGAGAAGAGAAAGTAGAGTTCGTTCTTTCCACTCTAGTGAAGGAACCAATCTTTGATGAGGATATTTACGATATCCAAGATGAAGAGGGTTTATCTAGGGAGGAGGTAAGTGCGATTCTCTTTAACGATCCTTTACAAAAAGTCATTACTATGAGTCTAACAGACGTAGGGGAAGAAGAAGAGTGCAAAGAGGAAATTGAAGCCTTGGAAGCACAAGAAGAGATGCATGAAGTGGAGTTTGAGAAACTCCGCGATGAGGGTGAGAACGTTAGAATCCACGGTCATACCCTGTATTCCACGACCGTGGATTTCACAACCAAAACCGTCCTCCATTCCAGGGGATTACACGGCCGTGGAACATATAAGGAGCCCGTAATTCTGGCCGTGGAAGAGGGTGATCGGCATACTTCTTCAACTTTTTCTGATTCTTCTCCAACTCACTCAGCACCCTTAGAAACCTCTAAGGAAACATCGGATGCTCCTCAAGGATCATTGGAAGCTCCGAAAGTGATGGAACTAAAACCACTTCCTACTCATCTAAGGTACGCTTTTCTTGGATCTAATTCTACCTTTCCGGTTATTGTTAGCTCCGAATTAAGCATAGATGAACATGAACAGCTCATGATTGTCCTTAAGAAACATAGGAAAGCTTTAGGCTATACTATTAAGGACTTAGTAGGAATTAAACCCTCCCTATGCATGCATAAGATACTAATGGAGGAGGATTTTAGAACTTCAAGACAACCTCAAAGGCGGTTGAATCCGACCATGAAAGAGGTTGTCAAGAAGGAGATTCTTAAGCTTCTTGATGCAGGTATCATCTACCCTATCTCCGATAGTAAGTGGGTGAGTCCAGTTCAAGTGGTTCCGAAGAAGGGAGGAATGACGGTCATCACCAACAAAAACAACGAGCTCATTCCTACCCGGACCGTAACTGGATGGCGGATGTGCATAGACTACCGCAAGCTCAACAATGCAACGCGGAAGGATCACTTTCCATTGTCATTCATTGATCAAATGCTTGAAAGGTTAGCACAACATTCACACTTTTGCTACCTTGACGGTTATAGTGGTTTCTTCCAGATTCCGATACACCCGGATGATCAAGAGAAGACCACATTTACGTGCCCGTGGGGTACGTTTGCTTATAGGAGAATGCCGTTTGGGCTTTGCAACGCCCCATCCACCTTTCAACGGTGCATGATGGCCATCTTCTCCGAATACATAGAGGAAATCATGGAAGTCTTCATGGACGACTTCTCCGTATACGGTTCCTCTTTTAACGATTGTCTTTCTAACCTTTCTCTTGTTTTACAAAGGTGTGAAGACACTAACCTAGTTCTTAATTGGGAAAAGTGTCAATTTATGGTTAGGGAAGGAATCGTATTAGGTCACTTAGTCTCTAATAGAGGGATAGAAGTGGATAAAGCTAAGATAGAGACCATAGAGAAACTTCCTCCCCCAACTTCGGTGAAAGGGATAAGAAGTTTCCTAGGACATGCTGGATTCTATAGACGTTTCATTAAGGATTTTTCTAAGATATCAAAACCGCTCACTAATCTATTGATGAAGGATGCAGTTTTTGAGTTTTCGCAGGAATGCTTAGATGCGTTTAACACAATTCGCCAAGCTCTAATTTCAGCACCCATTATCCAACCTCCAGATTGGACTCTTCCCTTTGAGTTTATGTGCGATGCTAGTGACGTAGCTATTGGAGCTGTTCTCGGACAACGAAAGGAAGGGCGAACCCATGCCATATACTATGCTAGCAAGACGCTAGATGAAGTGCAGCTCAACTACGCCACTACAGAGAAAGAGTTTTTAGCCATTGTCTACGCTATTGACAAGTTTCGCTCTTATCTTGTAGGTGCAAAGGTGATTGTCTACACGGATCATGCTGCGATCCGGTACCTCCTTGCGAAGAAAGACGCGAAGCCAAGGCTAATTAGATGGATTCTTCTCTTACAAGAATTCGATCTTGAGATCCGCGACAAGAAAGGTTCAGAAAATTCTGTTGCGGATCATTTGAGTCGCCTAACACATCTAGAGGACGACCATTTGCCCATTGATGACTCCTTTCCGGACAAACACCTACACATCATAGAGGAGTGCATCAAAGTGATCTCCAAAGGTAACGAACCATGGTTTGCTGATTTTGTTAACTATTTGGTTTGCCAGGAGATACCACCCGGACTATCATACGCACAAAGGAAGAAGTTCTTTAAGGACGTCCGGGAATACTATTGGAACGAGCCTCTCCTCTTTAAGAGAGGTCCGGATGGCATCATTCGGCGATGTGTGCCGGAAGATGAGATACAAAGTGTCATCCGCCATTGTCATTCACTACCTTGTGGAGGACACGCTAGTTCGAACAAGACTAGCGCGAAGGTATTACAATCTGGATTCTTTTGGCCTACTTTGTTTAGAGATGTGCAATCCTTTGTTTCTTGCTGCGATGCTTGTCAAAGAACATGCAATATCTCTAGGAGGAATGAGATGCCCCTCAACAACATCCAGGAGGTGGAGATTTTTGATGTTTGGGGAGTCGATTTCATGGGACCATTCCCATCCTCTTGTGGAAACCAATACATACTATTGGCGGTAGATTACGTTTCTAGATGGGTGGAAGCAATTTCCGCGATTTGGGACACCAAGGACGATCATTAGTGATGGAGGCTCTCACTTCATAGCCCGTCGCTTTGAAGCTCTTCTAGCTAAGTATGGGGTTACTCACAAGATCGCTACCCCTTACCATTCACAAACAAGTGGACAAGTTGAGATCTCAAATAGGGAGATCAAAGGAATTCTAGAGAAGACGGTTTCAAGGACTAGGAAGGATTGGTCCTTGAAACTAGATGATGCATTATGGGCGTACCGGACTGCGTACAAGACTCCCATAGGAACCACACCATACAATCTTGTGTATGGGAAGTCTTGTCACTTGCCGGTAGAGTTGGAGCACAAAGCGTTTTGGGCTATCAAGTGGCTGAATTTCGGAATGAAGGAAGCGGGAGAGAGGCGTCTCCTAGACATCAATAAGCTGGACGAACTCCGTTTGAACGCCTATGAAAACGCCAAGATCTACAAGGAAAGAGCAAAGTGTTGGCATGATAAGCATATCATTCCAAAGGACTTCAAAGAAGGAGATCAAGTTCTCCTCTTCAATTCAAGACTTCGCCTCTTTCCAGGTAAGCTTAAATCCCGTTGGACCGGACCCTTTCTAATTAAGCGTATTTTCCCCCATGGTGCAGTTGAAGTATGGGGTGAAGCGAGCGGAAGTTTTAAGGTGAACGGCCAACGACTCAAGAAGTATACGCCGGAACTCCAAGCTGGAGAGTTCGCGCCTACCGCACTCGAATAAGTGCGAGATTGGTCTAGCTACGGACCTTAAACAAAGCGCTTCTTGGGAGGCAACCCAAGGATCAATGGAAAAGGAAAAGAGGAGGATGATGTTGAAGAAGAGTGACAAAACTTGGACTTTGGAGCTTTACAGAGGGTTCCACGGTCTAAATTACGGTCATCATAGCTACAGTGGCCGTAATTTCCAAAAGCCTTTGAAAAATCACCAAAACCACGGTTCCGTACACTTCCACGGCCGTGGAACACCCCAACAGACCGTGATTTTCAAAATTTTGCCTGCAACTATATAAGCCACATTCTTCACAAATTCATCCCAAAAAATCCCTCTTTCCACGACCTAAGTGCCGAAACCCCACGACCCCCTCTCAAATCTTCGTTTCCTAATCGTTTTCAACGATTCTTCTTCCCAAACTGCAGCAAATTCAACCACAAACAAGATCCAAGCGACGAATCGAACGGAAATTCACCAACAAACGCGCATTTCGGATTTTTCAATCCGAAAAAGAGGTTTTATTTTCCCTTCTTGATTCTTGCTGATTTGGTTGTTTTTGTTAGAGATTTTTAGGAAGAACTGATTGAGATTTGAGGAAATTAGACTAGGACTGCCTGTTGTGGAGATTGATTGTGAATTTGCTGAGATTTGTGATTTTCTGACACGAATCACGGTCTCTAGGTAAATTACGGCCGTGGTTTGCTGTTAGCATGAAATATTGTGATATTTTAGGCACGTTTTCTAATCGTATTTGATTCATATTGATAGTCTTTGATTGATCTTTGCGCATATGTGAGCTAGTATTGCCTATATTGTCGATATGGATGTCTACACTAGTTCTATGTTGATTATAGGTGATTTGGAGCTATTTCCGAACGAAATCGAGCAAAGGAGAGTTGAGTTGATATGTCCATAGATCGAGGACACTTATTGGAAGCAAATTGGAGTATTAGATTGAGGAATGCACGAATGAAGGGAAGAATCACGTTCTTACCCTAAATTACGGCCGTGGATTTTGAGTCAGAATTCGATGTTCATTCCAGGGGATATTACGGTCGTGGAACTAACCGTAATTGTTTTCACGCCCAAGAATTACGGCCGTGGAATCTTCCACGACCGTGATCTTGGCGAATCTTTTCGCCATACTTCGAAGCCATGATCTTTTGAAGAATGGGCCGGGCCGACACTTTGCCCTGCATTATAAAAAGACGGAAGAAAGGAGATTTCAGGAGACCCGCTTATACCTGCTTAGCGTTCTTGCACGCTCGCTTACCCTCGCTTAGCAATCGACGCTAAGGATTAACGCTTCCTCATTTTGGAGGCAATTTCGGAGATCTCATTGGAGATCAAAGTTCGCATTGGAGAGTTGTTCAAATCTCGCACTTTCAGTGGAGATTGTTGTTGTGATCTTCGGATTTGTGAAAGACCGAAGTTCTTGGAAGATTTTGCAAGAAGGTCTCTCTTCTTGTTTAGGTTCGAATCGGAAACGGATTGACATCCCGTTTCTCTTCTTTCCTAAAGTTGTGATTCATTTACTCCGTTTTGAATCTTTTGATAAACATTTGTTGTGATCTTGAGATTCATTTGAAGGTTATTGATAGTTCTTGAAAGTTTTCATCTTTTACTCCTTAATTCTTGAATTGATATTAAAATGACTGTTATTGGCTAAAAACCCTTAACAATTCTAAGGTGAAGGGTTGATAGTTGTGGCATAGGTGATGATAGATCGATCGCAAATAGATTAGACCCTGCGAGTTAGAGAGAATCGTCGACAACCTAAAATTACGGGCAGTTCTTGAGTTCCACGACCGTGGAATCTCAAGATCCAACCGTAATTTCCCTCTAGTTTACGAACCTTGCTTTTACTTTAATCCAAAGTTAAAGATTTGCTTTAACTTAGTCTTGGCTTGCCTTTTCTAGGTGGTAGTGAAGCCTCAACAACCTCTACCTCGATTGTGAGCCTCAACAACCTCAATCGGTTAAGTTAGTCTTGATCTTTAGATTATAAGTTTGGGTATTTGACACTAATCCTTGCCTTTAGAACTTTTCTATATTGAGCCTCAACAACCTGTATAGGGAGTATCTTTTAGGTGAGTTACATAAGGTTTTTGGAACCTCAACTGTACGATTACCTTACATTAGTATACCTTTGCATATCTCTACTCTGTCTTTACATCATTAGTATATCTTGAATCTATTGCCGCAACTGGATACCCGGATCTTTAGGATTGTTGTTTTCCCAATATTTGCAAAACTCCCATATTTACTTGCTTGATAACCTGTAATCGAATTTGTTCCCACCCAAATCCCTGTGTTCGATACTCTGGAATTCTTGCTTAGCTACCTCGATCCGTACACTGCGGGTTCGCTGCTTGATTCTAGTTTTATAAATTTAAAACTTATTTGCACACACCTCTAGGGGCGAACAAGTTTTTGGCGCCGTTGCCGGGGATTTGGTTTCGGCCAAATTCGGTAGCCGGTTGTCAAGCTTGGGAGCTTGCTCTCGTTATTTGATATTGTTTTAAGTGCATGCGCAGGTCTAGGAACACCGGAGATCTCTTACCTCTTGATCAAGAGCTAGAGAAAACCTTGAGGCAAAAGCGCAAGGAAAAGAAGATGACCGAAGGAAACGAACGTGATTTCCAAGCGGAGCTAACAGAGAAGGAAGCTCAACTCCGCTGGAATGAGAACCTTCGCGTGGATGATATGAATCGACATCAATCCCAAGTCAACGCTCTACAGGATCAGATGTTCCAGATGGGATTACAAATGAGCGAGCTTAAAAATAAAATGATCAAGAAATCCTCAAAAAGGACTTCAAGGTCTAGAAGAAGAAGAAGTCATTCATCCGCCGATGAGAGTGACTCTTCCATGCCACCGTTAGAAGAGATTGACCCTACGGTCAATGTGAATCCTTTCAATCCACAAGAAGCTGCAAATCGTCGCGCTCCACCTAGGAATGCTAGAGTCGAACGTGTGGATAATGAGCCAAGAACTCTTGGCCAACGAATGGATCCTACACAACAACCACGCCGTTTGGGCGTGAACTTTGAAGCTGAAGATGTACAAGGGTTTAGCTTCAACCCTCAAGTTATTACTCTTGTTCGCCAAAATCAGTTTGGCGGTACAAGTGCCGAATCTCCACACCAGCACTTACAGAACTTTGAGTGCATGATGGAGACGATGAGGCCAAAGAGCGCCACTACCAACAGCTACAAACTTAAACCTTTCTTCTTCTCTTTGAAAGGGAAAGCGCTGTCATGGTATCAAGCTCTTCCTAATGGGAAACTAGACACGTGGGAAGACCTTTCTGCGGAGTTTCTCACTAAATTCTTTCCGCCTTCCAAAACAGCGGAACTTAGAGGTAAGATAAATGCTTTTTCTATGAGACCTAACGAAAGTTTGTTTCAATCTTGGGAAAGGTTTCAGGATTTGCTCTTGGATTGCCCTCATCATGGCATATCCAAGCTTGCCTTGCTGGAGATCTACTACAAGGGGCTGGATGCGGGAACGCAATTCAACCTCCAATCCCTCTCATGTGGAACGTTCATGGACATGAGAGAAGATGACGCTTGGGACTTCATTGAGAAGCAAGCAAGAGTCATAGAAAAGTATTCCCACCGGAAAGTGGAGGGAAATCGTGTGGAGCAAGGAGCGAAGCTCACACATGAAGCTCAAAATCAGATCTTCTCCCTCAACAATGAGATCAAAGAGTTGAAGGAGACTATCAAGACCAACTTCCCAAAGCAACAAGGGAAGGATGTTGGTTATTTGGGCAACAACAACAATGGCGGTGATAACACCAACCGCAACAACAATAACCGGAACAATAACCGGAATAACAATTGGAACGGAAACAACAACAACCGGAACAACAACAATTGGAACAACAATCGGGGTTCAAGCAACAACAATTGGCGCTCCAATCAACAGAATTCCGGTAACTCCTATCCTTCAAATTCTAATTCACTAACTCCACCTTCCTCTTCCTCTACTCCTTTGAAAAGCCAGGGGCAATCATCTAATGGAGGAAACACTTCGGAGAAAGAGAAGTCCGATCCCATGTTGGAAACGATCTTGGGAAAGCTTCAAGGGTTGGAGAACCACATCATCAAGATTGATGATCAAGTTTCTAAGGTTGACAAAGCTCAAAAGGTTTTGGAAAACCAAATGTTCAACCATGCGGAAGAAGTTCCTAGAAATCTAGGGAAACTTCCAGGAAAGACGGAGGACAACCCTAAAGGAAGGGTAATGGCGATTACAACTAGGAGCGGAGTGACTACCACCGATCCGCAGCCTACGTTCGTTGAACTCCCCATAGAGAAGGACAAAGAAAAGGGGAAGGAGAAGGAAGACGTCTATGTCCCTCCTGCAGCTTACAAACCTCCCCTACCATTCCCTCAATCTAGAGCGCGAGCGCGCCTAGACAAGCAATTCGGTAAGTTTATAGAACTCATGAGCAAGCTGCATATTAATATACCTTTCATTGATGCTATTGTAGGTATGCCGGCTTATGGCAAGTTCTTGAAGGAACTCCTCTCTAACAAGAGGAAGCTAGAAGATTTTGGAGAGGTCAAGATGAGTTCGGATTCTTCGGATCTCATCAAGACGATGAAGGAGAAAATGCCCCCAAAGCTGAAAGATCCGGGGTCATTTTGCATTCCCATTGGAGTGGGAGAGGTCACATACGACGCTTTGTGTGACTTAGGAGCAAGTGTGAGCATCATACCACTTGCGTTATGCAGGAAGATCGGTTTAGGCGATCCTAAACCGGTGAAGATGACGTTATACATGGCGGATCGATCCATTACTCGTCCCGTCGGCATTGTAGAAGACGTCCCGGTCAAGCTAGGTAAATTCTTTGTTCCCATTGATTTTGTCGTGCTTGACATTCCTGCAGATAGTCCGGTCCCGATCATACTCGGAAGACCGTTTCTTGCAACTTCCGGCTGCATGGTCGATTGCAAGAATGGGAGACTCGCCTTTGACATTGGGGAGGAAAAAGTAGAGTTCGTTCTTTCTACTCTAGTGAAGGAGCCAATCTTTGACGAGGATATCTACGATGTCCAAGATGAAGAAGGTTTATCTAGGGAGGAGGTGAGTGCGATCCTCTTTAACGATCCTCTACAAAAGGTTATCACTATGAGTCTAACCAATGAAGGAGAAGAAGAAGAGTGCAAAGAGGAAATTGAAGCCTTGGAAGCACAAGAAGAGATGCATGAAGTGGAGTTTGAGAAACTCAACGATGAGGCTGAGAATACTAGAATCCACGGTCATACCCTGTATTCCACGACCGTGGATTCCACGACCAAAATCGGCCTCCATTCCAGGGGATATTACGGCCGTGGAACACCAGAGGAGACCGTAATTTTGACCGTGGAAGAGGATAGCCGGCATACTTCTTCAACTTCTTCTAATTCTTCTCCAACTCATTCAACATCCTTAGAAACTTCTAAGGAAACGTCGGGAGCTCCTCAAGGATCATTGGAAGCTCCGAAATCAATGGAACTCAAACCGCTTCCTACTCATCTAAGGTACGCTTTTCTTGGATCTAATTCTACCTTTCCGGTTATCGTTAGTTCCGAATTAAGCATAGATGAACATGAACAGCTCATGATTGTCCTTAGGAAACATAGAAAAGCCATAGGCTACACCATTGAGGACTTAGTAGGAATTAAACTCTCTCTATGCATGCATAAGATACTAATGGAGGAAGACTTTAGAACTTCAAGACAACCTCAAAGGCGGTTGAACCCGACCATGAAGGAGGTTGTCAAGAAGGAAATTCTTAAACTTCTTGATGCAGGTATCATCTATCCTATCTCCGATAGCAAGTGGGTGAGCCCGGTTCAAGTAGTTCTAAAGAAGGGAGGAATGACGGTCATCACCAATAAGAACAACGAACTCATTCCTACCCGAACCGTAACTGGATGGCGAATGTGTATAGACTACCGCAAGCTCAACAACGCAACGCGGAAGGATCACTTTCCATTGCCATTCATCGATCAGATGCTTGAAAGGTTAGCACAACATTCATACTTTTGCTACCTTGACGGTTATAGTGGCTTCTTTCAGATTCCGATACATCCGGATGATCAAGAGAAGACCACATTCACGTGCCCTTGGGGTACGTTCGCCTATAGGAGAATGCCGTTCGGGCTTTGTAACGCCCCAGCCACCTTTCAACGGTGCATGATGGCCATCTTCTCCGAATACGTAGAGGAAATCATGGAAGTCTTCATGGACGACTTCTCCGTTTACGGTTCCTCTTTCAACGATTGTCTTTCTAACCTTTCTCTTGTTTTGCAAAGATGTGAAGACACTAACCTAGTTCTTAATTGGGAGAAGTGTCAATTTATGGTTAAGGAAGGAATCGTGTTAGGTCACTTAGTCTCTAGTAGAGGGATAGAGGTAGACAAGGCCAAGATAGAGACTATAGAGAAACTTCCTCCCCCAATTTCGGTGAAAGGGATAAGAAGTTTCCTAGGACACGCTGGATTCTATAGACATTTCATTAAGGACTTTTCTAAGATATCAAAACCTCTCACTAATCTATTGATGAAGGATGCGGTTTTTGAGTTTTCGCAGGAATGTTTAGATGCGTTTAACACCATTCGGCAAGCTCTAATCTCAGCGCCTATTATCCAACCTCCGGATTGGACTCTCCCCTTCGAGATTATGTGCGATGCTAGTGACGTAGCTATTGGAGCTGTTCTTGGGCAACGAAAGGAAGGACGAACCCACGCCATATACTACGCTAGCAAGACGCTAGACGAAGCTCAGCTCAACTACGCCACTACAGGAAGGAATTTTTAGCCATTGTCTACGCTATTGACAAGTTTCGCTCTTATCTTGTAGGTGCAAAGGTGATTGTCTACACGGATCATGCTGCGATCCGGTACCTTCTTGTGAAGAAAGACGCGAAGCCAAGGCTGATTAGATGGATTCTTCTCCTACAAGAATTCGATCTAGAGATCCGCGACAAGAAAGGCTCAGAAAATTCTGTTGCGGATCATTTGAGTCGTCTAACACATCTAGAAGACGACCAATTACCCATTGATGACTCCTTTCCGGACGAACACCTACATATCATAGAGGAGTGCATCAAAGTAGTCTCCAAAGGTAACGAACCATGGTTTGCTGATTTCGTTAACTATTTGGTTTGCCAGGAGATACCACCCGGACTATCATATGCACAAAGGAAGAAGTTCTTCAAGGACGTCCGGGAATACTATTGGAACGAGCCTCTCCTCTTTAAGAGAGGTCCGGATGGCATCATTCGGCGATGTGTGCCGGAAGATGAGATGCAAAGTGTCATCCGCCATTGTCATTCACTACCTTGTGGAGGACACGCTAGTTCGAACAAAACTAGCGCAAAGGTATTGCAATCTGGATTCTATTGGCCTACTTTATTTAAAGATGTGCAATCCTTTGTTTCTTGTTGCGATGCTTGTCAAAGAACATGCAACATTTCTAGAAGGAACGAGATGCCCCTCAACAACATCCAAGAGGTGGAGATTTTCGACGTTTGGGGAGTCGATTTCATGGGACCATTCCCATCTTCTTGTGGAAACCAATACATATTATTGGCGGTAGACTACGTTTCTAGATGGGTAGAAGCAATTGCCTCTCCCACAAATGACGCCATGGTGGTGGTTAAGTTCTTCAACAAGACCATTTTCCCACGATTCGGGACGCCAAGGACGATCATTAGTGATGGAGGTTCTCACTTCATAGCCCGTCGCTTTGAAGCTCTCCTATCCAAGTATGGGGTTACTCACAAGATCGCTACCCCTTACCATCCACAAACGAGTGGACAAGTTGAGATCTCAAATAGGGAGATCAAGGGAATTCTAGAGAAGACGGTTTCAAGGACTAGAAAGGATTGGTCCTTGAAACTAGATGATGCATTATGGGCGTACCGAACTGCGTACTAGACTCTCATAGGAACCACACCATACAACCTTGTGTATGGGAAGTCTTGTCACTTGCCGGTAGAGCTGGAGCACAAGGCGTTTTGGGCTATCAAGTGGCTGAATTTCGGCATGAAGGAAGCGGGAGAGAAGCGTCTCCTAGACATCAACAAGATGGATGAACTCCGTTTGAACGCCTACGAAAACGCTAAGATCTACAAGAAAAGAGCAAAGCGTTGGCATGATAAGCATATCATTCCAAAGGACTTCAAAGAAGGAGATCAAGTTCTCCTCTTCAATTCGAGACTTCGCCTCTTTCCAGGTAAGTTAAAATCTCGTTGGACTGGACCTTTTCTAATTAAGCGTATTTTCCCCCATGGTGCAGTTGAAGTATGGGGTGAAGCTAGCGGAAGTTTTAAGGTGAACGGCCAACGACTAAAGAAGTATACGCCGGAACTCCAAGCTGAGGAGTTTGCACCTACCGCGCTTGAATAGGTACGATGTTGGTCTAGCTACGGACCTTAAACAAAGCGCTTCTTGGGAGGCAACCCAAGGTATTGCATTTTCGTTTTTTGTTTTCGATTCATAGTTTAGCTTAGAATAGATTTTTCTCGCTTTATTTTCCTCGATTTCTTCCGGTGTGTTCGTGTTTTTGGTTGTAGGATCAATGGAAAAGGAGAAAGAGAGGATAATGTTGAAGAAAAGTGACGAAATTTGGACTTTGAAGCTTTACAGAGAGTTCCACGGTTCAAATTACGGTCGTCATAGCTACAGTGACCGTAATTTTGCAAATGCCTTTGGAAAATCATCAAAATCACGGTCTAAAGCACTTCCACGGCCGTGGAATGCCCCGACAGACCGTGATTTTTGGAAATTTTGCCGGCCACTATATAAGCCACATTCTTCACAACACTTAACCAAAATTCCCCCAATTCCACGACCTAGAAACCGAAAACACTCATCCTCTCCCAATTCCTCGTTTCCTAATCGTTTTCAACGATTCTTCGTCCTAAACTGCAGCAAATCCAACCACGAACAAGATCCAAGCAACAAATCGAGTGGAAATCGATCAACAAACACGCATTTTGGATTTTTCAATCCGAAAAAGAGGTTATTTCTTTCTTCTCGATTCTAGCGGATTTGGTTCGTTTTTGTTAGAAATTTTAGGAAGAACTGATTAAGATTGGAGGAAATTAGATTAGGACTGCCTACTTATTGAGATTGGGTGCTGATTTGCTGGGATTTACGAACTTCTGAGACGAATCACGGTCTCTGGAGGTTCCACGGCCGTGGTTTACTTAGAACAGCCCGTAATTTTGAACAGAATGGACTTTGTGAGGAGAATGTCGGGAAGGATAAAGGAGAAGAAAGGGGAGCAAAGTAAGAAAAGGAAAGGGAACCCCTCCACCTCTAGGGCACCACCACCCTCATCCCCCTCACTACCATCCTCACCTTCACCTCCATCCTCACCACCTCACCCTAGCATCCCAACCATACATGAGAACTACCTTCCCGCGTTTGAGAAAATAGAGAAGAGGGCAGTGATTGGCCCTAGGTATTTGTTGTTGGAGGATCTACATCCTCTTAACATCGTTGAGGACCTTACATGGCTCTTGGATAGAGCCGGATTGCTAGTCTTCACGAACATTCGTGAAGACGCTTATGAGGAGATTACCCGGGATGGTATGAGAGCATGCCGGATTGGGCTACCGGACTTTCAGAGAGAGTCGGAGCACTAGAGATCCGGGCGGATGCTAGAGACGGACGCTTAGACGACCTTGACCACATGATGAGGGACGTCTACCGCCAGCAGTTTGGGCGGTTCTATGATCCGAGTTTCTCTCCATTCCCACCTCCACCGGCGCCGCAGTGATTGATGACCGGACCGCTCGTTTTTAGACATTCCCGCCACCACTTGTGAGTTTCTTTTTCTTTTCTTTCTTTTGTTCTTTCTTGTGAACATTAGGGACAATGTTCGTCCTAAGTATGGGGTGGGATGTACTAAATGTTTGTAATAACTCTACTCTATATGTTGCTTTCATTCCGAGACTATCATTGCATGTTCATTATGTGTTACACGTTTTATTTTTGCATTGCATGAAAAAGAACTTTAAAAACCCATAAAAATTGAAAATTTTGAAAATTTTGTGCTTCTAATGAATTGAGATAAATTCCATGATAATCACTACTTGCGAATTGAGTTTAATGACGATTGCATGCTTAAAAGGATGGTAAATCGAAAAGAATGCAAATGAATGAATTCTACCTCTTTTGCAAGTTTTATAATGCAAAAACGTTACCTAAATCATATTAGGAAATTGAAGTTGAAATCACATTATAAGTTCCTATACTTCTTGTTGAAATGATTAAGGCAATTCGATACTTTCTTTCTTCTTTCTTTGATCATCTAGCTCCTCATTGAAATATTAGCCTCCTTTACCTATCCGGGAACTTGGAAAAGTGAATGAAAAAGGCATGTTTGATGTTGGAGGGCCATGAGAGCAATTATTTGCAAATCAATTGAATAGAAAGAAATTATAAGTTTGGGGAAGTCAATCATGACGATGAGTAACTCGGCACCATTCACATAGCCGGGTGTTTGTGTCTTGCCAAAGTCGGATTGAGCGATATTCCTAGCGGATTATGGTATGTGCGCTAAGGGTTTGAGGCATATCTTGCAAATTTGAGAAACGCCGATCTCCTAGGCTTCGGTTTTTGTGCACCTCTATCCATAACTCCAAAAGTAAAGTCGAAAAATGAAAAGCAAGAGCGAAGCTCTAAGTGAAGTGTTGCGGGAACCACATAAGAAGAAGAAGGTAGTTGTCCACTTTCCCGGATTTATGCACCACTTTCCCTTAAAGTTTCCCCTTCCCTTCCACACTCTAGACCTTTTCTTTGAAAGTCCTTAAGATCAAAAGAATGTTATATGACTTGGTGATCTAAATTGAAGTTCTTATGATCGATTTTGATAAAGTTTGAAGGTTATGATGCTTGTTTAGAGGTTAAATTGATTCATGAACTCTCTTTACTTTTTACTCTTTGATTGAGTGTGTGAAAGTTTGATGAACGATTGAAGCAAGGTTTGAGAATGATCTATTCTTTAGAAATCACATTCACCAAAAGAAGGTACACATATTTCATCCTAACTCTTGTTTTAAAGCTTTTTGAAAGACCTTGCTTAGGGACAAGCAAGTGTTAAGTATGGGGTTATTTGTTAGCATGAAATATTGTGATATTTTAGGCACGTTTTCTAATCGTATTTGATTCATATTGATAGTCTTTGATTGATCTTTGCGCATATGTGAGCTAGTATTGCCTATATTGTCGATATGGATGTCTACACTAGTTCTATGTTGATTATAGGTGATTTGGAGCTATTTCCGAACGAAATCGAGCAAAGGAGAGTTGAGTTGATATGTCCATAGATCGAGGACACTTATTGGAAGCAAATTGGAGTATTAGATTGAGGAATGCACGAATGAAGGGAAGAATCACGTTCTTACCCTAAATTACGGCCGTGGATTTTGAGTCAGAATTCGATGTTCATTCCAGGGGATATTACGGTCGTGGAACTAACCGTAATTGTTTTCACGCCCAAGAATTACGGCCGTGGAATCTTCCACGACCGTGATCTTGGCGAATCTTTTCGCCATACTTCGAAGCCATGATCTTTTGAAGAATGGGCCGGGCCGACACTTTGCCCTGCATTATAAAAAGACGGAAGAAAGGAGATTTCAGGAGACCCGCTTATACCTGCTTAGCGTTCTTGCACGCTCGCTTACCCTCGCTTAGCAATCGACGCTAAGGATTAACGCTTCCTATTTTGGAGGCAATTTCGGAGATCTCATTGGAGATCAAAGTTCGCATTGGAGAGTTGTTCAAATCTCGCACTTTCAGTGGAGATTGTTGTTGTGATCTTCGGATTTGTGAAAGACCGAAGTTCTTGGAAGATTTTGCAAGAAGGTCTCTCTTCTTGTTTAGGTTCGAATCGGAAACGGACTGACATCCCGTTTCTCTTCTTTCCTAATGTTGTGATTCATTTACTCCGTTTTGAATCTTTTGATAAACATTTGTTGTGATCTTGAGATTCATTTGAAGGTTATTGATAGTTCTTGAAAGTTTTCATCTTTTACTCCTTAATTCTTGAATTGATATTAAAATGACTGTTATTGGCTAAAAACCCTTAACAATTCTAAGGTGAAGGGTTGATAGTTGTGGCATAGGTGATGATAGATCGATCGCAAACAGATTAGACCCTGAGAGTTAGAGAGAATCGTCGACAACCTAAAATTACGGGCAGTTCTTGAGTTCCACGACTGTGGAATCTCAAGATCCAACCGTAATTTCCCTCCAGTTTACGAACCTTGCTTTTACTTTAATCCAAAGTTAAAGATTTGCTTTAACTTAGTCTTGGCTTGCCTTTTCTAGGTGGTAGTGAAGCCTCAACAACCTCTACCTCGATTGTGAGCCTCAACAACCTCAATCGGTTAAGTTAGTCTTGATCTTTAGATTATAAGTTTGGGTATTTGACACTAATCCTTGCCTTTAGAACTTTTCTATATTGAGCCTCAACAACCTGTATAGGGAGTATCTTTTAGGTGAGTTACATAAGGTTTTTGGAACCTCAACCGTACGATTACCTTACATTAGTATACCTTTGCATATCTCTACTCTGTCTTTACATCATTAGTATATCTTGAATCTATTGCCGCAACTGGATACCCGGATCTTTAGGATTGTTGTTTTCCCAATATTTGCAAAACTCCCATATTTACTTGCTTGATAACCTGTAATCGAATTTGTTCCCACCCAAATCCCTGTGTTCGATACTCTGGAATTCTTGCTTAGCTACCTCGATCCGTACACTGCGGGTTCGCTGCTTGATTCTAGTTTTATAAATTTAAAACTTATTTGCACACACCTCTAGGGGCGAACATTTGCTGAAGAACAGACCGTAATTTTGAGCAGAATGGATTTTGTGAGAAGAGTTTCAGGGAGGATAAAAGAGAAGAAGAATGAGCAGAATAAGAAGAGGAAGGGTAATCCCTCCTCCTCCTCATCCTCTAGGGCACCACCACCCTCTTCACTTTCACCTCCATCCTCACCTTCACCTCCATCTTCACCCCCTCACCCTAGAGTCCCGACCATACACGACGACCATCTTGATGCACTTGATAGGATCAAGGAGAGGCCAGTGATTGGCCCTAGATATTTGTTGTTGGAGGATCTAGCTCCTCTCAACATAATTGATGACCTTACTTGGCTCTTGGATAGAGCCGGATTAGTTGTCTTCTCGGCTATCCGAGAAGACGCATATGAGGAGATTACACGGGAGGTTGTGACGTCCTTTGAGCACAGCCACGTCGATAGGACCGTCTCTTTCCGCCTTATGGAGAGAGATTATCAGTTGAGTATCCGTGAGTTTGGGACGATTTTTGGGTTCCATGAGACCTTCAATGGTTGATTTCCGAGCGGTGTTTACCCCAAGGACTTTTGGAAGGAGGTTGCAATGATTTGCGCCGACGAGGACCGTTGGCAACCCGTTGATACCAAGGCTAGATTGATGTACCATCTAGCCTTGAAGATAGCTCACCGTGTTCTTTCGGAGTGTCTCTTTCCTAGGACGGAGACGCCCCAAAAGATCAAGACGGATGAGCTATTCTTGCTCTATTGCATGCTTTATGGACGCCGTGCAGATTGTGCTACTCTCTTGGCTGCTACGATGAGCAAGCTCAAGAACAAGAAGAAGGGGAACATCGGATATGGTGGGATAGTTACCCACATTGCTAGGAGTTTTGGTGTGGATTTTTCTGCTTGCACCCGCATACCGGCCGTTCCTTTAGGGCTACATGCTTTCATGGTTAGGGGTCTGATTTTCCCCACACATAGAGGTCCGCCTTATGCGGGCATGCCTTGGGAGAGTAGGACGGGCAGGGGTAAAGAGTGGCTGCCGGAGTATTCCATTATGGCGGGACGCCATAATTGGAAGGAGACGTTCGCTACTATGCATGCGAACAGGATAGTAGCTCCCCCTTATGTCCCACCACCGGTTGTCGAGGAGGAGGATATGGGAGATCAGTTTGAGAGTGGAGGAGGAGCGGAGCAGGAGTTTGGCACGTTTCCGGACCAGCCGGCGGCGGCCCCGGATGTACCTAGACGCTCTCCACGTCCAGCTAGAGCCTCAGGCTCGTCATCTCGCCGCGCTAGCGTGAGTGAGAGGCCTGCGTGGATGACCACACCTCCCGCATGGTATGGCGTTCCCCCTCCTTGGTCGACAGAGTAGCCAGCAGCACCACCACCAGCACCAGCACCATCCGACTCCCCAGCATGGTACAGTCAAGCCCCGGGATGGTACGAGCAGATGCCGGATTGGGCTACCGGACTTTCAGAGAGAGTAGGAGCGCTAGAGATCCGGGCCGATGCTAGAGACGGACGTTTAGACGACCTTGACCACATGATGAGGGACGTCTACCGCCAGCAGTTTGGCCGGTCCTATGATCCGAGCTTCTCTCCATTCCCGCCGCCGCCAGCACCGCAGTGATTTGATGCATGACCGTTCGTTTTAGACATTCCCGCCACCACTTTGTGAGTTTCTTTTTCTTTTCTTTCTTTTCTTTCTTTCTTTTGAACATTAGGGACAATGTTCGTCCTAAGTATGGGGTGGGATGTACTAAAAGTCTGTAATAACTCTACTCACTATGTTGCTTTCATTTGAGACTATCATTGCATGTTCATTATGTGTTTCACGTTTCATTATTGTATTGCATGAAAAAGAACTTGAAAAACCCATAAAAATTGAAAAATTTTGAAAATTTTGTGCTTCTAATGAATTGAGATGATTTCTATGATAATCACTACTTGTGAATTGAGTTTGATGACAATTGCATGCTTAAAAGAATTGTGAATTGAAAAGAATTTGAATGAATGAATTTTACCTCTTTTGCAAGTTTTATAATATGAAAAATGTTACCTAAATCATGTTGAGAAATTGAAGTTGAAATCACACTATGAGTTCTTATACTTCTTGTTGAGATGATTAAGGCAATGCGATTTTTCTTTCTTCTTCCTTTGATCATTTAGCTCCTCATTAAAATATTAGCCTCCTTGACCTATCCGGGAATTTGGAGAAGTGAATGAGAAAAAGGCATGTTTGATGTGGGAGGGCCATGAGGGCAATTATTTGCAATCAAAAGAATAGAAAGAAATAGTAGGTTTGGGGAAGTCAATCATGACGATGAGTAACTCGGCACCATTCACATAGCCGGGTGTTTGTGTCTTGCCAAAGTCGAATTGAGCGATATTCCTAGTGGATTATGGTATGTGCGCTAAGGGTTTGAGACATCTTATGAAAATTGAGAAATGTCAATCTCCTAGGCTTTGGTTTTTGTGCACCTCTGTCCATAACTCCAAAAGTAAAGTCGAAAAAATGAAAAGAAGAGAGCGAAGCTCTAAGTTGAAGTGTTGCGGGAACCGCATAAGAAGAAGAAGGTAGTTGTCCACTTTCCCGGATTCATGCACCACTTTCCCTTAAAGTTTTCCCTTCCCTTCCGTATTCTAGACCTTTTCTTTGGAAGTCCTTAAGATCAAAAGAATGTTATATGACTTAGTGATCTAAATTGAAGTTTCTTATGATTGATTTTGATAATGTTTGAAGGTTATGATGCTTGTTTAGAAGTTAAATTGATTCATGAATTTTCTTTGCTTTTTACTCTTTAATTGAGTGTGTGAAAGTTTGATGAACGATTGAAGCAAGGTTTGAGAATGATCTATCCTTTAAGAGTCACATTCATCCAAAAGAAGGTACACATATTTCATCCTAACTTTTGTTTAAAGCTTTTTGAAAGACCTTGCTTAGGGACAAGCAAGTGTTAAGTATGGGGTTATTTGTTAACATGAAATACTGTGATATTTTAGGCACGTTTTCTAAACGTATTTTATTCATATTGATAGTCTTTGATTGAACTTTGTTGCATATGTGAGCTAGTATTACCTATATTGTCGATATGGATGTCTACACTAGCTTTATGTTGATTATAGGTACTTAAGAGTTATTTCCGAACGGAATCGAGCGAAGAAGAGTTGATTGAGTATGTCCATGGATTAAGGGCATTCTTAGAAGCAAATTGGAGTTTAGCTTGAGGAATGCACGAGGCTAGGGAAGAATCACGTTCTTACCCTAAATCACGCTCTAAAATACGGCCGTACTACAAACCACGTTCAGTTCCACGGCCGTGGAAGTATGCAAGAGAGGCGTGATGCATTCCAGTAACTATTACGGTTGTGGAATACATGGTTCAAACCGTGACACTTTCCACGCTCTAAATTACGGTCGTGGAAACTTCCACGACCGTGATCTTGGCGATCTTTTTCGCCACACTTTAAAGCCACGATCTTTTGAAGATTGGGCCGGGCCGACATTTTTCCCTATAACTATAAAAAGACGGACGAAGAGAGATTTCATGATCATCGCTTATCCACGCTTAGACGCATTTACACCTCGCTTCGCATCGCCGCTTAGCGACGCAAAAACCCTCATTGAGAGGTATCTTGGAGATCTTGTTGAAGGTCTACGTTCGCGCTTGGATTTGCCCAAATTCTCGCACTTTGGTGGAGATTATTGTTGGGATTTCCATATTTTCCCGGATTCACGGAAGATTCGGAGGTTTCTTGCAAGAAGATTTCTCGTCTTGTTTAGGTTCGATTTAGAAGACGGATTGACATCCCGTTCTTCCTTCTTACCTAAAATTGTGTTTATTTGTTCTATTCTGGAATTAGTGATATTGTTCAATCTTGATTTTGACTTTGAGATTGGGTTGAAGTTTATTAAAAGTTTTCGGAAGTTTTCATCTTTCAATCTTTTAATTCTTGAATTGATATCAAACATGACTGTTATTGGCTAAAAACCCTTAACAATTCTAAGGTGAAGGGTTGATAGTTGTGGCTTAGATGATGATAGATCAATCGTAAACAGATTAGACCCTGAGAGTTAAAGAGAATCGCCGACGAACCATAAATTACGGCCTGTTCTTGAGTCCACGGCCGTGGAACCTGAAGAACTAACCGTAATTTCTCCTAAGTCTACGAGCCTGCTTTTACTTTAATCTAAAGTTAAAGGTTTGCTTTAACTTAGTCTAGACTTGTCTTTTCTAGGTGGTAGTGAAGCCTCAACAACCTCTACCTCGATTGTGAGTGTCACAACCTCAATCGGTTAAGTTAGTCTTGATCTTTGGATTATATGTTTGGGTATTTGACATTAATTCTTACCTTTAGAATCTTTCTATATTGAAGCCTCAACAACCTGTATAAAGAGTGTCTTGTAGGTAAGTCACATAAGGTTTTTGGAACTTCACCATACGATTACCTTACATTAGCATACCTTTGCATATCTCAACTTTGTCTTTATATCAATAGTAAATCTTGAATCGATTGCCACAGCTGGATACTTGGATCTTTAGGATTGTTGTTTTCCCAATATTTGCAAGAACTCTCATATTAAATCGCTTGACAATCTACAATTGAATTCGTTCCCACCCAAATCCCTGAGTTCGATACTCTGGAATACTTGCTAATCTACGCCGATCCGTACACTGCGGGTTCGCTTGCTTTAATTCTAGTTTTATAAATTTAAAACTTATTTGCACGCACGTTTAGGGGCGAACAGTAACAAGGTTCTCTTGTTTCAATCCCGTCAAAAACGTTTTGCAGGGAAACTCCGCTCCAGATGGACATTCCATACGTCATTGCCAAAGTCCATCAATATGGTGTTGTGGATCTATATGATCCACAATCACACAAGGTTTTCAAAGTCAATGGGCAAAGACTCAAAATGTACCATGAGGAAGTATCAAACGATCCGATAGACGAGATGGTCCTGGAGAAAGCACAAGCTCATAGATGAAGGTCTTACGTCGAGCCAACGACGTAAAACAAAGGTGCTGCTCAGGAGGCAACCCGTGGAAATATAGGAGAAGGCTATATTGCTTAACCGCCCCCACGGCTCTATGTCACCGCCCCCGTGGTGACACAACGCTCCCATCGCCGAATCCAGCGCTTCACCAGCGGCCAAAGCAACCTTGTCACCGCCCCTGTGGTGACCCTCATCCGCCCCGCGACGACTTCACAAGCCGACCACTCCCCAGCACCGCTCCCAACACCGCTCCCATCGCTTCTGGTCGCGGCCGGAGGAGCCCTTGTCACCGTCCCCGCAGTGACACTCCCCCCGCTCCCACAGCTTTACCTAGATAAGAAAAAAAATTCAAAATCTACCCTAACCCTCCTACACATACCCCCACCCACCTCTCTTTCTCTCTCTTCTTCACAAAACTCTCTCACGAACTCACCCTCTCTCACGCCGAACTCTCTGTCTCTCGCCCTCACTCTCGCCTCACTCCCACATCCCGCACCAAAGCCGCACCAGCGCCCTCACCACACCACAACCGCCCTTAGCCAGCCCTTGCGCCACCATTGCCTCCAACCACCACCTCTACCCCTCACCATCTTCCCTCCCACACAAACCCTAACCTATGTAAACCACCACCTCCACCAAACAACTCCGGCATCCACACCACCATCAACGCACTCCACCTCCGGCACCGACTGGAATCAAAAGAGGTTTCTTCACCAAAGCCTCCACCACTATGTGCAAAGACCTTCGAGAATCGCCAAAGAACCCTTCAGAAGAGGAAGTATATAGTGGACTTGGATCAGTTGAGAGAGGCATTAGGGGTGGCCAAGAACCCTTCAGAGAATTGGTGTGAGCCCCCTCCTAAACAGGATTTGTTTGAGTTCTGGCATGCTACAGGTTCCGATTTACATGTAGGGGGTGAGTACAACAACAAGCTCACTCACCCCTGTTTGAGGTTGTTGAGCAAGATCATTATGTGTGTCTGCTGTGGACACAAGGAGGAAAACAGGGTTTCCCTCAAGGACCTTTGGTTGTTGTACGCTTGCATTCTAGCTTGTGAGGTTGTGCCGGACTGGATTCAACTCTTGTTTTAAGAAGGTGAGGAAGAATGATCCCCAGGACATTGTTGGAGGAGAGCTTATCACCCTCATTTTTGCAGAGGTCATGGACGTGACTTGTTTGGAGGACCAGTTGGCAATTCCGTTCTTCAATGAGAGTCTTCTTTACCGTTGCAAGCTTTTGAAGGTGGAGGGTGAGCACAAGTTTTTGCTCTCCTTCCATGATAGGAGCCATGTGACATACTTTCCCTGACCCTTTTCATTTGGGCTGGATCTTTCCAATCTTTACATTACCGCAGACCCGTATGTGCCAAGGCGACTGTTCGCTCGAAAGTGTGTGTCACAAAGTTTTAAGTTTATAAAAAAAAATTAAATCAAGTCAAGCGAACCCGCAGTGTACGGATCGGTATAGTAAAGCAAGAATTCCAGAGTATCGAACTCACGGATTTGGGGGATCAAATTCAGTTTATAAAATTGTCAAGCAAGCAAAAAGCTTTTGTAAAGATAATTAGGAAAACAACGATTCTAAAGATTTGGATATCCAATTGTAGCAATCGATTCAAGATGTTCTAAAGGTTTAAGGACAGAGTTGGGATTGCAAAGGTGTAGATCTAAGGTAGAGAATTGTACAGTGAAGTTCCAAAACTCATACGTCTCACCCAAAGGCTCTCTCAATAAAGGATGTTGAGTCTCGTTATAAAGAGAATCGAAGGATAAGATTAAACTCTCAAATCCCCATGCCCAAACCCAAGGGAATCAAAGATAAGCCAAAACAGTTAAGGTTGTGACACTCGAAACCGAAGTAGAGGATGTTGAGTGATAACACTATTTATGACGCTAGTTTAGGCATCCATTTAGATAGTTTTTCCCGCTATTCATGCATAGTTTGGCATTAGTTCATGACGTTTACGTTCAATTCATGCATATTGTCGAGATAGACGTCTACACACATTATTGTCGGTTTTGTAGGTATTTTGGGGAGCTTTTGGAGCTTAATCAATACATTCGAGGATCATTCCTCGCGATGACACACTTCCGGACTCATTAAGAAGCAAGCTAGGAGCTAAGGAGAACACATAAGATCATGTAGGTGCATGTCTTCCACCAACTCATGGCTCAACGATCAAAGAGAGCTGAAACACCAAAACCACGGTCACTGGCACTTCCACGGCCGTGGAATTGGGCCGTGATTCTCTCTGGACAGCTGTCCTACGATCTCCATAACCGACTCTTGCTCTTGGTGGAGGCTATAAGTGGTCCTTACATGCTGATTCTAAAGGGATCCTCTGACACACCCTCTGATTCTACAAGATTCCATTGGAGGCTACTCTTAGAGGGGAGCAAAAACACTCTCATTGGGAGAAGAAGAAGAAAAAGAAAAAGATTAGTCTTAGAGTTTTCTTAGTTCTTGGGAGGTTTTTGAGTGATTTTGTTGAAGACATTTGCAAAGATTGTAAGGAACGATTTGGACCTTCTTTTGAAGGGTTGTAAGTCCTTCTTAACATTTATTCAGCTTGGTTTTTTTATTCTACTTATTTCGTTTCTCCTTCATTTTATTTTCTTGATATGGAAGCCATGAATGTATGCTTGATGAGTTTGATTGTTAAGATGCATGTTGTTGGCTAAATAGATGCGATTCTAGGGTAAGGGAATGATGGTTATGGCTTGGACAATGATAGAATAGACCTAAATGTGTCTATGGATAAATTAATTGCTCGTACTTAACCACTGTTACAAATCACGGTCTGTTCTTATGCTTCTACGGCCGTGGTTCTTATGATCTGCCCGTGATTGTGTTTTGTTGTGCTTGTATTGATAAATCTGAATGTTAGGATGTTAGATTGTTGAAATCCTAGTGTTTGTTAAGCTTAATCTAGCCTAGGGTGACCTAATGCTAGCAACTAAGTGAGGGAAGAGACCTACCCGGTGATTTCCGATCTTAGGAAACATGATGACGAACTCTAGGTAGTAGTGAGCCTCATAAGCCACTATTGGACTGAGTGTGCTAGGATTTGTGTTTAGGACTTGCCTTCCCGAGACTTACCCGGTAAGAAGAGGTTAGATCCCTAGATAGCAATCCAGTTTGTGAAGAATTCCCAACCTTAGGTTCCTAGAGACTTACCCGGTGATAGGACCTTAGATGCGGGATTAGTGGATCATGAGACCTACCCGGTGATGATTCCATTTGAGAAACATTCCTTCCTAACATACCATAGCTAGTCCAAGATTGATTAGAAGCTTGAGTCCAATGCCATAACCGGAATTCCTAACCCCTAGAATCCGCTTTTCTCTCTTTGATCACATATCTCGTGTTTGTGTTGCTTATTTGTCTTGTTAGTTTTATTCGCTAGTTTGTTTTATAATCTTGCATCATTTGTGATCTTTGTTTGATCACCACAAAACCAACCCAAAAACATTGTGATTTTCATTTCTTTATTTCTTCCTCGTTTCTTAGACTAGATTTACACTATCCTTAGTCACTATTTGATTCAATTTTACCTTAGTCTTTGTGTTCGACCTCGGAATACTATCCTTACTACAAAATGACCCATACACTATGGGTTCGCTAGGAGTTAGGAAAAATATATCGGGTTATAAATTTAAGACTTTTGCGTGCTACATTCTTAGCATAACATTGAGTATCACTACTACCTAGAAAAGTTAAGTCAAGACTAGGTTAAAGCGAATCTTTAACTTTGGATCAAAGCAAAAGCAAAGAACGTACGACAGAGGAAAACCCCGGTCAGATCTTGAAGAACCACGGCCGTGGAACTCAAGAACAGGTCGTGGAAAGCCTCGACGACGAGGTTTCTCGCAACTATTACGGTCCAATCTGTTTTGGTTCAATCTATCATCACCTATGCCACAACTATCAACCCTTTACCTTAGAATCGCTTAAGACTTTTAGCCAACGATCATTGTCATCAAATCAATAATCAAAATTGAAAGAAGGAAAAGATAAAACCTTGAAATCTCAATAGCAAACACAAAACTAATCTCAATCAAACACAAAATCCGTAACTTCTGTTCAATGAATATAGAATAGAGTAAGAATCTCTCACAAATCTTAAAGAACAAGAAGAACAGGATGTCAATCTGCCTTCAAAGTGAAACCCTAAGATCTTCCAACTCCTCAAATAGGAAAGTACGTGTTTCCCCAAATTTTCCTTCAAAATCTCTTCTTTCCGTGGGGCGCCCCCAGCGTCCAAGTCTTCAAGTCTCTAAATCTCCCCTTTTGGAGATTTTTGCCTCCCCTTCAATGTTGAAGAAGGCTATAGAACATTTATAGGGATAAATCTAGGGTTTAGGATAAAACCCTAAATATTTGGGTTGAAAAGAAATCGAGCCCACTGGTATCAGAGCCCACTCTGGTGTGCGGTATTAGAAAATACTCTGGAGTATCAGATGGTATCAAAAGATACTTTGGCGTGTACTAGCTTCCTTTTATGCTCCTTTTTGTCCCGCTTCAAGGCTTGATCCTTAAATATGCCATTTCGCTCCATAGTTTGCTAAATTACCTACAAATGCAATAAAACTCTGTGTAGACCTCTATTCTTGCAAAGTAGGTGAATATAATCATAATTGCTATGAATGTATGTCTATGCATGAAAAATAAAGGGGAAAACTACATAAATGCATGCCTAAATATAGGTCATAATTCATGTCATCAGCGACCACGGGTTGCCATCATTGAATGGCATGCGGCAAGTTCGAGTAGGGGACCGGTTGAGAACCATCAGCCCATCCCGATGATGAGGAGATGCCCACTATTGAGGAAACAGATCCTATACATGCTCATATGAGAGCCCTGACCACTCAGCAGGACGAGTGGCAGCTAGGGTCTGAGAGGCGGGTCTCTACCTCGCTCCATGAGCACAAAGAAGAGTGGCAGACCGGCTACCAGAGGACGATGCTTGAGCAGCAGCAGACCTGGCAGTCCGGGTTTGAGCAGCGCATGATTGCTCATTTTGATGAGCGATAGCAAGCATGGTAGACGGACGTTGAGCAAAGGATGACAACTCACATAGATGAGTAGCAGCAGGCTTGGCAGGCCGGCTTTGAGCGGTCATTTGGTGACCGGATGGACGATCAGAATCGCCACAATACCAAGCTCTACCAATGGCAGGAGCACTTTTTCAGCCACTTCCTGTATCCGCCACAGGAGCCAGACCATCCCCCTAGTGAGTTCACTCTTTCCTTTCACCACATGTTATGTTTTGCCTTCATTTTTCACACTTTGAGGGCAAAGTGATCTTCAAGTATGGGGGAGGGTATCTATCTTGTTTGTACAACATGCTTATTTGAAAATTCAACTTGTAGTTCAGTTTATTATTCAGTCAAAAAAAAAGAGAAAAAGCCAAAGAAAATGAAAAAAGGCATGAAAATTCTTGGATAAACCGAAAACCCGAAAGGGCGGTTTAGGCAATAAGAAGGTAGTCCGACCAACACTAGGTTGGTGCAAAAATGGACTTGAGGGGTGTGAGAATTGGTAAGATCATCTTAGAAAGAAGAAGAGTGTCGAAGTGAAAACCCGGAAGGGCGCTTTGGCAAAATGAGCGAAATCCGAGTGTTAGGTCTTCCTTTTATGACGTTGGAGAAATAAGAAGGGGAGACATAAGGAGGATTCCAAGTAGGTCACTCTTGGAGCGATAAGGATGGTAGTCTTTTCTCTTTTCTCACATTTCTTTAGTAAATTTTTGTTTTTCTCTTTAGCATGCTTCACCTTGTTACCTCTCTACTTCACCATGCTTCCTAAGACTTCTGTTTTACATTGGTTAGATGTTCAGTTTACTCGGGACGAGTAAAGAGTCTAAGTATGGGGGAGTTTGATAGGTGATGAAATCACTATCATATTTAGGTATTATTGTAGCATGTTTAAGGAGTATAATGGTTGTTTCTTGTTGATAATATCTACATCCAGATGAAGAAGCCAAAAATGAAGATATCCAAAGAGTTAGCAACGTTTGAAAGAGAAAGAAGATCGAAGAAACAAACCAAGATGACGTTCTGCTGTAAGCCGCCCCTGCGGCTAAGGGTCACCGTCCTTGCGGTGACCGACAGTTCCGGCGCCGCTCCCAACGCCTTCTCTAGCACCCGGAAGGACCTTGTCACCGCCTCTGCGGCGACCTTGAGCCGCCCATGCGGTGACTCCGCCTGAAGAACAAGAGCTAGCGCCCCTGCGCCCCATTCCAGCGGATCGAAGAATTCTAAGAGTTTGTGTCACCGCCCCCGCAGTGACACTAGGCCGCGCCTATGGATTTACAACTGAAACGTCAAGAAGATCAATTTTCAAGCATTGAATAACATTAATGATCCCGCCTCCACAGCACTCTCATGCCGCCTCGCGGCTAAGTTGAAGATGAAGCGCTTTGCATTAAACCGCCCGTGCAGCCCTCATGCCCGTGGCTACGGTTTAGTAATAGACGACATAACTCCAACTGTTTAAATCCACCTTTATGGCCTTTAAGGTGGATGGTTACACAACCTATTTATTCCCATTTACTGTCATTTCTAGTATAAATAGAGGTCCTAGGCTGATGTTAGAATTATCCTCATTTTTTCCACAAAAACCTCTCTATGTTTAATTGTCATTTGTATGGAGTGCTAAGTCGCCTAGCTACATTGGGTTGATTAAAGCTTCATATAAGTTGGTTGTAAGTTCAGTATATCAATTGTGTTATATTCCTTGTGTTTAACTTAGTTTGCATGATTGTTTTCTGTTTAGTTTGATCACCTAAGTTGTATAATTGCATGCAAAAGGCTAAGGTTAACTGGTTCCGGGTTCGGGTTCGGGTCATTAATACAGTAGCAAACTCTTAGGTATGAACGGGTTGTGATTATCTAAGTGTAAGGGAATATAACTACATAACAAGATTAATAGGTTGTTTCTCTTTTATGTATCTCTTTATCTTTGCATGAATGCTAACTTGTTGTTTGATCTTGTAGGTTTACGGATTAGCAACTTGTTAAGTTGTGTTAATGTGGGTTGGCTTAATGCATATATATGATCAAGATGAGAACAAATGTTGAAAGCTTCTAAAAAGAACCAACCGAGTTATATGGAAGAGGAAATCTAACCTAGTTTAGTGTTTGTCTTAATATCATTATCACCATCTTTTCTTGGTTTACATATGCTTTTGTCTTGTCACATATTGCAATCCAAACACCCCCTGGTTACTATTAATCGATAATTGAAACATAATATGCGCTTTAATCATCTCTCACTCTCTTGGGTTTGACCCTTACTTATCCGCTATACATTGGTTAGTGTTAAGTTCGGAGTTACTTTGATAAGTTTATATAACGACCTAAAGAAATGCGCTTGTCAAGGGTCGTTGACCAAATGGTATGTGGTTATATAGGTCGTTGACCTAGTGTTATCTGGGTCGTTGATCAACTGTTAAGTGGGTTGTTTATCTACAGTTATATGTCGTTGACCAATTGTTAAGTGGGTTGTTGACCATATAGTTATATGGATTGTTGAGCTACTATAAGGTACATATATTTCCTACTTAATTTGATATTAATGAAAATTTGTTATATATTTTATTACTTACGAGTCACTATTATCAAACAATCATAATTGAATTTACACTTATATCAATTATAATTTCTCTATTTCCAAAACGAGATTTTCTAGCAAATGCTCATGATTTCATTACAAAGATGCGTAACGAAATGAATATTCAAATATATATATATATATATATATATATATATATATATATATATATATATATATATATATACCATTTTATTGTTATTTTGTATTAATGTTTATGAATATTTTTTAATTGCAAGATTTTTATTACCTTTTATTCTCAGGTTGTAATTGTACTTTCTATCACACAAATATAATTATTACTCTTGGTTTGTTAATACGTCCGAATGTAGTGATAGGTACATGACAAATTTGATCAGCAATTACGATGTTATTTTTTCTACTAAGCATACATACTTTTTAACATAAATATAAATTTACCTTAAACAAGTTTATTATTAGCACACATAATAATTTACCCGCATATAAAAATCTCTTTATATATATAATATATAATTATTTTATAAATAATTGTGCAAAGTACAAATACTATACTAGTTTTTACACATGAATCAGTTTAAAGTTGATGTCATATAAAGAAGAACCCACAAACATTTTTCACACTAATTTAAAATTGGGTGACAATTGTATATAAAACAGTTGACAATGTGGAACATTTTTTTTAAAGAAATATGTATTGTTCTAAGTTTTTTATAAATACATTGTTTTCACGTTAGCTTATTATATATATATATATATATATATATATATATATATATATATATATATATATATATATATATATATATATATATATAAAATGGGTAATTAAATTAAATTTTGAAAATATGAGGGGGTGAGTTGGAAATTTATGAAGGATGATTAAACAAAACTTGTTATTTGACAAAAAGTTAGAAAATGGGTATATCTTTTTACCAAACAAAAGGTTTTATAATTTAGTCGTATTTTAATTGATTTTGATTTTCAAAAAAAAAAGATTTGTAGATGGGACAAGGGGGTGTTTTAAAAGAAAAGGAAAGAAGATGAGAAGATGAGT
Organism: Fagopyrum esculentum; assembly: GCA_033239045.1. Lineage (NCBI taxonomy): Eukaryota > Viridiplantae > Streptophyta > Magnoliopsida > Caryophyllales > Polygonaceae > Fagopyrum > Fagopyrum esculentum. The sequence continues at coordinate 135,417,715 of BSUD01000001.1, read as the reverse complement.
ATCTTATTTGTCCAATGAGGCATGATAACGTAAAAAATAAAATAAAATAAAATCCAGTTGTGAAAAGGGTGTCATTCTTACATAAAGTTAAGATAAGGTAAAAGTTGAGTGTAATAAAATACAATAGAGTGGATCCGATATATATAAACAAAAGATTGTGTATGTCAGTATGAATCACCCAACTCCCTTCCTTCCCCTTTCATCCCACAAACATCCTAAGTTTAATCAATTCAAATTAAACCTTTTTATATTATAAACAATTTTTTAAAATGCATGAAAATTTCCATTTCCTTTGAATCTCTACTCCCTTCGGTAATAATGAATATGAGAGGACATCGTTCGGGATCTCTTCAAGGATGTGAAAACTAATTCAAAAGCTAAAGGAAAAAGGACTAAAAGCTTCGTGGCAAATATGTCAAAATTGTATCTCTCAATCCCTATTTAAGAAACCATAAAAATAGGCTATCAAGCTACACAATGGATGCTATGCAAATTATTAATGAGGTTGATATAGAGAGCCAAATTTGACTCAACAAAAATCTTCCTATAAACCATCACCCATGCGAGCTCCAAAGCATCAATAATAGCCCACAACTCGGTCTTTGGCATGGTGCACATCCGTATATCGTCTACAGAGTCGCGAACGAGTCCCTCGGATGACGTCATATCGTCTTTCATTCTAGATCCGTCAATACTAATCCTCATGAACTTTTAGATGATTATTGTGAGCCTAGACATAGCTAACCGCTCGTGCATGCATGTCATCAAGTATCACGAGTGTTTCTTCTCATAATATGGTTTCATTACGCTACTTTCAAGTCCACCAAAATGCAATGGCGGAAACTTATGTCCTAGGACCACCCGTGATCAATTATTTGGACATGATGTTCATATTTAACCACTCGTCCCAAAATGTTGCAAAGAAGTTACGTTGAGATTCATAAGAAATGATATGTTTCCAAATATCATAGACCTTAGGACACTCATAAGAGAGGTGAACAATAGTCTCATAGCTAATGTTACATACCTTGAACGTTGGAATAGAGGACATGTAGCATTTGGTACAAAGGCCGGCCCTAGTACTGGGGCTCAGGGCACCAAATTTAAAAATAAAATAGAATTAATTATATATTTAATTATGTAGTAAATTTTAACTAAGAGAATCATCAATACTAGTCATATTTTTCAAAAATAAAATCTCAAACACGCTTCTCTTTTTTATAATATACGTCCTCTCCATTTGCTGGCGATATAATAATATTCACTAAAACGTCAACTCAGGCTAGTCATATGGTACTTTCGGTTTTAAAAGACTACTGTGATATTTCCGGACAGATAATTAACTACCATAAATCCGTGTTTCAGACTACATGTAACGTTGATCAAAGTAATAAGAGAATAATTCAGGGTCATTTGGGAATTAGTATCTCCACGAATATCGAACAATACTTAGGATGCCCAATCATTAACGGTCGAGTCAATAAAGAAATCTTCAATTCCGTTATCACTAAAGCCAAACAACAACTTACTAAATGGAAAGCGTCCTCCTTGTCTCGAGAAGAAATAATAACTTTAATAAAAGCAAATCTGAATGCAAAACCTATTTACTTAAGGTAGGCCTTTATGCTTCCGGGAAATGTACACAGTGAACTAGACAAAATCAATAGAATTTTCTTTTGGAATAAGGGGCCTAATCATCACCCTCTTATTAGCTAGGACAAGATTTGTAAATCCAGATCCCTTGGTGGTACAGGGATTAGGAAAGCGGAAGACATGAATAAAGCTCTACAAATGAAATTACTATGGAAATTATGGTTGAACCGGATAACATATGGGTTAAAATTGTTGAAGAAAAATACCTAAAAGGAGCATGCAAATGGAATTACGATTGCAGAATGAATGTGTCTTGGCAGTGGAAGAATTTGATCAAATTATACAAAGATTTCGACAATGGCCTCGCTTGGAGGGTAGGAGACGGAAACACAATAAGATTTTAGAAAGATAAGTGGGTTTTGGACAAATCACTACAAGATGTCTTGATTGACCCAACTCAAGTCAATCTGACAGAACTTACATCCTCATTTATCAGTAATAACACATGTAATCACCAGAAATTAGACCAACTTAATAATTACTTGCCAAGTACCATAGTGGAGAAAATTAAAAATTATAACCTACCGAATAGTGACATTCGTGATCGATTGTACTGGGTAGGAAATAATGAAGGGTGGTACTCGACTAAATCATCGTTGGAGATGATTCAAAAAAGGAGAGTTGGAGTCACGAGTGACAAAACCTGGATTTGGAAATTAGACGTCATGCCAAAAATCAAGAATTTCATATGGAAGGTTGTTATGGATGGTATCCCTACAAAACAAAATCTTGATAGACAAAATATTATGGTAGTTATGAACTGCGAATATTGTAATCACCATACCGAAAGTGCAAAACACTTATTTTTTCAATGTCCAATTATGCACTTAATTATCGAAAATCAAAGTGTTGTAACGATCTTAAAAAATATCGATATTGAGAATCAAGGTATTGATGAGGCCCTTTGTGCACTCAAAGATTCAGTCTCGACTAAGGATATGAAACTTATAGTGGTTATATGGTGGAATATGTGGACGGCGAGAAATCAGTTCGTTTTTAATAAAACGAAATTCCCACAAAACATTATAACAACGGCAATTAACCAAATTGCTAGTTGGGATCTAGAAAATTCAAAAGAAAGAACCAATACATTAATACCAAAAGCATCAAGGAAAAGAAAGAAAACCTAAAGTGGAAACGACCAAGGGAAGTTTTCTATAAACTCAACTTTGATGCCTCACAAAGTTTAACAAATAAATGTTCGTATGGATTTATCATTTGAAACCCCCATGCGATTCCTATTGCTTTAGAAAGCGGCAATTGCAATGCCGATTTAGTGTTGGAAGTTGAACCTATTGTTTTGCGGTATGGCCTTCAAAAGGCCAAGGAGATTGGAATTACAGCTATCGAGATTGAAGGGGATAACATTACGTTGATCAATTCGATTAATCGAATTTGGAAGCTTCCGTGGGAACTCGATATGATCATTAATGACATCTCAATTATTATCGCTAGTTTCCAAGTCTATACCGCTCAACACATCTTTAGGGAGATTAATACGGTTGCGGACAAGATTGCGTTACACGGACATAATGAAGAAGCGGATGCTGATGCAATCCCAGAAGACGTTCAAGACCTCATCCGAAAGGATGCTTTAGGCCGATCAATTTCTTGAAGCTGATCCTCCTATGTTGTTTATTGATGTATCAGAAAAAAAAATGAATACTCTTACACGTTATTTTTCTCTTCCTCTCCCTAAATCTTCATTTTTTTCTTTCTTGTATTCTTCCATTTTCTTCAATTGATTTACTTTAAATCAACGAGGGTTAGTCCAATAAAAAAATATTTATCGATGATCGATTTAAAATAAAGAGTGAGGAGAAGATGTTGAAGCAATGATTCAAGCTAGTGAACCTTAAAAAACAAACTAGATGGTCAAGATAAATTGGTGTCTTCTTATATGGTGATCTTTCTTTTCCTCCATTGTCTTTAAATTCGTTGTTATTTAGCTTGAAAATCTTAAATTAAGGGTATTAGTATGTTTCTTAATTTTTTAGAAATTAATTTATCATGTCTACAAGGTGTTTGATGTAATGATACATGAAAAAGTTGTGTTGTTTGGATCCAATCTTGATCAATTGAAAGTTTTAGATAGCAATGGGTAGTATTTAATAAAATTGGCTTGAAAATGAGTCCTCGATTGATTCTAAACCTCGAAACAATTCGAGTGTAATATTAAATTGCTAAAAACCTACAAAGGACACCTAAAAAAATATTGTACAGGTTACAAAAAAACTTAAGGATCGACCCTGTTTGGTACGTTATACCTTAGTGAGAACCCACCCGCCCCATCAACCTAATGAATATTCTCACACACTGGGGAACATTAAGCTTCTATAATAGTTCAAAGAAGTGAAAGAACCCACTGTCGTGCATGTCATTGATGAAAGCACAAACTTGGTAAAAATGATCCGGTTTGCTAGGTTGAGTAATCAACCCTTCCACCTCCCAAGCCTCACCTACCATCACTTCAAGAGATCTCTATAATATGTCTTGCTAATGATAAAATTAGGATTTGAAAATCCCAAAAATGTTGGTGGGAAGAACGTACCACACCTAGTAGTGATTTTATTTATTTTTTTTGGTGTAAAAGTAGTGATTTTATTATCTTGTATTTATAGTGATAACACAACGTATCCTATAAAATAAGAAAATTGTGTATAATCAAATCTTATACCATAATATATTATCAAGCCTTATATATATATATATATATATATATATATATATATATATATATATATATATATATAGGGTGTGGTTCCCATGAGAACAACCTCTAACATGAGAACATGAGAACAATCACAGACCGTAGGATTGTTTACTATTAAGGGTCGAGATTTGGGGTTAGTATCGTAATTATTAATAAAATTTCAACACACACGCCCTTCCAAATATAGCACAATTTAGAATCCCTAATTTCACTCCATACAAGCTGCACAATTTGGAATCCCTAGATCAACCGGCGGCTCATTTGCGTTTTCCCCTCTACTGCGTCCGGTGAAGAAAAGCCATCTCGTTTGCGGTTTGCCCTCTGCTGCGTCCGGTGACCTCCAGGCTTCTCGTTTGCGGTTTGCCCTCTGCTGCGTCCGGTGACATCGAAGCTTCTCGTTTGCCCTTTTCTGCGTCCGGCGAGTCGATTGTAGCGGCACAAGCAGGGGGTTTTCTCTCGTTTGCGGTTTGCCCTCTGCTGCATCCGGTGACCTCCAGGCTTCTCGTTTGCCCTTTTCTGCGTCCGGCGAGTCGGTTGTGGCGGCACAAGCAGGGGTATTCTCTCGGTTGCGGTTTGTCCTCTACTGCATCCGGTGACCTCCAGGCTTCTCGTTTGCACTTTTCTGAGTCCGGCGAGTCGGTTGTGGCGAGTTCGGTATCCTGCTTACCCTATATCTGGAACATATGTTTTTTATTGCTTGCATTTGCTTCTCTTCTTCCTTTACATGAATTATTTATGTAATTCTCTATTTTCTCTCTTTTCAACCAACTGTACCACTCCAAAAATTTGGCATTTCACGGCCTCGGCTTACTGTATACATGACATCTTACTGCTTACATAAGTTGCTACATTTTGAAGTCTGCATGTTCTATTACATGAGCTATTGAAGCAATTATCATTGGTGGATGGTTTATAGATGGCAATATTTTGGCCCTTTGGAGGTTTTTGTTCCATCATTATATGTTCGGTATCCTGCTTACCTTATATGTAGGTGAATTTGTTTCGTGGCAGAGAGCTCTTGTGAAGTTTTCTTGATTGGAGCGGACATTTTTGGGGGTAATGGCAGATTCTCCTATAGGTATGTCTTGCTTGCATTGCTTGGTTGAATATTGTTGGTGGTTTTGTGATTGGTGTGTTGATATTTGCTTGCATTGTTGTTTTTGATTAATTATGAATAATCTTAGACCGACTTTATAGTAATGTTGGTGGAATATGTTGATGAAATATATTCTATAATTAAGAATGATGCGAATATGAAGTGCATATATGATGCATATGTTTTTGATTAATTATGAATAATCTTAGACCGACCTTATAGTAATGTTGGTGGAATATGAAGTGCGTATATGCTGCGGTTTTTGTTATCAACAAGATAGTTTGTAAATATTATTCATAGTTATTAATTTGTTTTACGAGTTTTAAGCTTATGTTCTCTACTATAAGTTAACATATATGATGCATATGTTTTCTATTAACTACGAATAATGCGAATATAAAGTGCATATTAGATTTGAAAACATAACCTACCTACGAATAATTATTGTGTAGACTATTTATGTATGTTAATACTGTAATTATATGGAACGTGTATTAGGTTTTAAGAAACTACACTAACTAGGAACAGTAACTGTGTATACTAATTATGTATATTAATACAGTACGTAGGTAAATGATGTTTGAATTTAAGTAGCTATGTTGTCACTTATTCGTAATTACCACTGTTTTTTACTTGTTAAATGACAATGTATACACGAAATTATTCGTATGTACAAATATTTTTAAGTGAGCTATAACAAAGTATAAAATCATTAAGTTCGTAATTAGAAGCGTTTTGTTAGTTATACAGAACAATATATAGAAGCATTGAGTTCGTACTTACAAACGGTCATTGCTGTGATCGTTTAAATAGGCTTCCTTTACTTAATGCACTCTACTACTAGCAACTTGAAATCTTCAAACTTAGCTATTTTTATGGTTTTTTAGGATTATTGTTTGACTTATATTGTGAATGTCTAGATTGTTTTGACTAGTTAGTAATCGATGTTTCGTGGATGTTTGCATAATTTACACTATGAAGTTTCAAAACCAAATTGACAATAATATATTATTTACTTGTGTTCGACATAATAGTGATGATTCGTAATTAGAAACGTTTTTTAAGTGAGTTTTAACAATGTATAGTAGCCCATAATTCGTAATTACAATCGTTTGTTAAGTGAAATAATAAATTGATGATAAGCACTAAGTCCTAAATGGACTTAAAGGTTTGAACAATTACGAATTCAAATAATGTAAAATACCACTAACTACATTCTACATAACTTCCTTGCAGTTTCGTTTGTCATGATCTGTAAGTTTCTTACACCGAGCACACTTCCTTAAAGGTTTTACAACCTTGCTTGTTGCGTTCTCCAGGGAACCTTTCATACGAGTACCTTTGTTCTTGGCTTTGACAGGATCTTCAACTTCAACTTCAAAAGGTGGCTTGACACCCACATATTTATCTAATAATGACTCTTTACATGAAGATTGTGTGGTGTCGTCAAGGACTTCGCTTGTATGTTTTTGTTTCACATAATTCAGCAAACTAATCAAATCCCTTATCCGAGCAGTATCGTTCTCTACTACCGCAACCGTTGAGTAAATCGTGTTCCATAACTTGTTGAGCATTCCTTTTCTCCCTTCGATGACAATGCATTGATGTAGTACTTCTTGGTCAATCATTGAAGATGCAAGGATCCTAGCGTCCTTCCTCCACCGTGTCATTACCATACCTTGGGGGATCTCCTCTATGTTCATGTACTTATATGTTGAGAAAATGTGTTGGCACGGAATGCCAACCCGGGTGTACATGTTACACGAACACTCTGATTTCCCACTGTTGTGCTCGAATGTTACGCAGAAAGATCCGATGTTAATCTCTTGGACTTGATGTAACTTATCCAAACCGTTCATAGTCTCACTTGTAACTTGACATGACCACGACCCATCGTATATTTCATCTTGCACCATCTCAAACGCCTTTAATGTAAGAATGTCTGCTGCATGCTTCTCAACTTTAAGCGGGGTCTTGAACTTTGGTATCATGGTTTCGGATTCCATGTCAAGTTTTGCTTGAGTGTGCCGTTGCGCATCCATAGCATTATCGAATTGAGCCATCAACTATGTCAGAGTGAAATGTCGGCTTGAAAATCTTCCAAAGAAACTGTTTGCTGATTCAGAAATGGAGGTGGTCCTCATTAACCCCCCGAGTCGAACATCACGGAAATAAGCAGGTATCCAGTATTCTCTTAATGAGTACATTAGTGTCAGCCAGTCGTTGTCTTGTAACTCCCACTGCACTATAATCATGTTCCATTCAATCTCAAATTGGTCGATTGTCAACTCATAACTCCAAACCGCATGGTTTAATCTGCGCCTAAATTCCATGTCAGCACATATTTTGTGGTCAACCTATACACGGAAAAAGGTCAAGTTAGTTTGTATAATCATACAAATACGATGGAGCATACATTTTAATAATTATGAATAATAAGTATCAATAATACTAGTATTATAACAATTAATAATAAATACCCATTTTGGAACTTTCATCATAATATGCCACATGCAAAATCGATGACGTGTGTTTGGGAATACATTAGGGACCGCAATTCTTAGAGACGGATCTTGATCGGTCACAAGCACGTTTGGATCTTTGTACATGGCTTCCTTAAAATGCTCAAGTAACCATGTGTATGATACAACATCCTCTTTCAAAAGGAGGCCACCCCCAAATGTGACAGATTTCCTATGGTTGTCCATTCCAGTAAATGGAGCAAAAACCATGTTGTACCTTTAATATAAATGTACAAATCGTAAGTAAAATGTACTCCTTAACGATATTGAATAATAAATGTCTTAATAAATATGAATAAAATTTGAGCTTTACATGCTAAAAGTATTGAAAAAATAATATTAATTACGAATAAAAACGATACTGCATAATTATTAATTCAACTTACTTGTTTGAACGATACGTTGAATCGAATGAGACAACTTCACCAAACGCCGTGTAGTTTGCCCTTGCAATTGGGTCACACCAAAATAATTTGGTAAGACGTTGATTTTCATCGGTGTCATATGCAAAGCAAAACCCAGAACATGTCTCTTTCTTGCGCTTAAATCTATCTATTATCATCTGTGCATCAGCACCACAAATGAATGCCATAAGATCCCTTTTGAAATTCTTGAAGTCTGTAATCAATGGTCCAACGTTTTCATATCCACCCATAATTTCTTTCAAAAGGCGATGTGTCATGGATGTGCCAATATTTGCCTTCATGCAGTTAATCATGAATTGTTGTTGTCCATCATCCATCTTTCTGCTCGATTTCAAAAACTGTTTTGTTTCATCTTGAAGGAGTGTGTGGTTATGTCGCTCCTCAAACTTTGTAATCTCATATCCGGCGTTGCCTATGAACTTGATATAAACTTCTGCATCGCACCCACAACGGTTTGAAACA
>BSUD01000001.1:135312301-135408446 GCA_033239045.1 Fagopyrum esculentum | reverse complement strand
ATATATATATATATATATATATATATATATATATATATATATATATATATATATATATATATATATATATATATATATATATATATATATATATAGGGTGTGGTTCCCATGAGAACACCCCTAACGTGTATACATGAGAACAGTCATACACCGTTGGATGGTGAGTATTAAGGGTTGAGATTTAGAGTAGATATCATAATTAATAATAACTACGAATAATAATAATTAGGAATCCAACAATAACTACGAATAATTCACTCAACCAGCAATAACTACGAATAATACATTAAACTATATGACACCTTCGTAACAAAACTAATAATAATTACGAATTTGTTCTCATGTATACACGTTAGGGGGTGTTCTCATAAGATTTATACTATATATATATATATATATATATAAAAGATATTATCTTTTATAATATCATATAATAATAATATCCTAATAACTAACACGGTACTACATCGAAGGCATGCCCATATACTTGCCAAAGTTTTAAAGTTACTCATTATTGCCTTAGTTCAAGACCCATGTTTGGTTAAACAAAGAGTCGTGATTTCATAGTTGCTTCCCATTTGCTTCGGCGAAGAGGGTAATTTCATTTGTGAACCTAATATTTTACAAAAATGGGTCACCCTACGAGATCTTTATCAACTTTCACTTTATCTTGTTAAATGCAGCTTGAATGGATTTACTCAACATGTCCAAACATAAAACAAAATGATAAGAAGATAATGTGTCTTCCTGCCGCACTCCTTTCAAAGGATTGAAACTTTGTGTTTTCTCCTCATTCTAGAGAACCATCGAATATAAATAAAACATTCAATTTTTTTAAGAATGAATTGTTAGTTAATACAATATGAACATAAGTTCCTTATACTAATGAGTTTGTACATTAGCAACCATTTTTCAATATTGTAATCTCCCTTGAGGATTGTCATCGATCGTGTGAAAGTTTTACCGAGAAGTACAACAACCTCCCTCGTAAGGATACGAGGTCGAATGTAGTATAAACGAGTAGTCGAGTGCCTTGCGGCGCCTTTAACGATGAGTCTAATTTGGATGATATTGATGGTTAATATTTTAAGTGAAAAACAAGACAATATGGAATCAATTGTAACAAGCAAAAAGGCAATAACAGGTGTAGGTAATATATGATGGAGACGATCTAAGGAAATAGGAATTCCCACTACATTGAATTAAGATATTGACGCATATATACACACACATACTTCATGAACGTTGATATATAATAATTGCAGGTAACCATCTAAAATAGCATTTGGCATAGACAAATAAATACCGTGCTTTCCAACTCGCGTAGCTCTCAATTCAATGGTTCGACAGGTATAAGAAAATCCATTAAACACTTAGAAGTTCGGAAAAGACCGGGAACAACCTTCGTTTTTGGCTCTTCAGTTAGACAATAGTACAATGACCAAGAACAACCTTTGTAAGTTGGCCAATTTGAAGGAAGAAGTAGAAGTGTTCGTCAAGTTCTTCACAAATCTCTTCTTTAGATCCATTTACAATCTTGTTTTGGTCATAACTTTGGTTAGGTAAATCCAAATCATTTCATTCTTTTTCTTATATTCGTTATTTTTAATCTAGTTTGTCACCATGGTATCTATTTTATCTTGTTGTGTTATTGAACTTTCGGTCATGAGTGAGTAGTCACTTTGCTAGGATTTGGGGTGAAAACTTCAAATCATGATAGCATTCTCGTGATCTATGTTGTGTTTATAAAAATATGGAGATTCAAATGCATATTTAGTAGCATATAGGAGATTTCGAATCTATTTAAATATTCATCCATGTTTGATCTTATTTTGAATGTCGGATGCTAGATTATTTATAAACTAGATTGTTCTCATAGCACATTGTATATTTTTAAGCAAGAATGTGTGCTTTTATGGATTAATTATCTTAGATGAGACCTATAAGTAATTCTAAGGTGATTGTACAATGTTTGATGTCTATGATGCTTGAATGATGCTAGCTACGGCCGTGAGGATGACTAAGCACAATTGTCATGTGAATGTTCAACAATGGCTATGTCGAATTGTGTAAGCAAATAGCAAGCATCATGTGATGCTTGCATAGTTCAATATAGTCTTTAGTTGTAGAGAAGCTTATCACTCAATGAGTAAATAGCAAACACCATGTGATACTCATTAGTTGAAGCAAGACAAATGCCTTGACAAAGCATATCTATATCATGATACATTAGTACTTGTGACATAAACTCTCCTATATTAACAAACACAACATGATCAAGTATGTACCTAGCTATGATTTGGAGGAATATCCCAAATTACTTGTGTTTTCTCCCTTTGATATTTGATACTTGTTACTTCAAACCTCAAACATCTTGATCACTTGATCAAACCCTTTTCCATTTTATTTGACACACTCTTGCTTTACAAGTTGGATTTGAGACAACGTCGGGATATACATAGTCTCTTGGTATTTCGACCTTGATGTCACAACATATACTTACATTGAAATGACGATGCACTTGCCATTTCAATGGCGCCAACGGCAGCAAAAATTTGATCGTGTGAAAGTTTTACCGAGAAGAATAATAGCCTCCCCCGCGAGGATACGGGATCGGATGTACATAATCGGGTATCGAATCTTAATAACGATTGTAGGTAATGTATGATGGAGACAATCTAAGGAACCAAGAATTCCCACTATAATAAATTAAGATATTGATATATATGTATATATATAAATCATGAACATTGATAAATTATAATTGTAGGTAACCATCTAAAATAGCCTTTGACATAGTAGGCAAACATATATCGTGCTTTCCAACTCGCTTAGATCTTAATCTTGCGGTTCACCAAGCATAAGAAAATCCATTAATCACTTAGAAATCTGGAAAAGACCGAGAACAACCTTCACTTTTGGCTTTTTAGTTAGAAAAATGTATAAAGATCGGAACTTTTTACGATAACTAGATATCCTCGAAGCTTTGATAAACTAGTACTCTAAAAACCAAGTTTATTTCAACAAATTCAATAAAATAAACTTCGCTTTTGGCTCTTCACTTGTTTTATCTAAGCCAGTTATAAACGTCACTTCTTTCGAAGGTAAATAAAAGGTAGGAATGAAGCACTTTGAAAAGAAACAGTATCACAATCTCAATTTATAAATATATATATATATATATATATATGCAAACAATAAATAAACGATTATAGGGATCATCCAGTCCTTAGATCACGAGGGAATTTAGCCAGACATGTTCAGATTTAAAGCAACTATATAGAATCAAGAAAGACATAAACTCACAATTGTCTCGTTTCAAGAAGACGGACCTTCAAAGCAAAGCAAAGCAAACAACTACTTGACCGCTGGGGGAATGAAAAATCTGAGTGCACTTGCGTTACTATGTGGTTAGAGTGTAGTCAAACTTGATCCTTACCATCTATCAGTAGTCCCCGACAACGGCGCCAAAAAGTTGATCGTGTGGAAGTTTTACCGAGAAGAATAACAACCTCCCCCGCGAGGATACGGGATCGGATGTATATAATCCCGCGAGGATACGGGATCTGATGTATATAATCGGGTATCGAATCTTAATAACGATTGTAGGTAATGTATGGTAGTGCACTTGCGTATCTAACACTACGAATGACATAAGAATATATAGAGACAATTCTTGGAGTCTAGAATTACACAAAATATAACCTTCCAAAGTTACAATCAAAGATATTTAATTTCCTAATCGGCAGCAGGCGATACGGCCTCCTTACGAGCACCATACGACCATAACATGCCTGTAAGGTGGGCGTAAGCCTGGCCGTAAGGATCGTTGTTCCAACAACTTATTCGACAGCTCAATAAACCTGACTTTCCCGTTGATCTAGTTGGAATTACGTGACCCATGAGTACTGCTTTCGAATATTTTTTTAAAGATCTACAACTTTTCAGTTTTCATGGTTGTCCAAATCCAAAGAGAAGATGATCAAAATTGGGAATCTTTGAAAGTTGTCATAAAATGGCTTCCATCTCAATGATTTCCACTTGCCTTCTTCAATTTTCAGTCGATATTTATGTTTCCATGTATTCTCCGACTCCAAGTAAGATTGCATTCTTGTGCTATGGCAATTACATACCATTATACTCCATAAATGACCTTAAATGCCTAAAACTAGGGGTGGGCATGGGACGGGACGGGATAGGGGGTCGTCCCGCGTCCCGTCCCGCAAGTTATTTGCGGGACAGGACGGGACGGGATTTATGTACTTCTTTCTTTGTCCCGCGCGGGCCTTCTTCCATGTGGAACGGGACGGGACGGGACGAGACGAATCCCACAAAAATTATGCCCCGGTTATATTCAATATGTATACCTGTTTTCTCTCATGTTTAAAGACACAAATGATTGGGGGAAAAAACTCGATACCTAATTATCGATTCATGACGCCTACATTAGTAGTAAATACATTGAAAACAAATTCAAGTTACATCAAAGTGTCTTACCGATTCATATTCAAAAAATAACAACAAATAATTTACATAAAATTACATTTATTTAACTATTGATTACAATTGTGGGAATCCACAAATACAAGGGTGATGGAACGGACTAGAGCAAGGCCGGCGATGGCACCGACCCGAGCAAGGCGGCGAACGGACTAAATCAAGGGAGAACAAAAACTCTAGTATTTTAGATCCAACCAAATGAGTCGTAAAGAATGAGTGAATGACTAATGAAAAATTATCGATCTAATAATTTTGAAAATATAAAAATATTTTTAAAATAATATTTTTAACATTATAATTTATGTATATTATTTATCTATATAATAATTATAAAAATATAAAAATATTATTTATATATATATATATATGTGGGACGGGACAGGATTAACCGGGATGAGAAGTCTCCGTCCCGCGTCCCGTCCCGCAAATTATTGGCGGGACATAACGGGACGGGATACACATTTTTTTTTCAAATCCTGCCGGGATCGGGACGGGACCAGGACGGGACCGGGAGGGGACGGGATTAACCGGGATTTATGCCCACCCCTACCTAAAACACAAAACAAACCAAGTAGTAACCGAAACACATAAAATGAATGCTTTCCATATGAATAGAGATGTGTGAGATGGTGAAAGAGATACGAAATGCATGAATATAAGGTTTAAAAAGTGTTGCATTTGACGCTCAACAACCATCCGTCTTATTATGTATATATAGAGAACAAAAGAATAATAATTACAAAAGTAGGCCATATTTTAATATTATTTACATATATCCTCTATCATACCCCCTCATTCGAAACAAGAGGAGAGATGATTGTGAGACTGGACCTAAAATCATGAAATAGAGTATGCGGTAAACTTTTGGTGAAGATGACTACATACTGGTATGTGGATGGTGCATGAAGAACCTGGACCTGACCGATGGCTACCCTCTCGATCTCAATTAGCTGAGGGACCGTACTGTCAATGTGATCAAGGACGCAATGAGCCTTAGCTACGACTCGGAAAAGTTCGGCCCAAGACGTATAAGGTTCTTTTTCTGCATCAAGTACTATCGGTATGAAGTTCTTGACATGGGAGACTGCCAACCGGAATGAAAAGATCTTTTGATATCCACGGAGGGGGAGAGAAGTAGACGAAGAGGAGAAACGGTGAACGGGGGAAGAGAGAGTTTTGAGTTATAGTGCAACAAAGATGGAGATAAAGATGGAAAAAAAATGAGGGTGAAAGGGAAAGAAATTAAATTAGAATTAGAGGCTATTTGCCTCTAATACCATGTTGATATTGGAATCTTCACTGAGGAGTGTCATTCGTCGTCTTATTATGTATATATAGGGAACACAATAATAATAATTATGAAAGTAGAGCACAATTTAATATTATTTACATATATCATCTATCAACCATAACAATAACCTCTTTAAAGTTGACATCATCTTCTACAACGGATATAGAACCAAATTTTTGCTTTTGCAATTTTTTCGGAATTTGTTCTTCGAGTGTCTTTTTTTCCTTATAGTAGTTACGATTGGAAACCCCTTTGACGAAGTTGACATTTCTTTCTTCTTTCCTATTTTTTCCTCCCCTACTCCGCTAACGTGCGATCCGCAAGTATATGAACGTGTATCATTCACCCCATGTTGCAGTTTCCTAGTATGGAGGGCATATCCGACTTAATCTAGAATAACATTACTTGTCCGATTGTCCCACCAACAAATGGCTGAACAAAGTTCTCGTATGGCATGGGCAAAGATACTACCAGAATTAAAAAATCTTCCTCATCATCAATCTTCGCATCACCATTACACAATTTTAGGATAATAGTTAAGTGTATTTTAAATTTGTGTACGTTTCTGTATTTGTAGGCCGAACAAGTGTAGCTTTAAAAGTAATTTGACGGTGAATGTGATACACAAATGACGAGTGATGTATAGCAGGTGTGCACGCACCTGGATTCATGGATGTGTTCGTTTGATCCACCGCCTTAACTCAGTCTCACACATCATCCAATCCAAATTACCAATTATTTTATAGCCACTTACTTAACCCACATCCCCTCTTTTTGGGAATTTCAATTTCAGATTCCCTCCCTCTCTCTATATATAATCTGACACCTCCTTCCACAAATACGGACGGGTACACAATGCTAATAATGCAAACTTTTATTTCAATTTAACTCACAATTGGTCAGCCCTCTGTACTACTTTTAAATTTAACCAAAATGAATCTCACGCAGCTATCATGTTGCAATTCAGGTAAAACTGTAAAAAAAAGGTCACACCTTTCGTACCTCTTCGGTTCAATACTGTTGCAATCACGCCTTTCTCGAACTAGGGTTTACTCATTCCAATTTCCAATCAATTTGGGGATTCTATTCGCGAGTGGCACCACGCTCTCAAATAAAAATAAAATTAAATTAAAAAAAGGGGCTCAACTCTTGTGTGAGGAGTTACAGTCAACTCCCGCTTTAACTTGTAAGTATGAGCTGGAGTCAAGTATTCTCAAGTGTCTCTTCCCCTCCTAATTCCGTGTGACGGACTTCAAAGCTGTACCCCTCTCACTCTCTCACTCCTCTCCTATAAATACCCATCCGCACTTTTTTCTCATTTCTCATTCCACTTTTCTCCATCAAATAACTCTCCACTCTTCCCACCATGTATACCACCGCCCTTTCGATCCTTTTCCTTTTCGCCGCCGTGGTATACTTCGTTCTCCGTCGTCCTACTACCGGGGCCGGAGAATCCGGGAAGTCACTCCCCTTGCCGCCTGGATCCCTTGGTTGGCCGTATATAGGCGAGACCTTCCAGCTCTACTCACAGAACCCTAATCACTTCTTCGCTTCCAAGCTCGCCAAGTAATTACTCGCATTTTTCTTCTGATTATTCCAAATTGAGATCGAATTGGTGATTAATCGTTGAATTCAATTTGCAGATTTGGATCAATTTTCAAGACGCACATCCTAGGGTGTCCCTGCGTGATGGTATCGAGTCCCGATGCGATTCGTTTCGTTTTGAGCCGGGCCCACCTCTTCAAACCAACTTTCCCGGCCAGCAAAGAGAGGATGCTCGGAAAACAGGCGCTATTCTTTCACCAAGGAGACTACCACGTCCGCCTTCGCCGTCTCGTACTCCGCGCCTTCTCGCCTGAATCTCTCCGCTCTCTCGTTTCCCACATTGACTCCGTCGCCTCCGATTCCCTAACTTCTCTCCTCGGCGGGCCTGCCAACACCTTCCTTCAACTTAAAACAGTAAGCCTCCGAAATCACAGTTAATAATTCTCTCTATTTTCATGATTAATTTAATTAACTGAGTGAAATTTGTGTACAGTACGCGTTCAACGTGGCGGTGTTGTCGATACTAGGAGAAGTCGACGAGGCCAAGTACAGGGAGGATTTGAAGCGATGTTACTATGTTCTAGAGAGAGGATACAACTCGATGCCAATTAACCTCCCGGGGACACTTTTCCACAAAGCCATGAAAGCTCGTGCCGAGCTAGGCCGAATCGTCTCCGAGATCATCTCCAATCGGAGAAATCAGGGGAATTCCGGAGCCGGAAATGATCTCCTCTCTTCATTCATGTCCGACGAACAAGGACTCACAGACCAACAGATCGTCGATAATGTCATCGGAGTGATCTTCGCCGCCCGTGACACCACCGCTAGTGTCCTGACTTGGGTGGTCAAATTCTTGGGGGAGAATCCCTCTGTTCTTCAACGTGTCACGGTAAGAATTCTAAACTGGCAACTTAGAGAGTGTAAAACTGTAGTTTAATGCAACACTCGAGGTTAAATTCGGAAAGTAAAATTGATAAATATCATTTAATTTAAAATTAATATTTTGTGTCCTGTGACTTTCCAGGAAGAGCAAGAGGCAATAATAAAGACAAAAGAAGAAGATGGTGAAGGCAAGAATTTGACTTGGGCTGATACAAAGAAGATGCCCTTCACTACTAGAGTCATTCAAGAGACTATGAGGGTTGCTTCCATTCTATCTTTCACCTTTAGGGAAGCAGTTGAAGATGTTGAATATGAAGGTCCATATATATATATATCCCTTTACATGACAGTAAAATCTTCAGAAATTAAAATTACCTCAAATGTTAATTTTTTTTTTTACTTTTTATGATCACAGGCTACTTGATACCAAAAGGGTGGAAAGTGATGCCATTGTTCAGAAATATTCACCACAACCCACAGCACTTCCCTGACCCAGAGAAATTTGATCCATCAAGATTTGAGGTGAATAATTATAAAATTACTATTATTATAAACAAAATTGGATTTATTGGGCAGAGAGGCCCATACTCTACAAAAAAAATCCAATTATTTAATATTAAAATTGGTTAATGATTGAAACAGGTGGCACCAAAGGCCAATACATTTGTGCCATTTGGCAATGGAATCCACTCATGCCCAGGAAATGAGCTTGCAAAGCTGGAGATCTTGGTGTTTGTTCATCACCTAACTACAAAATACAGGTACTTGCATGCATACATTTTTTTTTTGTTGTGAAAAGTCCACTTACTATATTTAGAAAATTAAAAAAAAGAAAATAATATATTTTTTGATGGGTTTTGCAGGTGGAGCATTACAGGCCCACAGAATGAGATCCATTATGGCCCATTTGCAATTCCCCAAAATGGTCTTCCTATTGAATTGCAACTCAAAAGTGAAGACAACTAAGACCCCAAGTGTGCATAATCACCATTATGCCATCGACCCTCAAAAGGAGGTGTCAGAGTACAATTAGGGAAATGTGTTCATCTTACTTAATTTGAAGAGGAACTCTTCAAATTTTTGTTAGGAAGAGAAGAAAATTGGAAAAGAGAAAAAGTGTACAAAAAAGTAGTATAGAGCAATTTCTAACAGGGTAGTCATTGTTTTTTTGATAAACAATAATTAAATATGTATTTATTCTTTTCCGTACCAAATGTATGTTTGGATTCAAAACTAATGAGGTAAAAGAGAATCCCAATAGGGCAAATGTAAATTGATTGGGATATTTTCCTCTCTTCTTATGCATCCAAGTGTATAATTTGCCGTAAGGCTTTTAATGATATTTATGTTTGTTTGAATTCCTTGAATTATTTATTTTATGTATGCTTTTACATTATATTTGCTTAATACTTTTTTCATTTTGATATCTCAAAAGATCATTTTCTCCTAAGAAGAATTTAAAAATGGAATAAAATTGCTACAACCTTTTTAATCAAGCTCCCCTTTCATCATTAGTTGTGTTATTTGGTACCAACACCAAATCAAAAAAATGTTAAAGTAAGGATAATACTTTCGATATGAAAATGTAGTTTATATTTTACAACATTAATTTATAATCAAATTGATAGTTGTAATTTTTTTATAGCTATGTTTAATCCATATCCACTAAGGGTTTGTTTGGCATCACCCTTATTTGGGGTTATTAGGGGATAATCTTATATCTTATATCTATTAAAGCAGAAGTCTCTGTTGCCACGTGTGTCAACGTCATGTTTTTGAAGCCAAAAAAATTATTTTAATAAGTGATTTCTAAATATTATTACTAATTAAAAATTGATTTCTAAATTTTTAAAAAAAATTTAAATAAATAGTTTTATAAAAATAGTTTTTAAACTTTTACGGATTTTTTTTTACCAACAAGCATATCTTAACAAATCATTTTAAAAATATAATTAATTAGAAGAGATAAATATTTAAAAGATAGTTAAAATCATAATGATGATTATAATTTTATTCTCCGGATTTTTATTTTACAAATATACAAATAAATTCTAAGTATTAAATATTTATTAAAACTAAACCCGCACAAAGTGCGGGTAATACACTAGTTTAGAGGTAGGGGTGAATAATTTGAGATTATTTGAACAAATTTTTAAATCCAATTATACTTGGATTATCGATTATATAAAAGATTATTTATGATTATAATAATCCCTCAATATAATCTCTCATTTCCGTCAAATGAACCCTAGATAATACGGAGTATCTCATACTAACTTATTACTTTATCAATCCCCTCGTGTAGAATATCGTTGTTGTATCAATGATAATATCATTTGTTATCATAAGAACATTTAATTGTTCATCTAAAATAAAAAATAAAAAATAATAGGTAGGAAAATATAGATGGTAGTTATAAGATCGATAAAGAAAAAAATAGATTTTTTTAATATCAAACCCTTCATTTCGTTTCAAATGAACAATGATTATCTTATGAACACCGTATTAGTGTGTTTTACGAACTCTATATTTATAATCAAATAAACAAAAGAATAGCACGCCAAAACAATCGTTCTATAAACCAGTTGACAACGTTGATTATGTCCAACAAAGTAAAAATCCTAAACCTTAATTGGACCTCGATCTCGTCCGAAGAGTAACCAATATTTATCATCGTTAAAACTTTCATTTATTAGGTTGTGGAGTCAGATGTTATGTATTTTGGACTATTGTTTTTAACGACATAATATAACAGTGAGTTGGTCGGGATTCAGGGTTACCGCCTTGCGCAGGGCAAGGGCCTTGGAAAATCTCCGTCTCATGTATTATGCCCAAATGCCCAATATATTATATCTTTTGGAATTTTATTTATATCACGTCGGTTATTGTAATAATCACTACAAATTATAGTTTAAACACTGAGTTAATAGTGTTTCAAATGCAATAATAAATTTATGATAAACTGAATAATTATTTATGGTGTTCTATTTCTCTCTTAGTTGCAGTATAATTCTAACAATCCATTGTTCAAACTTTTGTACTTGGGGCATATGCTAAAAAGAGTGATACATTAATCAAGAAACAGATAGATTTTAAAATTCAATAAGAAAAATAATTAACTAAATTTGGAGATATTCTAACATAGTCGATTAATCATTACACCTTCTTATATCCAGTTTTAATAAATAAGAGAAGAAAAATCTAAATTGTTTTTGTCCTGATGAACAATCAAACCAACTTTTTAATAGTTTATTAGGTGTGCTGCATTTCACAACAATTGTCTACGAGGCAAACTAATGAATGTAAACAAATACGATGAATAACTGGACAGCATTTACAAAAAAAAAAATAATAATAATAATTAACTTAGTTAATTAGTTGGTACTATTAAGGGTGACCTAATAATAATATTGGCATCATGATTATTTGTTAAAGTTGATTGATGGATGATGAGTCGACCATTATTCATCTGACATATTACGTGACCATAATAATTAACTTAAGAGCCCAGCTAATACAGTTTCACTCTACACGTGTTATGTTGCGTTACAAACAAAATTAATTTATTTTAAACAATAATTAACACAAAGTCAGAGACTTTGAAAATGATTCATAAAAAAGTCAGACTTTGACACAATTAATATAAAGTCAAATTACGTACCTCTATTTTATATATATATTATGAAAGGCGAGAAAAGTCAAGAGTTTTTAATTAAGGCTTGGATGGATCTATAATTTAGTAGCTAGCTGGAAGCATCCTTAAATTTAATGTTAGACAACTTATTAATTACAATAAATAAGGTGTACAAATCTGGTTGGCTTCTTTATTTGACTTTCAACATGAAACGTTTCGCTATACACACAACAATGACCAGGGCTATTAATCATTTTATTAAGGCTAATTTGGGACGATTCCCAACAATTAAAAAGAGTCGTATTTAATAAGACGTAAAATTATAATGAATTTGATTTCATTAAATCAAGAAAGAACTTGATTTCATAAAATAAAAGAGTATATCATGGAGTATCATTTATTTTAAAATTTTAACCATTTTAAATTTAAAATCATGCTTATATATTGATATAGCACATATATTATACTCACTTATTTAATTTAAAATTAATACTATTATAAAAATTTTAAAATCAATTAATTTGAATTATATTTTATTACTTTGTAGAAAATGACTTTTTTTAAAAAAATATTAATTAATAATTAACTATATGTTAATACTTCGGTCAAGATGATATGTTATCAAAAGTTCTCAAAAACAATATAATTGGATCAATGACATAAAATATATTTCATAGAAGAAATTATATGCCTATTTTTTAGGCTGACGATTAATTCATGCTTATGTTTTAACTCAATGGTTATCTTCATTCTCCTTAAATATAAATTAAAATAAAATAAATTTAAATTATAAACATCACATGATAAGTTTGTAGACTCCTTCTGCCCGTTTCTGACTTTCGATCAACTAGATTCGAACCATTTTTCGATTTCGAAAAAAAAAACGCTCGGCTCATTAAGCTAGAATAACACTTTATAATGCTGTATAAGCTAAGTTTGTAGACTTTTTAAACAAGTTGAATATGAATATATTTGTAATCTTGGAAACAATTTAGACTCGATTCGAACTCAACTATTTTATAATCCATCCAGATCTAAACACGTGAAAACTCATCTAGTCGAACTCGAATATAACTGTCATAATCATCTTCTGGCATTACAATAGTGTGATTTGTGATTTATGATGAAATTTGGGGCTAGGATGATCACAATTGCTAACAAGCCAATTAAGTTGCAGATATGGGACACGGTTTGTCTATCTCCTCCTTTTTGTTCCCCTGAACTACTCATTGAACTACTATATCCAACTTTGTAACTTGAGATCTTGATACTTGTATTTGTTTTGTAGGCTGGTCAAGAATCATTTAGATCTATTACAAGGTTCTACTATCGAGGGGCTGCATGTGCACTTTTGGTATATGACATCATGTTTTAGGTAAGGCTCTTCTGAATTGGTGCGCAAAAGCCTGATCATGCGGTTTTCTTACTAAACAAGGCACTACACTCTTGATGGCTACTGAATTCAGGAGGAATCAGCGTATCTAACCCTAAGACTGGAGTATTCTTATATAGGGGAGAAGTAGGGGTCTAAGGCTTACATAGAATTTCATCTTTCCAAAGATAAAATAGAGATTTTGGAAACTCTTTGCCATGGCGACAAGACGGCAAGCTAGATGGTGGTCATACGGCCACCTGACGGCCGTTTCTAGTCATATGCTTGCCTTCTATCGGTAGGTTGGCGTGCATATCTTAGGACGGACCTCAAATTAAGCTTCCAATGCTGACGTTACGACCCAAACGGCCACCCTATAGCCGTATGGCCGTATCGAGACAAAGAAAACAATAACCAAAATTGAACCACTACTTTTAGAAAGAAAAAAATCACTTGGGAGAGGCCGAAATTCGGTTTTTGTCAAACCGTACTCGGGTGCCTCTCATCAAATGAACGGTGATTGCTCCTTAAGGTTGGTCATTAGAAACGACAAAACCGACATTGTAGCTATGGAAAATGGAAAACTTGGTACTCGGTTCATCCTTCAAGAAGAAGCGTTAGTAATGAAATCTAGTATTGAACATTAATAGTTGATAGGTATTGACGAAATACAAATTAAAGGGGGAGATTTAACTATGATAATTGCACCTAATGAAAAATGAGAAACTCTTTGGGTGATTGATATGATCATCTCTAACCAACGGCTTTTTGTCACTCGTTTTTGTTCATGTCAAATTGTTTACATTTGAGGAAAGTTAATAGTGTTGTGAATGTGCATGTCCATATTGGACAACTTTCATTCTGCTTTGGAGTGCAACGTTGAGGAGTTGATGATGCTCATCCAAGAGAATGCTCTATAAAGAGAGACATCACATAGAAATGTCATCATGGTCCTAAATTATTTCTCAGTTGCTAAAAATTGAGATATCAAGATTATTCGGTGACTAAAAACAAACAAAGAATGAAAGTATACCCGATCAAAGAAAAACAAGCAATTGATGTATGATACTAAAAAAATAACTTAATAAGAACTAACACAACAACCCATCAGATGAAAAAGGAAGAATTTAAAGTGAAAAAGACTTAAAAATTAATTTGTTAAGTTGAACTTCGATGACTCCAAGTTGGATAAAGGTCCAACGACTTATGGCTTTGCTATCCGTGACACTTCTGACATGATTGTTTCCACAAAGTATGGTAAATTTTCGTGTAGGCCTATCTTTGAGATGGAAGCTTATGTCCTTCTCAAAGGTATAACTAAAATGAAAGAACTAAGGTTTAAAAAAATTTGAGATCGAAGGAAAAACTTTAGTGTTATCAATTGTCTTAGGGAGTTTGAAATCCCGTGACAAGCAACAATCACATTGACAACATTATATTTCATGTGCAAACATTCAAATAAGTTAATTTCGAATATGTTTTTAGAAAAATCAACCGATTAGCTTTCTCTAACTTCTCTAGGTCAATTGAAGCTATACTCTTTTTATGAATTTTCATAAAAATATTTCACGACATGGTAAAAAACAGAAACATATGTTTGCAATTCCTAACAAGTTTAACCTCAAAAGTAAAGGAATAGTTCAGGTAAGGAGGGGGTTGTCACCGTGTAAGAACAAACAATTTATCATCTTTACAAAAATAATATTTGGGTTTCATTGAAATAATAATCTCATATTTTTGAAAAGAAACATGCAAAAAAAAACATATAGTAACTTAAATTTTAAGATAAGTTTAAATAAAATATACATGAAGATAATGAGTGAAGTAGAAATATTAAGTGATATATGATGAATAAAATAATGCATATCGTGGAATGTTGTGAAATGAATAAAAAAAAGTAGATATTTATAGTGGAAAGGGGAAGGGAAGGCCACAAAGTACGTAGAGAACATGTGCGACGACACTCCGTACACTTGGAATCCATTCACAATCATAATTGCGCTCTACTACAACTCTACAACCCATCCTTCCTCAATAAATCATCTACATTTCCCTTTGCTTTTGTCTTACTTTTAATTTAATTACGATTATAATTGCCCTTATTATACATAATTATTTTAAAAATAAAACCATCAATTAAAACTAGACAGAGGGCTATTTATTTAAGGATAAAATTAATAGCAAATCACGTACATTACCTCAACTCATAAATAATCATAAATTTTAAAATTAATAACTAGCATAACAATTATCACCTAATAAACTAAATCTAACAGAATCTCAACTCCTATTATATAGATGATGTGACTATCCAAGATCCAATAACTATTTTCTATTTTTTAAAAAAATAAAAAACAATAAATTTCCAAAAAAATTCGAAAAAATTTGTGAAAATATATATATATTTTTTTTGGGAAAAAAATCATTTTTCTACCGAAAAACATATTCTTGAAACAGTGTAAAAATTCAAAAACACTAAACTCATAAAAAAATTTGTGGAAAAATTGCCAAAAATTGGATTTTTTTTTTCAGAAAAATCTTATTTTCATTTTAAATTTTTATTTTTTAATAATGTTTTACCAAAGATTTCAAAAACTATTCTTTCTTTTTTTAAAAACATTAGAAAATATTTATAATACGGTGGCTCAAAGTTAAATGACAATCATCTTTATAAGGATAAACAAAGTAGGCCTTTGTATCTATTAAAATAATCGGGGTTAGTTTTGATTTATCCAGTTGCTCATGGAGTCCGAACTCTGGCTAACAGCCAACCCTACACCCTATTAGCAGCTAACCTAATTGAACAATTTGAACTTGGGTATTTTGTTATTATAATTTTGTAAGTTACACTTAATTTCTAATGAACCAAACTTATGTTACACAAACATAATACCAAAGTTCGATTTACACAATTACCTAAATTCTATTTACACCGGGTTCTAATTACACAATGTTAATGCCGAATGTTAATACCCAATTTGTCATCATCCAATTTATAATTACCTAATGTTAATACCCAATTTGTCATCATTCAATTTATAATTACCTAATGTTAATACCTAATGTTACCATCAATTCTCATTTACTAGATAATTACTCAGTTGAAGGAGGTTAGAATACAACATCGCCGGAGTATGAGATACTAAGTTTGAGATTGCAAGGAAATCGAAGTCCAAATATGCTATGTTGCTTGCCACAATGCTCAACTCGGATTGGAGAAGGGGAAGAATTCAGATCTCGAGTTGCCAAAGACGCCATCGAATCTCGCTTCTCAACCCTTGTCTTCCACCAACGACCGAGTCGGATTGTTGCTCCCGCAAACACTCTTCTTCACCGAATTTGCCGGTTTTTTTATAGTATAGTTAGTTTTTTAATTTCTAAAAAAAATTAAAAGTGTTTCTTTTTCTCGAAAAAACATTCTGATAACGCCCATATGTAATTAGAATATAATTAAGGGCTGCCTTTGTAATATCTGTAAATACGTTGGTTATATATATGACCTATTAGTAAATAGAAACCCTAAGGGGAATTTATCTCATTCTCACATGGTATCAGAGGTTATCGTTCCTCAAACCCTCTTCCGCTCTTTCTAACCCTACGGCCGCATTCTCGCCGCTTCTTTTCTTTTTCAACGTTCTTCGATGGCTAATGAACGTAAACCCTCGTTTCATTCCGCTCTTGGAATCTCCAACATCAAGAACAATATTACCCTCGTCCTTGATCATGATACTCCATATGCTTCTTGGGTTACCCTTTTCCGCGTTACTGCGAAGGCTCACAACGTTCTCGATCACATTGATGAGAAGGTTCCTAAACCCACGGACATTGACGATTCATTATGGTCACAAGTCGACGCAGCGGTTCTTCAATGGATCTACAGTACGGTGTCCAGGGAAATCCTATTGCAAATCCTCGACTCCGATGATACTGCACTTCAGGCATGGAATCGAGTCAAAGATATATTCCAGGATAACAAAAACACCCGGGCTGTTTATCTTGAACACGAGTTCTCGAATTGTAAGTTATCTGGATTTTCTTCCATTAACGCTTACTGTTTGCAACTTAAGTCTCTAGCAGATCAACTCAAAGGCGTCGGATCACCCGTTCCTGAAACTAGACTTGTTCTTCAACTAATTTCGGGCTTACCTGCTGAATATAATGCGGCGGCCAGTTTTATCCAACAAACTGATCCGCTTCCGTCATTCACCAAGGCCAGATCTCAGTTGCAACTCGAAGAAACTCGAATGGCGTCCCAAACTACCGCCGGCTCCACGAGTAGCGCCCTCGCCGCAGATTCTCGCACTCCGGCCAAAGACTCGTCGGCGCCACCCTCCACCGGCTCTTCTCCGGCATCCTCCGATCAGCAGCAGCAGTGTCGTGGTCGGGGAAAGCGTGGCAAGCAGCGTCACGCCGGCAGCAGCAGCAACCAGCAGAGCCGCTTCGTGTGGCATCCATCGCGTGGCTGGCTCCCTCTGTCGCAGCCCACGCAGGCCCAACTCCCCAGCGGCCCACCTGGCTTTTTCTGGCCCCAGTCCGGCCCAACAGCCTACATGCCCCCTTGTCCATTCCCACAGCAGCAATTTCAGGATGGGTTTCTTGGGGCCGGGCCAGTCAATCAGCCTTCACAGGCCCATCTGGCTAATTATTATCAGCCCACTGCATTAGACCATTCTTTTGCAACCATGTCCTTAAATCCCACGGATAATAATTGGTACATGGACACGGACGCCACCTCACACATGACTCATACTCCAGGTATACTCTCGTCTATTTCGTATAATGGTCCTTCAAATTCGATAATTGTTGGCAATGGCATGCGTATTCCTTCTACATGTATTGGAGAAACCACTTTTCCCACAAACCACAAACCATTACGCCTATCCAACATTCTTATTGCACCTAAAATTGTTAAAAACCTCGTTTCCGTTCGACGTTTTACTTCCGATAACCATGCTAGTGTTGAATTTGATCCGTTTGGCTTTTCTGTGAAGGATCTTCAAACGGGGACCACTCGCCTGAGATGCAATAGTTCGGGGGAACTTTATCCAGTCACCAATTCTTCCCACGTCCACGCTCTTTCCATTGAGTCGCCACGTCTTTGGCATGATCGTCTAGGACATCCTGGAGCTCCAGTTCTAGACGTTCTTCGCACTTCTTCCTTTTTTCGATGTAAAAAGGAGAAATTCTCCTCTCTATGTCATTCTTGTCAACTAGGAAAACACATTAAAATTCCTTTTGAACGGTCTTTTACTACTACTTATGCACCTTTTGATATCATTCATAGCGATCTTTGAACTTCTCCTATCGAAAGCAAGGAGGGATTCAAATATTATCTTTTATTTCTTGATGATTTCTCACATTATTTATGGGTTTTTCCCATCAAATTTAAATCTCAAGTGTTTGATCTTTTTGTGCATTTTCACCAACTAGTTAAGACTCAATTCAATTGTCCCATCAAAAATTTCCAATGCGACATGGGTAGAGAGTTTAACAACTCTAATTTCCACAACTTTTTCATCTCTCATGGGATCAACTTTCGTTTTTCCTGCCCCTATACTTCCCCTCAAAACGGTAAGGCGGAACGTATCATTCGTACAATCACCAACATGATTCGTTCTCTCCTTTTCCATGCCTCTCTTCCGGTTTCTCTTTGGCCCCATGCCTTAGAAACTTCCAGCTATCTTCTCAACATTTTACCATCCACCACAATCCAAAATCGGTCACCCGCCCAAGTGTTATACTCAATAACACCATCCTACACTCATCTTCGTGTTTTCGGTTGTCTTTGCTTTCCAAATCAAAGCGCAACCATATCCCACAAACTTCAACACCGCTCATCCCCATGTGTCTTTCTTGGATATCCGAGTCACCATCGAGGGTATAAATGTTTAGATATTGCCACCAATAAAATTATTATCTCTAGACATGTCACTTTTGACGAATCCGTTTTTCCTTTTGCCACATCATCCCGTAAATCTCCCACCACGTTTTTTCCGGATGACATGGCTCAATCTCCGTACCATTCCGAAATGGCGTCTCAGGCTAATGGTTCCCGTGCCCACCGATCCTCCCAGTCCAGCCCGACTGCTTCAGGCCCATCACTTACCTCCCCTGTTTCATCTTTGCGCCTTGGAAGTGATCATCCTGCCGGCCCAGCGTTTTTTCCAGCCCTCCCACAATCTCCTGGCCCACAACAACCTTTCCCTCCTGGCCCAACTCTCTCCGGCCCAGCTACTTGCTCACCTCCACCCAATTTGTTCCCTGGCCCAGCTACCGAATTAAGCCTGCCAGCTCATGAGCTCCATCCGCCACATGGCCCAGTCAGCCCACCCAGCTCCCCTACCGTTGATCCTGCAATCCCACATTCTTCACATTGCCCACGTGACCAAGCCAGCTCCTCTTCAAATAATGCACTGCTTCGGTCCATCCATCCCCAAACTCGACCTCACACCCGAAGTCAGTCCGGTATCACAAAACCCAAACCGGTCTTCGACCTCTCCACCACCACCATATCTCCCATACCAAAAACCCACAATGTAGCCCTCCAAGACCCGCAGTAGAACGCTGCTATGGTCGACGAATATCGAGCCCTTATGCGAAATAAGACTTGGGTTCTGGTTCCTCGTCCTCTACAGGCTAATATTGTGCGTTGTATGTGGATTTTCCGTCATAAATACAGATCTGATGGCTCCCTTGAACGCTATAAGGCTCGCCTAGTTGCTAATGGTTGCTCCCAACAAGTTGGCATTGATTGTGATGAAACTTTTAGCCCCGTTGTCAAACCGGCTACTATCAGAACCGTTCTCAGCATTGCAGTTTCTCGGTCTTGGTCCATTCATCAGCTTGACGTTCAAAATGCTTTCCTACATGGGCATTTGAATGAGACAGTCTATATGTTCCAACCTCCTGGATTCCGTGATACCTCCAGACCTAATCATGTATGTCTACTGCAAAAATCTCTGCATGGTCTTAACCAGGCACCTCGGTCTTGGTTTCAGCGATTTGCAGGCTTCTTATTTCAAATTGGATTCATCGGTAGTAAGAGTGACTCTTCCCTTTTCATTTACCGTCATGGATCTCATATTGCATATCTACTCCTCTATGTTGATGATATCATCCTTACTGCTTCTTCTGATGAGTTACGGAATCATCTGATCATGCTATTGGGAAATGAGTTTGCTCTTAAGGATCTCGGGACTCTATCCTACTTCTTGGGCATCTCATTTCGTCAAAGTTCCGCTGGCTTATTCTTATCTCAAGATAAATACGCCAGGGAGATCGTTGAGCGAGCCAAAATGATAATTGCAAACCGTCTGCCACACCTGCTGAGACATCTGTCAAATTAAGTGCCTCCTCTGGTCCAAAAATCAGTGATCCGACCCTATACAGAAGCTTAGCTGGAGCGCTTCAATACTTGACTTTCACACGCCCTGACATCAGCTATGCAGTACAGCAGATTTGTCTTTTCATGCATGACCCCAGGGAAGCTCACTTTGCTGCCCTAAAGCGTATCATCCGCTACATATCTAGCACCTCCTCTTTAGGTATCACCATATCTCCTTCTCCAAAGTCAGATCTTATTGCATATACAGATGCTGATTGGGCTGGATGTCTTGATACCCGCCGCTCCACTTCCGGTTATTGTGTCTTCTTCAATGACACTTTAATCTCTTGGGCTGCCAAACGTCAATCTGTTGTCTCCCGATCTAGCGCCGATGCAGAATATAGAGGAGTTGCCAATGTGGTGTCAAAATGTTCATGGTTGCGCAATCTACTGCTTGAGCTTCATTGCCCCCTCACCAAAGCCTCTGTAATTGTTCGCTCCAAACGGTGTGTGTGCAAGCTTTAAATTTATAACCCTAGACTTAAGCTTAAAACAAGGATGCGAACCCGCAGTGTACGGGTCAATCGTAGTAAAAGCAAGAAAATTCCAGGGGTCGATCACAGGGACTCGGTGAAACAGAGTCAATACGGTATGCTAATGTCAATACTAACCACAAGAGCAATTTAACACAATCAAAGATGAATGAGAAGTCAATAAAGCAAACATGTAATTCTAGGGATTAAAGCGTCTAGTTGTGGTTCCAACTCAAGATCTATAGATAAGCGGACAAAGCTGAGATTTTTGCGCAGGGGAGGTGTTACTAAAGTGGAGTAGATCACCGGGTAAGTCTCACTACACACTAATCCTAAACCGTAACTCCTATTACCGGGTAAGTCTCAAGGAATCAAGATAAAGAACTACAGCCTCAAACTAACACACCATCTAAGGGAATAGAATCAACCTTTACCGGGTAAGTCTCAGGCTAACTCACAAAGATGGGATGGAAGCACACTCAAACCCCAATAAAGGATAAACCTTTATTACCTACACTTATGATCGTTAATATACAAACTAAGGAATTACCGGGTAAGTCTCATCCTAAGCTTGCTTTGAACCAGGGAGGTGTAATAAGAATAGGATTTAGCAAACTCTAACACTTAACTTTCTGTTTTAGGTCGGACAAGTCACCTCGGTCAGAAGAATTCCACCCCGGCCGAGATGTTCATCAACCGAACGAGATGCTTAGGGTTAAGGTTAAAGACTCGAACTTTCAGGATCCTACTGGAATCTAAGATTATTCTATCATTGTTTTTCCCACAACCTTCAGCTAATCACCCTAGAATCACACAAGGAAATTAGCCACTCATCATCATAATGAAAGTATTAAAATATATGGGAAGAAGGTGAATATTTGAACAAAGAAGAATTTAATGAAAAGACTTCAATAACTGAATCAAATATCACAACAAAGCGTTCCTTGGATAATAATCCAAAAAGACAAGACAACAATTGAGGGAATTGAAGATAATCTTACAAAACCCTTCAATAAAGCTATAAAAGCTATGATCTTCAATCTTCCTTCAACCTTCAAAAAGGTTCTTCGAAAACTCCCAAATTGGAGTATGCTGCTGCTGCCGCGTGTATGGGATGATAGCGGATGTATGCGAGCTGTTCCGGCTGTATGCAGGATTCTTGGTGTAAGCGGGATCTTGGATTTGTGGAAATCCAACCCTTTTTATAGGAAAATAACCCTCCAAAGATAAAATATCTTAGAAAGATATCTTCCCATAAAAATAGGTAAAATATATATTCTGTATATCTCCTTCCTTCCAGGAGCTAAGCCCAAAAATATAAGATCACTTTCCAAATTTAAAAGATCTCTTCCAAGAATAAAATATTCTCGCCGCGTCCTAGGTGTTCGCCTCGGTCGAGTCGGCGTCTCTGGATCACCTCGGTCGAGGTGAATCAATGGTCAACCGAGGTGACTCACGACAGAATGTGAAATCTTCTCGAATCTGCTCCAAAGTAAATCTTTAATCCATGGCTATGCTCCCTGGATGTAGCTCCATATGACTCGTGACTCCTTTTGCTCCTTTTTGATGCAAAACGTACCATTTTACCTGCAATTACAATGAAACTAGGTGTAGACCTCGATTCTCGCAAAGGTAGATGAAATGGTAGTAAAATCACATAATGTACATACAAACATGCAGATTATGAAAGATAAAACGTCCAAACAAACCCTAAAATATAGACTATAATTCATGCTATCAGTAATCTACACGGATAACATCTCCGCCACATACCTTGCCAGCAATCCGGTTCAACATCAACGAACCAAACACATCGAGATTGATATTCATTTTGTCCGAGACAAGGTTGCCCGCGATCATGTTCGGGTTCTCCACGTTCCCTCCGCTTTTCAGTATGCAGACATTTTTACAAAAGGCCTTCCAAGACAATTGTTTCTTGATTTTAGATCCAGTCTTACTGTATTACCTCCTCCAGTTTCGACTGTGGGGGTATGATAACGCCCATATGTAATTAGAATATAATTAAGGGCTGCCTTTGTAATATCTGTAAATACGTTGGTTATATATATGACCTATCAGTAAATAGAAACCCTAAGGGGAATTTATCTCATTCTCACACATTCAAACTATGAGTCCGTTTGGATGCAAAAAAATGCTGGTTGAAGTTGAAGATGAAATTACAAAGCTGCATTACCTGTTCGGTGAAGCGTTTGAGGGAAGTTGAAGATGGGATTGAATTGGTTGAAGTTGATTGAAATTTCAAGCAAATCTTCAACCAACGGACCCCAAGTTTAGAAAAGTTGAATGATTTCATTCTCATTTATACCCTCAAGCTTTCAACCCTAAACTTAGGTAAGCCATCTTGTCTTCTTCTTCTTCTTTTATTGATCGTTTGAGGTCCATTACTTGACTACTTGTTGAGTGTTCTTCACCAGTTCAATCAACACTCTTCTCTTCCCCTCTGTAATTTCAAATTGTAAGGTTTTTTTTGTCTCATTTCTTCCCATATGTTGTATCGTTTAAGTCATACATATTGAGCTTTCAGCGAAACCCTAACTCAGGTAAGCCGTCTTTCCTTGTTTGGTAGTTCTCTAGCTCGTTCATCGTCTGAGACTGAGTGTTCTTCACTAGTTCAACCCACATTGTTCCTGTATTAGTTTGTATGATGTGTGCAAATGTTCTTCAACTCCTTGACTCTTACAGTGGTTACCACTGTTTGTTTGTGTATTAATTTGTATGATGTATGTATCCTGATTTTAGAGTAGTCCTTATGTGTATTCACATCCCTTATGTGTACAAGCCCTTCTATGTAAGTACAACACTACCATATTCAACTTTTATATGCTTGGACAGTGCTATCTTTTGTGTTTGGCATAACTTATGTGTAAGTACAACACTACCATGGTTATCAAAACACATATATGTGTTTGGCTTAGATGGTGATTATCTTTTCATGTGCTTTGACAATCATTTCTTTGGTTTGGCTACAGGTATGGTGCCATGCTTTCACAATCTATTATATGCTTAGACAGTGATATCTTTTGTGTTTGGCATAACTTCTGTGTAAGTACAACACTACCATGGTTATCACACAACATATATTTGTGTTTGGCTTAGATGGTAGTTATCTCTTCATGTGCTTGGACAATCACTTTCTTGGCTTGGCTACATGGTGTCATGCTTCGACAATCTATTATATGTGCTTGACATAACTTGGTACCTAATTCTTGGTGAAAGTCCTAGGATGTTTATGCTTAGACAGTGGTATCTTTTGTTTGGTTAGAAATGTACATTTATTATATCTATTCTTTTTCTTGGTTTGTACTAGTACAATAACCTCAACTTTGCTTAGTTGAAATTTGCGTTTCTGATTACCTAACAAACATCAACGATCACGATGTCCTCTGCATATGGAAGTCACTTTTTGTTGTCGTTGGATGCCTCCTTTCCGTACGAATTTAACCCCGATGTATCTGATGACCCTCCATCGCCTGATCCAGGCTTGTTGGTATAACATATTGTATTCGTTTGTATTCAATTCATATTGCATTCATTAAAATTATTGCTCATATTACACAACTTATACATAAAAAGTATTATCTCTCTAATCAAACTTGTTTGATTTGTTGTAGATGCTCCAACTTGACTTGGACGATGATCTCATTAACACACTAGCAATCTCTCCTATCATTTAATGAATCCAAGAGATTGCTCGCCGACTTAGGGATGACAATCAAGCACTGTGAGATGAGATTGACATCACCAATCGTAACATGGGAAATGTGGAGAATGCTAATTTGCAAGTCTATGACCACGTCTCAAAATTGGCAACATCAAACATTCAACCATGTCTCAAGCTTGAAGAGGCTCGTTTTGAGGCAAGTCAACATGCTAAGACGTCAAGCCAGCTAAAGATTTGCATATTTGGCATGGTGATTTAATTTTTGGCATGTGTTGTCCATAAGCTTGGCTACTGAATGTGTTTTAACTACTGAATGTATTTTGCTATTGGATGTGCTTGCATACCATCATTTTGGCTAAGCATAAACTTTCTTATGCTAGTACGATGATGTATATGTGATGTTATTGTAGTGTGATATGCAGTGTTGTGCAGTGTTGTGCAGAACTTGGATCACTCTTGACTACTGAATCTATTTTGCTTATGACTATTCTTTCAGCTTACATTTGTTACCTGTGTACATTTTATATGATACTAGGTGTGTCTTATACTAAATTCAGTGGATACTTGTTGTGTCTTATAGTAGTGATGAATACTTGATTGAAAGTCTATTGATACTAGAATGCAGGGGGCACCTATATATGCTGCACCTTATGTTGACAATGAGATGATACTAGAATGTAGGGAAGCATAACTCTTTATAGTGAGCTGATAGTAGAATGCAGGGAGACAATTTAAAGTGCACACAAGCTTGACAGTGAATGCTTACCAACAAAGAAGCACCATGCGCACAACAAACATTGCAATTTTTGCTTGACAGTGAGTTGAACTGAACAACATTGAAGTGCACACAACAGAAGCCTATTTTGCTTGACATTGTGCTGAACTAAACAACACTGAAGCAGAAAGCTTGAAAGTGAATGCTTACCAACAAAGAAGCACCAAAGCTTGACTATGAACTGAACAACAATGAAGTGCACACGATTTGAAGCATATTTTGCTTGACAATGAGCTGAACTGAATAGTAGTGCACACAACAGAAGGACCAAATCTTGACAGTGAAGTGAATATATATGAATTTGGGTAATCAAGATCTTGATTATAAACACACACATGCTTGTAAAACAATTTATACCAAATTTGTAGAATAGAAGAAAACAAACAAGATAAAAAGCTTATCAAGAAGATATTATATGAATTTGGGTAATTAAGATCTTGATACTCTACAATTGAGTAGTCATCAGAACCTATATCCACAAATTTGATGGTTCCAAATCTCTTATTCCTTTCTCTCAACATATTAACCTGTTAACATAAATCAAAGTCAACTTCTTAACAAAACCAAGGAACTAAATGTCTGTTGCTGAACAGTTTATTGAAAGCCAAAGGAAGAACAACTACATAATGATCACTTTGAATATTGAAGAAGAAGGCAATTGTCGTCAGTAAAAGGGTTTCCTACAAGACTCACATTCAAGACAACTTTAGATGCTAACTACACACCAAAAAAAAATTACACTACATATGAAGAAATCAAGGTCTGAAGCTCATATGATTTTGATGCACAAGCAAGGGTACACAAATATCAACAGGCAGCTGAATTCTGTTTGCTTTGTTGCTCATTTGAAAGTTTACAAAAATATCACCTGCCAAGCTATAGAAAAAATGGTTTAGTGTAAAAAACCTGTACTTATTGCGTGCAGCATTGACTTCTTTGTTCCCTTTAAATGAATTTCAAGGCCTCCGTCTTTTAAACACTCTAAACTCCTTGTCTTTCCTTGCATCCGATTTCAAGGTCTTCCAAGGTCCTTTGAAGTGTCTTTCAAAAACCTATACTTATTCAATACAAACCACCAAACCAAACCAAGCAACTCGATATATAATCATTAAATTGTTTAGTGTAAAAAACTACTTTATTTGTGTTTAAGTCTTCCATCATCAACTCCTGTACAACTATATAATCAAGATGGAGTTTCAATTCTATCTTATACCGACTATGCACATGATTTGAAAATGACAATCATTTTGAAAACTCAGATCCCTTTCAGGTTCTGCTTATTTGTCTATTCAGCCTTTTAGAAGATTGTAAGTGCCATTGGTGTCAAACTCGCTCTAATGTCATGTTGTAAGACCCCAAATTTTTAAAACTCGGGGCGTTACGGGTTAGGATCTCACAATGGGTCTTGACAACAAGTTCACCGGATCTTGCAACAAGACACAAATAAAGATAAAACCAAAATAGATAAAAATGCAAAAATGTCAAAAACCAATAACAAAGGACGTGACTCTCAGCCGAGTACTAATCTATAATGTCAAAAAATAAATTGAAATAAAGAAACCAACATCCCATCCTATAATGTCGGGAACCCGCTGACCACTCTGTCCGGATCACTCGACAACATCCATATCCAACACGGCATCTACAAGAACGGATAAAACCGTTAGCTAACATCCTACATATTAGAATAACAATAATAATACATATACATCATTGCAATATAAACACTCTTCATGCTTTCTCAAAAGTTCATTTATTATCTTGTATTATGTCATACATTTTCTAATTCAACTTAGGTTGTGACACAAGGATCTCCCAAACCTCGTGATGAGAGACCATGCCAAACATCACCTAAAGGACCACTTACAAGATTAAGGACTAAGGCATTGAAGGATAATGCAACCACATCATCTTTGAGTCTTACCATGGAAGGAGCTATCACTAGAGCGAGAACAAAGACCATCCATGATGAAGTTGCTAGCCTATTTGCAACATGTGCACTTAAAGAAACCTCACTCACATTTAGGTCTTCTTTAGTGACATTGTTGACTAATGTGGAAGGACCATGCAAGAGCCAAGATGATCCAACAACCATAAAAGGTGGCAATGATGATCCAACAACCACATGGTTTGGATACTCCCTTACCAATACCTACTTCACAATTGGCTTGACATTAATATGGACTTTGTTGTAGGATTACCAAGGACTAAGAAGGGGAAAGATACTATTTTTGTGGTTGTTGACCGTTTTTCTAAAATGGCTCACTTTATTGCTTTCCATAAAACTGACGATGCTTATAATACTGCTAACTTGTTCTTTGGAGAAATTGTTAGACTACTTGGAGTATTGCGAACTATTGTAAGCGATAGAGATGTTAAATTTCTCAGTTTCTTTTGGAAGACTCTTTAGGGAAAACTAGGTACAAGGTTGTTTTTTTCAACCTCTAGCCATCCTCAAATGGATGGACAATCGGAAGTCACTAATAGGACTTTAACTATTATTTTGAGGGATGTTTTGAAAGATAATTTGAATGCTTGGAAGGATGTTTTACCACATGTAGAATTTTCTTATAATCGTACCTTGCATTCATCTACTAATCTAATGCCTTTTGAGTGTGTTTATGGGTTGAATCCTTTTGATCTTATACCGTTGCCTATTGTGGAATGAGTATATTTCATTCAAGGACAACAAGTTGAGTTCATCAAGGAATTGCATGAGAAGATACGCATACGGCTGGAAAGCAAAAGGGAAAGCCGTGTCATCAAAAGTAAATCGGAATTGCAAGGAAGTGTTATTCAAGCCAAGAGATATAGTCTAGTTGCACCTAAGGAAATAGTGATTTCCGGAGAAGAGGGAGTCCAAGTTGTCTCCAAGAGGAGATGTACAGTTTTGTGTGAAGCGTAAAGTTGGTAACAATGCTTATGCCTTGGAGCTTCCAACTGAGTATGGAGTAAGCAAGACCTTCAATGTAGGAGATCCGAGTCTTTTGAATCTAAATATGAGCATATTGGTGATTCGAGGACAAATCCTTCTCAATAAAGGGAGTATGATAAGGAATATCCCAAACACCACCTAAAGGACCACTTACAAGATCAAGGACTAAGGCATTGAAGGATAATGCAACCACATCATCTTTGAGTCCTACCAAAGAAGGAGCTATCACTAGAGCGAGAGAAAAGACCATCCATAATGAAGTTGCTAGCCTATTGGCAACATGTGCACTTAAAGAAACCTCACTCACATTTAGGTCTTCTTTAATGGCATTGTTGACTGCTGTCGAAGGACCATGCAAGGGCCGAGATGATACAACAAGCATAGAAGGTGACTAGGACGAGAAAAGAGCTTTTGAGAAGAAATCTCGGCCTTGAGGACAACACTCTCGGCCAAGATTTCTACAAATATTGACCGAGATTTGGCTCTTGTCGAGAGTTATAAGAACTAGCGTGATTTTATTAATTATAGATATATTTTATTATTTTAATACAAATATTCTAAAGGCATTTGTTGATTTTCGATCCTATCTTTTAGGATTATCTTTTAGTTAGATTTCTTATCTTTTGTAGGAGAATCTTCCCTTTATCGAACTGAAGCCGCTTATCGATTTGGTTCTTCAAGAGATCGCACTGGAGGAAATGAAGGTGATTGTTGACCTGCCGCTGTTAGAACACCGCAATTTTTTATTGGGAAATTTTGGTAACTAGGCCTTTTTGAAAAACTATAATAGTAACTAGGATTTTTAATGTTTCAATTAAGTAAATATACCCCAACCTTTTGTATTTATTCTCAAGCTCTACACACTTTTCACTCAAGGCGTACATTTACTAACCACAAAACTAGAAAAAGCCTAGTAAACCAAATTGTTTCTTTTTTATTTGATTAATATTTCCACAATATTGTGTGAACTCGCTGCTTCGCTTACGAAGTTTGTGTTTTATTCATTCCTATTCAATCAAAAGAGAGAGCCTTTGATTAAATCGATGTGAGACCTTACTAGGTTGTGCTTGTGTGTGTTAATCTTCTTAAAGGTCGGTTCTCCCGGTCAATTATAGCCCCTCCTTGTGTTTGTCTTATTTAGAAGGTTGTGTAAGGTTAAAGAAGTGAAGGTTAAGGTAAGCTCGTTAAAGGGTTTTGACACATATTTGGTCAAGGTTCTTTGCGGGAATATGTTGGTTCGTATCTTCCTATATTTTCATTAAATTCATTCCATAAATCATATTCTTATCTTTCCATTTTCAATCTATCAAATTCACGTTATTTGGTTTCGAAGTTACATAAATCTCGTCCAAACACCAGAATCTCGCCTGAGATTCTTGACCGAGATTGCTTCTTTGAGTCTATTCGTGGACATTCAATCTAGATCAAGCAATCACGGCATCAACCCCACATCACCTCGCATATGTCCTCGTATACCAACATGACTGGATCCGATGAACCTCACTATGTACCTATCTGGGCTAGTCCCAGAGAACCTTCAAGTCTCATGTCAGAGTTGGGCAGTGATGTCTCTGCCCTTATACTTAGGCCGCTTTATAATAAAGGTTGTCCTACTCAAGTTATTGTTATTAAACACTCAAGCTACCGCCATTGTCACAAATCATGCTAACATGTAGAAAGTCAACTAAATAAGTCCAAGGGACTTACTTGTATCAAGGTAATCCCAGCTATTCAACACTCTCATTTCCCGCACGAATAACTTCACCGCCTGATAAAAAGGATACGTGGATCAAAACTTTAACCATCATCTAGAAGTCAAAACTCCTAGGTAAACCATGACTAACATCATTCTAATCCACAACTTATTTCCATTAGTAATTGTTCGCCCCTAAACGTGTGTGCAAATAAGCTTTAATTATAAAACTAGAATCAAGCAAGCGAACCCGCAGTGTACGGATCGATATAGTTAAGCAAGAATTCCAGAGTATCGAACACAAGGATTTGGGTGGGAACAAATTCAATTGCAGATTATCAAGCGAGTAAATATGAGAGGTTTTGCAAATATTGGGAAAACAACAATCCTAAAGATCCAAGTATCCAGCTGTGACAATCGATTCAAGATATACTTAATGATATAAAGACAGAGTTGAGATATGCAAAGGTATACGAATGTAAGGTAATCGTACGGTGAAGTTCCAAAAACCTTATATAACTCACCTACAAGACACTCTCTATACAAGTTGTTGAGGCTTCAATATAGAAAGGTTCTAAAGGCAAGAATTAATGTCAAATACCCAAACTTGTAATCCAAGGATCAAGACTAACTTAACCGATTGAGGGTGGGACACTCACAATCGAAGTAGAGGTTGTTGAGGCTTCACTACCACCTAGAAAAGGCAAGCCTAAACTAAGTTAAAGCAAATCTTTAACTTTGGATTGAAGTAAAAGCAGGTTCGTAAACTTAAGGGAAATTACGGGTGGATCTTGAGATTCCACGGTCGTGGAACTCAAGAACAAACCGTGATTTAGGGTTCGTCGACGATTCTCTCTAACTCTCAGGGTCTAATCCGTTTACGATCGATCTATCATCATCTAAGCCACAACTATCAACCCTTCACCTTAGAATTGTTAAGGGTTTTTAGCCAATAACAGTCATATTGATATTAAATTCAATGATTAAAAGATTGAAAGATGAAAACTTCCAAAAACCTTCAATAAACTTCAAACCAATCTCAATGTCACAATCAAGAACAAATATCGTCACAAGATTCGAAATAGAACAAACAAACACAATCGTAGATAAGAGAGAAGAACGGGATGTCAATCCGTCTTCTAAATCAAACCTAAACAAGAAGAGAAATCTTCTTGCGAACAACCTTCCGAATCTTTGATCTTCCGTCAATCCGGAAATCTCCACAACAATCTCCACCAAATGTGCGAGATTAGGGCAGCTCCAAAGATGAGTGCAAATTACGTCTTTTGCAAGAATCGCAGAAATCTCCAAGTCGCGGCGTAGGCGAAAGTGTCTAAGCGAAGGTCTAAACAGAGATGTAAGCAGGGATCACGGAATCTCCCTCCGTCCGTCTTTTATAGGGCAAGATAAAATATCGGCCCGACCCAATCTTCTGAAAGATCGTGGCTTAAAATGTGGCGAAAAGAACCGCCAAGATCACGGTCGTGGAAGGTTCCACGACCGTAATTTAAAGCGTGGAAATCAACACGGTTTGGACCATGGATTCCACGACCGTAAAAGCTTCTAGAATGAACCACGCTTCTCTGGCAGGGTTCCACGGCCGTGGAACTGAACGTGGTTCGTAGTACGGCCGTATTTTAGAGCGTGGTTTAGGGCAAGAACGTGATTCTTCCCTAGCCTCGTGCATTCCTGAAGTTAGCTCTCTTTTGGCTCCCAAGATTGTCCTCAATCCATGGACAAACTCAATCAACTCTTCTTTGCTAAATTCCGTTCGGAAATGGCTCCTAATCACCTATAATCAACATAGAACTTGTGTAGACATCCATATCGATAATATAGGTAAACTAGCTCACAAATGCAACAATGCTCAATCAATGACTATCAATATGAATCAAATACACTTAGAAAACGTGCCTAGAATATCACAATATTTCATGCTAACAAATAACCCCATACTTGCAACTTGCTTGTCCCTAAGCAAGGTCTTTCAAAAGCTTTTAAAACAAGAGTTAGGATGAAATATGTGTACCTTCTCAAAGCAATACTTCTTTTGGATGAATGTGCCTTCTAAAGAATAGA
This sequence comes from Fagopyrum esculentum, assembly GCA_033239045.1. Classification (NCBI taxonomy): domain Eukaryota; kingdom Viridiplantae; phylum Streptophyta; class Magnoliopsida; order Caryophyllales; family Polygonaceae; genus Fagopyrum; species Fagopyrum esculentum. The sequence goes on along the minus strand of BSUD01000001.1, from coordinate 135,376,201 downwards.
TCATTCTCAAATCTTGCTTCAATCGTTTATAAGACTTTCATACACTTAATCAAAGAGTAAAAAGCAAAGAAAACTCATGAATCAATTAAACTTCTATACAAGCATCATAACCTTCAAACATTATCAAAATCAAACATAAGAAACTTTAATTTAGATCACCAAGCCATATAACATTCTTTTGATCTTAAGGACTTTCAAAGAAAAGGTCTAGAATGTGGAAAAGGAAGGAAACTTTTAGGGAATGTGGTACATGAATCCGGGAAAGTGGACAACTACTCTTTTCTTTTCCTCTTGCGGTTTCCGCACACCTTCAACTTAGAGCTTCGCTCTCTTCCTTTCATTTTTCGACTTTACTTTTGGAGTTATGGATAGAGGTGCACAAAAACCGAAGCCTAGGAGATTGACGTTTCTCAATTTCTATGAGATGCCTCAAACCCTTAGCGCACATACCATAATCCGCTAGGAATATCGCTCAATCCGACTTTGGCAAGACACAAACACCCGACTATGTGAATGGTGCCGAGTTACTCATCGTCATGATTGACTTCCCCAAACCTACAATTTCTTTCTATTCATTTGATTGCAAATAATTGCTCTCATGGCCCTCCCACATCAAACATGCCTTTTTCATTCACTTCTCCAAATTCCCGGATAGGTAAAGGAGGTCAATATTTCAATGAGGAGCTAAATGATCAAAGAAAGAAGAAAGAAAATATCAAATTGCCTTAATCATCTCAATAAGAAGTATAGGAACTTATAATGCGATTTCAACTTCAATTTCTCAACATGATTTAGGTAACTTTTATCACATTATGAAATTTGCAAAAAGAAGGTAAAATCAACACATTCAATTTCTTTTCGATTCACTAATAGTTTAAGCATGCAATTGTTATCAAACTCAATTCACAAGTAGCGATTATCATAGAAATCATCTCAATTCCTTAGAAGCACAAAATTTTCAAAATTTTTGGGTTTTTCAAGTTCTTTTTCATGCAATGCAATAATGAAACGTGCAACAATATAATGAACATGCAATGATAGTCTCGAATAGAAGCAAACATAGTGAGTAAGAGTTATTACAACTTTTAGTCACACCCACCCCATACTTAGGACGAACATTGTCCCTAATGTTCAAAAGAAAGAAAGAAAAGAAAGAAAAGAAAGAAAAGAAAAAGAAACTCACAAAGTGGCGGTGGAGCGGCTAAAACGAACGGTCATGCAATCAATCACTGCGGCGCTGGTGGAGGCGGGAATGGAGAGAAGCTAAGATCATAAAACCGCCCAAACTGCTGGCGGTAGACGTCTCTCATCATGTGATCGAGGTCGTCCAAGCGTCCATCTCTAGCATCGGCTCGGATCTCCAATGCTCCTACTCTCTCCGAAAGACCAGTAGCCCAATCCGACATCTACTCATACCATCCGGAGCCTGGATGTACCATGCTGGAGCGTCGGACGGTGCTGGTGCTGCTGACTGCTCTGTGGACCAAGGAGGTGGAACTCCATACCATGCAGGAGGCGTGGTCATCCATGTAGGTCTCTCACTCACGCTAGCGCGGCGAGAAGACGAGCCTGAAGCTCTAGCTGGACGTGGAGAACGTCTAGGCGCATCGGGGGCCGCATCCGGCTGATCCGGAAACGTGCCAAACTCCTGCTCTGCTCCTCCTCCACCCTCAAACTGATCTCCCATCTCCTCCTCCTCAACAACTGGTGGTGGGACATATGGCGGAGCTGCAATCTTGTTCGCATGCATAGCAGCGAACGTCTCCTTCCAATTATGGCGTCCCGCCATAATGGAGTACTTCGGTAGCCACTCTATACCCCTACCTGTCCTGCTCTCCCAAGGAATGGCCGCATAAGGCGGACCTCTATGTGTGGGGAAGATGAGACCCCTAGTCATGAAGGCATGGAGTCCTAAGGGAACGGCCGGTATACGGGTACACGCAGAAAAGTTAACACCCAAGCTCCTAGCAAGGTGGGTAACTATCCCACCATATCCAATGTTGCCCTTCCTCTTGTTCTTGAGCTTGCTCATAGTAGCAGCCAAGAGGGTGGCACAGTCAGCTCGGCGCCCGTACAACATAGAATACATCAAAAAGAGCTCATCCGTCTTCATCTTTTGGGGCGTCTCCGTCCTAGGAAAGAGACACTCCGAAAGAACACGGTGAGCAATCTTCAAGGCTAGGTGGTACATCAACCTAGCCTTGGTGTCAGCAGGTTGCCAACGGTCCTCGTTGGCGTAAATCATCGCTACCTCCTCCCAAAAGTCCTTGGCGTAAACGCCACTAGGAAATCGACCGTTAAAGGTCTCATGAAACCCGAAGAAAGTCCCGAACTCACGGATGGAAAAGTCATAGTTTCTTTCCATAAGACGGAAAGAAACGGTCCTATCTACATGGCTATGCTGAAAGTACGTCACTACCTCCCTCGTAATCTCCTCATAGGCATCTTCTCGGATAGCCGAGAAGACAACAAGTCCGGCTCTATCCAAGAGCCAAGTAAGGTCATCTATAATGTTGAGAGGAGCTAGATCCTCCAACAACAAGTATCTAGGACCAATCACAACCCTATCCTCAATCCTCTCGAATGCTACGAGGTGATCCTCATGTATAGTCGGTACTCTAGGGCTAGGAGGTGAGGGTGATGAAGGTGAAGATGGAGGTGAAGGGGAAGAGGGTGGTGGTGCTCTAGAGGATGAGGAAGAAGAGGGATTACCCTTCCTCTTCTTGTTTTGGTCATTCTTCTTCTCTTTTATCCTCCCTGAAACTCTCCTCACGAAGTCCATTTCTGTTCAAAATTACGGGTTGTTCTAGAGGTTCCACGGCCGTGGTTCTCCCAGGAACCGTGGTTTGTCTCAGTTTTTCGCAAATCTCAGAAATCAGCACTCAATCTCAGCAATCAATCAGCCCTAGTCTAATTCCTTCCAATTTCAATCAGTTCTTCCTAAAATCTCTAACAAAAACGAACCAAATCGACAAAGATCAAGAAGAGTGGAAAAACCTATTTTTCGGATTTAAAAATCCGAATTGCGCGTTCCTTGGTGAATTTCCGCTCGATTCGTCGCTTGTATCTTGTTGGTGGTCGAATTTGCTTCAGTTTGGGAAGAAGAATCGTTAAAAACGATTAAGAAACGAGGATTTGAGAGAGGGTCGTGGATTTCGGCGTTTAGATCGTGGAAGGGGGATTTTGTGGTTTTGGTGAAGAACGTGGCTTATATAGTCACAGGCAAAATTTTGAAAATCACGGTCTATCGGGGTGTTCCACGGCCGTGGTTTTGTACGGAACCGTGGTTTTGGTGATTTTTCAAAGGCTTTTGGAAATTACGGTCACTGTAGCTGTCACGACCGTGGTTTAGGCCGTGGAACTCTCTGTAAAGCTCCAAAGTCCAAATTTCGTCTCTTTTCTTCAACATTATCCTTCCCTTTTCCTTTTCCATCGTTCCTACATCCAAAAACACGAACATACCGGAAGGAATCGAAGGCAAAACAAAGCAAAAAAGTCTAAACTAAGCTAAACTATGAATCGAAAACAAAAACAAAAATGCAATACCTTGGGTTGCCTCCCAAGAAGCGCTTTGTTTAAGGTCCGTAGCTAGACCAGTCTCGCGCTCATTCGAGTGCGGTAGGCGCGCACTCTTCAGTTTGGAGTTCCGGCGTATACTTCTTGAGTCGTTGGCCGTTCACCTTAAAGCTTCCGCTCGTTTCACCCCATACTTCAACTGCACCATGGGGGAAAATATGCTTAATTAGAAAAGGTCCGGTCCAACGAGATTTAAGCTTACCTGGAAAGAGACGAAGCCTTGAATTGAAGAGGAGAACTTGATCTCCTTCTTTGAAGTCCTTTGGAATGATATGCTTATCATGCCAACGCTTTGCTCTCTCCTTATAGATCTTAGCGTTTTCATAAGCATTCAAGCGGAGTTCGTCCAGCTCATTAAGGTCTAGGAGACGCTTCTCTCCCGCTTCCTTCATGCTGAAATTCAACCACTTGATAGCCCAAAACGCTTTGTGCTCCAACTCCACCGGCAAGTGACAAGACTTTCCCTACACAAGGTTGTATGGTGTGGTTCCTATGGGTGTCTTGTACGCAGTCCGGTACGCCCACAATGCATCGCCAAGCTTCAAGGACCAATCCTTCCTAGTCCTTGAAACCGTCTTCTCTAAGATTCCTTTGATCTCCCTATTTGAGATCTCAACTTGTCCACTTGTTTGTGGATGATAAGGGGTAGCGACCTTGTGAGTAACCCCATACTTAGCTAGAAGAGCTTCAAAGTGCCGGGCAATGAAGTGAGAACCTCCATCACTAATGATAGTCCTTGGCGTCCCAAATCGCGGGAAGATGGTCTTGTTAAAGAACTTAACCACCATCATGGCATCATTGGTGGGAGAGGCAATTGCTTCCACCCATCTAGAAACGTAATCTACCGCCAATAGTATGTATTGATTTCCACAAGAGGATGGGAACGGTCCCATGAAGTCAACTCCCCAAACGTCGAAAATCTCCACCTCTTGGATGTTGTTGAGGGGCATCTCATTCCTCCTAGAGATATTGCCTGTTCTTCGACAAGCATCGCAGCAAGAAACAAAGGATTGCACATCTCTAAACAAAGTAGGCCAAAAGAATCCGGATTGTAATACCTTTGTGCTAGTCTTGTTCGAACTAGCGTGTCCTCCACAAGGTAGTGAATGACAATGGCGGATGACACTTTGCATCTCATCTTCCGGCACACATCGCCGAATGATGCCATCCGGACCTCTCTTAAAGAGGAGAGGCTCGTTCCAAAAGTATTCCCGGACATCCTTAAAGAACTTCTTCCTTTGTGCGTAGGATAGTCCGGGCGGTATCTCTTGACAAACCAAATAGTTAACAAAATCAGCAAACCATGGTTCGTTACCTTTGGAGATCACATCGATGCACTCCTCAATAATGTGTAGGTGTTTGTCCGGAAAGGAGTCGTCGATGGGTAAATGGTCGTCCTCTAGATGTGTTAGGCGACTCAAATGATCCGCAATAGAATTTTCTGAACCTTTCTTGTCGCGGATCTCAAGATCGAATTCTTGTAGGAGGAGAATCCATCTAATTAGCCTTGGCTTCGCATCTTTCTTCGCAAGGAGGTACCGGATCGCAGCATGATCCGTGTAGACAATCACCTTTGCACCTACAAGATAAGAGCGAAACTTGTCAATAGCATAGACAATGGCTAAAAACTCTTTCTCGGTAGTGGCGTAGTTGAGCTGCGCTTCATCTAGCGTCTTGCTAGCATAGTATATGGCATGGGTTCGCCCTTCCTTTCGTTGTCCAAGAACAGCTCCTATAGCTACGTCACTAGCATCGCACATAACCTCAAAGGGAAGATTCCAATCCAGAGGTTGGATAATAGGTGCTGAAATTAGAGCTTGCCGAATTGTGTTAAACGCATCCAAGCATTCCTGCGAAAACTCAAAAACTGCATCCTTCATCAATAGATTAGTGAGCGGTTTTGATATCTTAGAAAAGTCTTTAATGAAACGTCTATAAAATCCAGCATGTCCTAGGAAACTTCTTATCCCTTTCACCGAAGTTGGGGGAGGAAGCTTCTCTATGGTCTATATTTTAGCTTTATCTACTTCTATCCCTCTATTAGAGACTAAGTGACCTAATACAATTCCTTCCTTAACCATAAATTGACACTTCTCCCAATTTAGAACTAGATTAGTGTCTTCACACCTTTGTAAAACAAGAGAAAGGTTAGAAAGGCAATCGTTAAAAGAGGAACCGTATACGGAGAAGTCATCCATGAAGACTTCCATGATTTCCTCTATGTATTCGGAGAAGATGGCCATCATGCACCGTTGAAAGGTGGCTGGGGCGTTGCAAAGCCCGAACGACATTCTCCTATAAGCAAACGTACCCCATGGGCACGTGAATGTGGTCTTCTCCTGATCGTCCGGGTGTATCGGGATCTGAAAGAAACCACTATAACCGTCAAGGTAGCAAAAATGTGAATGTTGCGCTAACCTTTCAAGCATTTGGTCAATGAATGGTAACGGGAAGTGATCCTTCCTCGTTGCATTGTTGAGCTTGCGGTAGTCGATGCACATCCGCCATCCTGTTACGGTCCGGGTAGGAATGAGTTCGTTGTTCTTGTTGGTGATGACCGTCATTCCTCCCTTCTTCGGAACTACTTGAACTGGACTCACCCACTTGCTATCGGAGATAGGGTAGATGATACCTGCATCAAGAAGTTTAAGAATTTCCTTCTTGACAACCTCCTTCATGGTCGGATTCAACCGCCTTTGAGGTTGTCTTGAAGTTCTAAAATCTTCCTCCATTAGTATCTTATGCATGCATAGGGAGGGTTTAATTCCTACTAAGTCCTCAATAGTATAGCCTAAAGCTTTCCTATGTTTCTTAAGGACAATCATGAGCCGATTATGTTCATCTATGCTTAGATCAGAACTAACAATAACCGGAAAGGTAGAGTTAGGTCCTAGAAAAGCGTACCTTAGATGAGTAGGAAGTGGTTTTAATTCCATCGCTTTCGGAGCTTCCAACGATCCTTGAGGAGCATCCGATGTTTCCTTAGAAGCCTCTAAGGGTGTTGAGTGTGTAGGAGAAGAATCAGAAGAAGTTGAAGAAGTGTCTCGATCACCCCTTTCCACGGCCAAAATTACGGGTTCCCCATGTTCTCCACGGCCGTGGTTTAGAGCGTGGAAAGGAAATACGGTTGTCATGTCTTCTCCACGACCGTATAACTCTCTGGAGTGGGACACGGTTTTGTTTGTGAAATCCACGGCCGTGGAATATAGTGTGTGGCCGTGGATTCTCACGTTTTCTGCCTCATCGTGGAGTTTTTCAAACTCCACTTCATGCATCTCTTCTTGTGCTTCTAAGGCTTCAATTGCCTCATTGCACTCTTCTTCTTCCCCTACGTTTGTTAGACTCATAGTAATGACTTTTTGTAGAGGATCGTTAAAGAGAATCGCACTTACCTCCTCCCTAGATAAACCTTCTTCATCTTGGATATCGAAAATATCCTCATCAAAGATTGACTCCTTCACTAGAGTGGAAAGAACGAACTCCACTTTCTCTTCTCCTATGTCAAAAGCGAGTATCCCATTCTTGCAATCGACTATGCAGCCGGAAGTTGCAAAAAACGGTCTTCCGAGTATGATCGGGACCGGACTATCTGCAGGAATGTCAAGCACGACAAAATCAATGGGAACAAATAATTTACCTAGCTTGACCGGGACGTCTTCTACAATACCGACGGGGCGAGTGATGGATCGATCCGCCATGTACAACGTCATCTTCACCGGTTTAGGGTCACCTAAACCGATCTTCCTGCACAATGCAAGTGGTATGATGCTCACACTTGTTCCTAAGTCACATAATGCATCGTATGTGACATCTCCCACTCCTAAGGGAATGCAAAATGACCCCGGATCCTTCAATTTTGGGGGCATTTTCTCCTTCATGGTTTTGATGAGATCCGAAGAATCCGAACTCATCTTAACCTCACCGAAATCTTCTAGCTTCCTCTTGTTAGAGAGGAGCTCCTTCAAGAACTTGCCATAAGCCGGCATACCTACAATAGCATCAATAAAGGGTATATTAATATGCAACTTGCTCATGAGTTCTATAAACTTACCAAATTGTTTATCTAGGCGCGCTCTCGCTCTAGATTGAGGGAATGGTAGGGGAGGTTTGTAAGCCGGAGGAGGAACGTAGACATCTCCCTTCTCCTTCCCCTTCTCTTTCTCCTTGTCCTTTTCTACGGAGACTTCAACAAATTTAGGCTGCGGATCGGTGGTAGTTACTCCGCTCCTAGTTGTGATTGCCATAACCCTTCCCTTAGGGTTGTCCTCCGTCTTTCCTGGAAGCTTCCCTTGATTCCTAGGAACTTCCTCCGCATGGTTGAACATTTGGTTTTCTAAAACCTTTTGAGCTTTATCAACCTTAGAGATTTGATCATCAACCTTAATGATGCGGTTCTCCAACCCTTGTAGCTTTCCCAAGATCGTTTCCAACATGGGATCGGGCTTCTCCTTCCCCGAAGTGTTTCCTCCATTAGATGATTGCCCCTGGCTTTTCAAAGGAGTAGAGGAAGAGGAGGGTAGAGTTAGTGAATTAGAATTGGAAGGATAAGAGTTACCGGAATTTTGTTGATTGGAGCGCCAATTGTTGTTACTTGAACCCCTATTGTTGTTCCAATTGTTGTTCCGGTTGTTGTTGTTGTTGCCATTCCAATTGTTCCGGTTATTGTTGTTGTTGTTGCGGTTTGTGTTATCACCGCCATTGTTGTTGCCCAAATAGCCAACATCCTTCCCTTGTTGCTTTGGAAAGTTGGTCTTGATAGCCTCCTTCAACTCTTTGATCTCATTGTTGAGGGAGAAAATCTGATTTTGAGCTTCATGTGTGAGCTTTGCTCCTTGCTCCACACGATTTCCCTCCACTTTCCGGTGGGAGTACTTCTCTATGACTCTTGCTTGCTTCTCAATGAAGTCCCAAGCGTCATCTTCTCTCATGTCCATGAATGTCCCACATGAGAGGGATTGAAGGTTGAATTGCGTTCCCGCATCCAGCCCCTTATAGTAAATCTCCAACAAGGCAAGTGTGGATATGCCATGATGAGGGCAATCCAAGAGCAAATCCTGAAACCTTTCCCAAGATTGAAACAAACTTTCGTTAGATCTCATGGAAAATGCATTGATCTTACCTCTAAGTTCCGCCGTTTTGGATGGCGGAAAGAATTTGGTGAGGAACTCCGCGGAAAGGTCTTTCCACGTGTTTAGTTTCCCACTAGGAAGAGCTTGATACCAAGACAACGCTTTCCCCTTCAAGGAGAAGAAGAAAGGCTTGAGCTTATAGTTGTTGGTAGTAGCATTCTTTGGTCTCATTGTCTCCATCATACACTCAAAGTTTTGCAAGTGTTGGTGTGGAGATTCACCGCTTGTCCCGCCAAATTGGTTTTGGCGAACAAGAGTAATAACTTGAGGGTTGAAGCTAAACCCTTGTACATCTTCAGCATCAAAATTCACACCCAAGCGGCGTGGTTGTTGTGTTGGATCCATCCTTTGGCCAAGAGTTCTTGGCTCATCATCCACACGTTCGATCCTTGCATTCCTAGGTGGAATGCGGCGATTAGTAGCTCCCCGTGGATGGAAAGGATTCACATTGATCGTGGGATCAATTTCTTCTAGCGGTGGCATGGAAGAGTCACTATCATCAGCGGATGAATGACTTCTTCTTCTAGACCTTGATGCCCTTCTTGAGGATTTCTTGCTTCCCTTATTCTTAAGGTCTCTTAGCTCTATCCTCATTTGGAACATCATATCTTTTAGATCGTTAACTTCAGATTGATGACGATCCATTTCATCCCGGCGGATGTTCTCATTCCATTGGAGTTGAGCTTCTTTCTCCGCTAACTTCGCCTGAAGATCGCGTTCGTGTTCTTCAGCCATCTTCTTTTCCTTGCGCTTTTGTCTTAGAGTTCTCTCTAGCTCTTGATCAAGAGGTAAGAGATCTTTGGTGTTCCTAGACCTGCGCATGCACTCAAAGTAATATCAAATAACGAGAGCAAGCTCCCAAGCTTGACAACCGGTAACCGAATTCGGCCGAAACCAAATCCCCGGCAACGGCGCCAAAAACTTGTTCGCCCCTAAACGTGTGTGCAAATAAGCTTTAATTATAAAACTAGAATCAAGCAAGCGAATCCGCAGTGTACGGATCGATATAGTTAAGCAAGAATTCCAGAGTATCGAACACAGGGATTTGGGTGGGAACAAATTCAATTGCAGATTATCAAGCGAGTAAATATGAGAGGCTTTGCAAATATTGGGAAAACAACAATCCTACAGATCCAAGTATCCAGCTGTGGCAATCGATTCAAGATATACTTAATGATATAAAGACAGAGTTGAGATATGCAAAGGTATACGAATGTAAGGTAATCGTACGGTGAAGTTCCAAAAACCTTATATAACTCACCTACAAGACACTCTCTATACAGGTTGTTGAGGCTTCAATATAGAAAGGTTCTAAAGGCAAGAATTAATGTCAAATACCCAAACTTGTAATCCAAGGATCAAGACTAACTTAACCGATTGAGGGTGTGACACTCACAATCGAAGTAGAGGTTGTTGAGGCTTCACTACCACCTAGAAAAGGCAAGCCTAAACTAAGTTAAAGCAAATCTTTAACTTTAGATTGAAGTAAAAGCAGGTTCGTAAACTTAAGGGAAATTACGGGTGGATCTTGAGATTCCACGGTCGTGGAACTCAAGAACAAACCGTGATTTAGGGTTCGTCGACGATTCTCTCTAAATCTCAGGGTCTAATCCGTTTACGATCGATATATCATCATCTAAGCCACAACTATCAACCCTTCACCTTAGAATTGTTAAGGGTTTTTAGCCAATAACAGTCATATTGATATTAAATTCAATGATTAAAAGATTGAAAGATGAAAACTTCCGAAAACCTTCAATAAACTTCAAACCAATCTCAATGTCACAATCAAGAACAAATATCGTCACAAGATTCGGAATAGAACAAACAAACACAATCGTAGATAAGAGAGAAGAACGGGATGTCAATCCGTCTTTTAAATCAAACCTAAACAAGAAGAGAAATCTTCTTGCGAACAACCTTCCGAATCTTTGATTTTCCGTCAATCCGGAAATCTCCACAGCAATCTCAACCAAATGTGCGAGATTAGGGCAGCTCCAAAGATGAGTGCAAATTACGTCTTTTGCAAGAATCGCAGAAATCTCCAAGTCGCGGCGTAGGCGAAAGTGTCTAAGCGAAGGTCTAAACAGAGATGTAAGCAGGGATCACGGAATCTCCCTCCGTCCGTCTTTTTATAGGGCAAGATAAAATATCGGCCCGGCCCAATCTTCTGAAAGATCGTGGCTTAAAATGTGGCGAAAAGAACCGCCAAGATCACGGTCGTGGAAGGTTCCACGACCGTAATTTAGAGCGTGGAAATCAACACGGTTTGGACCATGGATTCCACGACCGTAAAAGCTTCTGGAATGAACCACGCTTCTCTGGCAGGGTTCCACGGCCGTGGAACTGAACGTGGTTCGTAGTACGGCCGTATTTTAGAGCGTGGTTTAGGGCAAGAACGTGATTCTTCCCTAGCCTCGTGCATTCCTGAAGTTAGCTCTCTTTTGGCTCCCAAGATTGTCCTCAATCCATGGACAAACTCAATCAACTCTTCTTTGCTAAATTCCGTTCGGAAATGGCTCCCAATCACCTATAATCAACATAGACTTGTGTAGACATCCATATCGATAATATAGGTAAACTAGCTCACAAATGCAACAATGCTCAATCAATGACTATCAATATGAATCAAATACACTTAGAAAACGTGCCTAGAATATCACAATATTTCATGCTAACAGTAATTCATCCTTAACAACTCCAAAAGCTGCATCAAAGTAGTTTTTCTACTCTTAATGTATCGCATCCACGTTCTCAAAAATCCTAAAGCATTCATTACTCAAGATTAATACATCTAACCCACTAACTAGGATTCATTCTAGTTCTACTAGGTTCTAATCTAACATGATACTAACTACTAACAACATTAAACAACGAGAGAGGATCAACGTACCAAACTTGGTACTTTTTGGAGAAATGAAGCGACCGCGGCACCAAGAAGCCGCGCCCGTGGCGGAAAGGTTAATGTTGGCGCGACCACGGTGACTAATATCCACAACCGCGGGATAGAGGCACATGCTCGACCGGGGTTTGAGAAGGCGCGGTCACGGGAGAAGTCCTGAGCGGTTGTCGTTTTCCTTTTGTCTATGTGCAGAACAACACCACAAATCCTCTAATGCTCGTTGTTGTTACTTCCCATTGTGGTGAAGGGTTATGATCGAAAGGAGACGTTTACCACACAACAAATGAGTAAGAACAAGATCGGATCTTACCTTCTACACTTCCTCATGAAAGAACGTAACTTGACTCCCCTGAGTGCAAAGCGACATTGGAAACCACTATTGCCTCGCTGCCTTTGCTGGATTGATGAAAACCGAAGGTCGATGTTGCTGCTGGAATTAACGGGAGAGAATGAAAGGAAGAAATATAGAAGATAAGAGAAGAGCAAATAAGATGATTTACGTGGAAGAGGGAAAGATAGATGTCTAGGGTTTTGGAGAAGGGGTGGCTGAAGGAAAAAGAAAGGAAATGGAAAAGATCGGGATAGGAGTCGAAAAGAAAATAAAATCCTGACGGTTGCAAAAAATAAAATGCGATATATTATCTTACCGCGACCGCGGCAAGATTTGGCTGCGACTGCAGGGCGCACCTATCGGTAGGCAAACATACGCGACCGCGGGGCACGTCCGTGGTGACTCACAACAACACACCGGAACAAAATTCTGGTTTTTACATCTACTAAATTAGTTGATTTTCTCAAAACCCAAAAAAGCTCTCTCATCAGCCTTCATCCTTTGTTCAAGCAATCGAAGGTTAAGACGATCTTTATTCTGTCTCAGGTGGACCAACTAGAGGAGTAACACTTGAGACTCTACATATTCTGAAAAGAGTTTTGAACACGCATCGAAAGATATTCCTTTCCCCTTATCTAATCAGATATGGATGCGATCCTTGGTTTATATGTTTATGAAATTGTTTCTTGAAATTCCGCTTTTACACATCTAATATCCAAACATAATGGTCATTGCATATATATTGAGATTGAGAGTTATTATATACATTATTTGAACACATGTAAGAGAGTTATACACATTTCCTTGAGTGACCATGAAACTTATGAGCTTTGTGGAAAAACTTGTACTATGATGATAAGGTTTTGAGTGCTAGATCTTGTTACATTTGAGACCTGTATTTGAGTCCTCTTTAAAGATATATCTACTGATCTTACTTGTGTACAATTAAGGTTTAAGTATGGGGTATTTGATAGCACCCAAATTAGAGTCTTTTTCCATTCTTGTTATATTCCATTCCAATACTCTTTTGGTCTTAATTATATCGGTGTATTTCCTTTTTATTAGTCTTTTTCCATTCTTATTATAACTACAAGTATCTACCCCCGTGAAGAAAGAAGGTAGTCATGGTGGTGGCTAAAGGGAGGATGCGGATTATGCCCGTGATGGTGGATTACATAGAGGTGATACCCATTCCTTTTATTGTGTTTAAGTCCAAGATTTGATTTAAAATTTACTTTTCTTGGATGGGACGAATAAATCTAATTTAATTCAATATCATATTTTCTACGTAGTTCAAAAAGAGCATCATGCCATAACATAGTTTTTTCTACTTATTTCTTTTATTTATTTTACACCTTGTAGTCTCAAGACGTAAATTTGTACATTTTTAAACAACTCTATGTATATAACTCAAGTTTTTTTAGAAAAATCATCGGCTCTAGTGTGTAATTCTTCAATTGTTTATTAATTATTTATTATTTTATAAATAATACACTTTACGAAAATTTTAGGTCAAACAATTTTTCTATTAATGCCCTTGAAGTTTGGTTTTTTCACTTGGTACCCTCTAGGTTTGATAATTTCCGTTTGGTGTCCTGTTTTCAATCAATGCAAGTAGAAAAGAAATAAAGAAAATTTTATTTTTTATAATTGTATATTAATATTAAACTTGGTAATCTAATACAATATTTTAACCAACTTTTTAGTATTGATCACATTATTTACATTGTGAAAAACAATAGTTTTTTGTTTAAAAAAGCAAATGAAATATTAAAATTTGTTGTTTTATAAAAAGACCCTTAGAGGATAAGGCTAGACCTCCTTTCTAGGAGGATTATATTAGACATTCTACCTATAAATAAGGTCATTCAACCATTAGTTTTTTTTATCCAATTTTAGCATTCAATTTTTTAAAATCCTACAATAGCATAGGAGAAGACTAGACCGCTTGGATTGAACTCTATAGGAGATCGACCGATCATCAGTCCATAGTGATCAGCCAATTTGTATGTAATTTTGCCCGATCTATCTTGATTCAATAAAGGGTGTGGTTTTGTAAGTTTGTCTTTTTGAATTCTCCTTACTTTAAGGTGTGGAGAGCACAACTTGCATTATTTTATGATGCTTATGATTGTCATTATCCTTTGATTATGGGTACGTTTGATGCCTTTTTTTTAGGGAATTATTTGGTAAAAATACTTTTGAGGATTATTTGACCAGGATTTTAATCCAGATTCACTTGGATTATGATTGTTTGGGAGATCATTGGAAAAAATAATCCCACAATAATCAGGATGAACTGCCGAACGGACCCTATATGTTTTAAATGATATGTTGTTGTAGCCCAATGATCATCCCGACAAGATGTGAAAGTTGTGTTTGGATGATTCTTGATTCTATTTGTTCTTTAGGTGTTTGTTTGTAAAATGCGAGAGTTGTGTGAATCTATACCTTCATTTCCTTCATAGCATGACTATATGAATTGAATATAATTATGAATTGAGATTCTATTATGTATTGTTGTGTGATTAAGGTTTTATGATGTTTTTATTATTCATTTATGTGAATGTTTTGTTTTCTAATTGTGCGTGAATGGATCAACCTATGAATATATATTCCTCTCCCTCACTCATCATCAATCTTCCAAAATATCGGCCGATTTACCCAACCAAATATACCAACTTGCATATTTTGGTCAATCAATTTTGTGTGTTTTGTATTGTCGTGTTCTTACATATGTTACTTTGCTTATATATTTTATATTTCACTTTACAACTAAGTATCAAAACATTCCATTAATCTTCAAGTTTGATCATAGCCCCTTTACTACAATTAGATCTTGTAATTATTTACGAGATCTAAGACACACGTTTAAATCCTTGTCAAGTTCCAACTTCACATTCTAAGGGTCCGATTGGTTTTAACTCCGGATACTGAATGGAAAAGAATTTAGTTCATACGCATACCCTTGTTCATGAAACTTTTTGGAATCATTCATTGTGGTTTGAACTAATTATAGTAGTTGATTAGTTTTAATTCCCTATAAGAAAACAAAATGGGGGAAGCTAATACATTTTGCATAAAATCACAAGAAATGATTTCAAAAAATTTAATGAACAAAGTATATATGTGAATTAGATTCATTTTCATTCCATTTTCGTTTTCAGAGTTACAATCAAATGGGGACTAGATGTAAAGTCTTCTATTTACATGAGTTTTTTGTTTTTTGGTGACACATTCTTTCATATATGAGAGAAACTCTCTCAATGCCGCTTTTGACTCAATCTATCTATATTATACTAATTGGTATAGTGTCATACTACTAATCAACCCATGCCAAATATTGTTGTATGAAAGTTCTACTAAAGACGGATAATCTAACCTAGTAGAGACGATCTCAAAAGATGATATAATGTTTGAATGGCTTTTTTTATTAGTCTTTCATCCATGGTGCTTTAAGTGATTACTTTGTATAGATTTATTTTTAAAATAAATGACACGTTTAGAGGATGCTTCATTTAATTATATTCATAAAAATACCCTAAAGTGATTCGAAATCCGTACTATTTATTTAGAAAGGAAGAAGAGAAAAAGGTTGAATTTGTTGGAAAATAATAATTGGTGAAGTATTGTGTAGAAGAGAATGATGGTGGAGCACACACCTTATGCTTAGCCACTTGTGTTGACTCCACCATTCCATTAAATACAATCGGATGGGATCAACTTGAAGCATACTACTAACAAGTTGAAGCTGCACTCCAACCGGGCGCTAATATTATAATCATGCAACTAAAGGTGTTAAATGCCAATTTAATATAAAAAAACGGAAGGAATCACTTTTTAGGATTAGGTAAATTTTGAAGGCCCCCTAAATTACACATGTACAAATTCGGGACGGTTTGTCCGCACTGTCCACCCGTCCGAAAAAACATGGACATAACAACTAAGTATGATTGTTCGGGTTTGGTCTGGCTCGGCCCGTATTTTGAAGTGTAGTGTATATAATTTCGTTTGTGTGTCGATTATTGTTAAACTTGTTGATTGTGAACTATGCAAATATAACTGGATTGAAAATTTGTATTAAATACATTATATTACTAGTTTTGAATGATACATCCCGGGAAAAAAACGTACAATAAAGTATATACAGGTCATCCGGTCCGACCCGACAACTCATTGACTTTTTATGAATATGGACATTGTTTGTGGCCCGCTCATTTCGAATAGAGTTTTAAGTTACGATCCGACTCAAATCCACTTTTGTATAGGTCTACCATAGATGCAGTGAACTTAGTATGGAGTGGGTCATTCAAGTTGGCCAGTGGGTTTGATTTGGATTGAATTCCATTCTTTTACGTTCCTTTTCAAGTCTAATATCATCATTTGTTTTCCAGCGGCCCCGTTGTTGATTCACTTGTCTCCCCGCCTCATATCACCAAATTTGACCCATTCACCACATGAAATACCATTTCAATTTTATCCATTTTGTTAATTAATCATAAGTGCGGCTGTTTTATGGTTGAGGAGACGTGGTACGTACGTACAACAACATGGCAGCATCTCATTTATCCATAATAACATAACAACGCGTATGTGTATATGTCTCTATCAAAGCTTTGCTTTTGGTGTACAACTTGTGTTACCCTCTCATCATTTTATATATTCCATCTGCCTCCTTCAATTCAACTGAATCTTTATTATATGTTTGTGCCAATTTTGTTTAGCGCTTCACTTTTGGACTTGGCCATGTGTCCCATTGACTTTCTCTTTTCTAATTTATATTTGTACCTACATGTATGTTCATTTCTATAGTACGTACGTATGACGTTGACTTGTATACTAAACTAGTACTCTATCATTTACCATCAAATTTGCTATTCCTTTATATTCAAAGGGTAAATATTGGACGTATGTGGAATTTGACTTTAAAGTGAAGAAATATATAGTTAGTTAGAGGAAGGGACAAGAAAGTCAAAACCAAAGAAAAGAGTAGCAATGCAAAACTAGGGATTGGTTTTAGAGTTTGATGGGTTTTGTTTTCTTTGGTTGGTGAGCTCTCTTTTCTGGTTTTTCCATTTACCACATTCACAGTAGTTGCCACACATCTATTCTTAATTATATAACTTAATTATGCACCTTATTTAATTTAATTAGGGGATATACTAGAGTATTTGCATTTCAAACTCGTCTTCTTTATAAATAAGTCGACTTCTAAAATTTAAAAGAGCCTTAAAATAAATTTATATTTATTGGATTCGTTTATTGAGTTTTTTAGCTGGCTAATTAATGTCTTTATAGTGTTAGTTTATCCGAGCGACCGGAGCTTTTGTCGAAGAGCTTAGTCTTGACATCCTTAATATTGACTCATTTAGATTTTGTTCACATTCGTCTAGTGTAAAAAATCGAATGTGCTTAAACCAAACCCGAATAGCTCGTCTCATTTAACAATCGTATATATCTTCTACTCGTATATTAAGAGATTAAAATAGATTTGCATACAAGTGTATAACAAATTGCGTCATAACTCATAACCCAATACATGAATTTCGAAGAGTTTAATTCTATAACATAATAATAATAATAATAATAATAATAATAATAATAATAATAATAATAATAATAATAATAATAATAATAATAATAATAATAAAAGAGTAGGTGGCATGCCGTATGTAGTATGTGTTATATTAAATATTTGTAGGAAGTCAAAGTCGTAGTGATATAGTCTTTCTCCATGTGCAAGGAAATGTAAGAATAGTACCATTTTGGGGTGTTTTTGGTTATGAAGAGACTGTCTTGTCTTTTGTCGGGTTCGGGTATATCATTGTATTATTATTATTTAAATTTTCATCTTTTTTTTTATATAAAAATTGTATTTTTTAAATTAAACATCGAGGACGTTTAATAAGTACTAAATCTAACGATTTTAACCATATAATTAAGTACAACTTTTATAATACAACAAAATTGATAATATGTGTCATTTTTTCTTATAATATATGGCTTCACAAATATAATTTCAAAAATACCATCACCTCAGGGCTAGCTTGGGAATTATAGCTATAAAATGAAATTGTCAAAAATATAAAAGCACACGTAAAATAAAAGAAGAGAAGAGAGAATAGGCTCAAATGCAACCTACGTTAGAGGTGTTTATTATGAAATATCCGAATATTATGAAGGTAAAATTATGTTGGGCCATTTGGTGTAGCCCATACAAGCCCACGGCCCAAAGAACTTTAATACAAAAGAGGAAGGTGAACGTGAGACCAAACAATTCAGCTATGTAGTTTGGATGAAACATGTGCTGATTTATATATACGGAATTGCTATTTACCTAAATTAATAAACTCAGTGCAAGTATAGTGTGGATGCGGTTTTAAGTGCAGTGAGTATGTGTTTTCCGGATGCGCCCCATATGACCAGTTTTAGCCAAAACTGGCGGGTTGGGATGAGTCATCAGACGCATTTCGCACCAACATCTTTCTTATTGTTTTGTATTTGGGATGAGCGGCCACGATGAGACTTGTAATTTATTAAATTTGAAACAATCCGAGTTCGCTTATTTCTGATAACTGAAACAAAGTTACTTGAGCGATAGGCATAACCCAGAGCTACACCTAATTTTACAAGCAACTCTCACGTTCCTATTTTTAGAGTTGGAGGAGCTCGTAATTTGGGGATTTGTATCGATATTAATTGGAAATTTTCTTTCAATTTTGATACTTTTGAAGATTACACTTTCAGTTCAAGGGCCTGTTTAGTATGTCACGACCGAAACTGAAGCTGAAACTTAATGGAACTGAAACTGGAAAATATGAATGAAACTTAATGGAGAATGTGTTTCTATGTTCGTTAAAGATGAAAATGAATGAGTTGAATGAAGTGTTAATAGACCAAAAAGTTCTTACGTAATGCCCCTACAATCGGTTGAATGAAGGTTCTGCAAAAGGGTACAAGTGCCATAAATATTGGATTCAATCAATAAAACCTCTTGCCCCAACTTAATCATTTAACCGATTCAACCCCTTATTCAACCAATTTAATCCCTCGACTTAATGGTGGAAATGCAGTACCGAACATTGATGAAAGTCATTCACCAATTCAGTCGATTGAATAGAGTGTACCGAACGGGCCCCAATGTGTTTGGTAGTTACGAAATTGCCCTCCTCCATGTTGTGCATTCAAATGTTCAAATGTTCCTTTTCTTCTACTCTTCCCTTCATACTTTTCTTTCATTCACCCATCCTCTTCGTCATTAGACCTCGCACCGACTTACCTATTTGAATATCATCTCTATTTGTTAACACAAGCAACAATCTCCTTCTTTTCTTTACAAACTTAGTTTTTTTAATATCTATATATACTTAGCAACTTAAATACTAAAATATCAAATTACATAATTAATAATAATAATTACTTACCAATTTACTTATTATTAATTTGTATGAATAAAAGAGTTAAATTTAGTATATTACTAACAATTATTTATTTTTATATAAATAACTACTACATTAATTATGTTAAAATTTATGTACATTAAATATTATTTTAAAATACCTTCTATATAACATACTGATTATTCCAACATTTTATAAATAACTACTACATTAATTATGTTAAAATTTATGTACATTAAAAATACCTTCTATATTTCCATATAAATAAGTTATTTGTCATCTTAAAAGCATTTAATCTGGATTGATCATTGTATGAGATTGTGTCTACGAGAGGTTCATACTCCCTACAGTAATAATGTTAGCTCATGTATATATCCTGTATACTTTAAAAGCGAGAGTTGAAGATTTGCTACAGTAGTAAAATTTTGTATGTTAGTGTTGGGGAGTTGCTACAGTGGACTTGTCTATTTTTATTTTACGTGTCACAGTAAATTATACATGCCCTCTTTTCCTCCTCCCTTCATTTTCCCTCTGCCATATTTCATTTTCGCTATGACACACAGCTTCTTGCTTATACGTGTCCCTTTTCCTCCTCCCTTCATTTTCCCTTTGCTACACAACTTCTTGTTTCTCTCAAATCAATGTTTTTATCCTCTTCTCCATCAGCTTTTATGGTAAGCCATTACTAATTTGATCTTTTTTTTTAATAATCTCCCCGTCATTTGGATAATTCTGTTTCATATGTTTTTATTTCCATTTCCTCATCTGTTTATGTGAAACATAGTTTTCAATTTGTTAATAATTATTGGTTTTGTTACTTGATACGGGAAGAAGAAGAGAGAAGATAGAGATGAAACAGAATACCTCTCATTGATTACTGAATAACAATATACAAGAGTATTTATAGTATTCTTTTATTACAAGAAAAGTTGTAACAAACTAACTCTACAACATATACCAACATCCCCTCTCAAGCTAGGAATCATCTTCAAGCATTCCAAGCTTGGATTTGATGTAATTGTGTTGAAGTGATGGTAGTATTTTTGTCAAAATGTCTGCTAGCTGCTCAGTTGTAGGAATGTGAGCTAATTGTAAAAAACCTTCGAGAACTTTCTCCTGTGTAAAATGACAGTCATTGTCTATGTGTTTAGTCCTTTCGTGGAAAATAGGGTTCTTAGCAATGTGGATAGCTGAATTGTTATCACAATGAAGAGTGACAGGTTGTAGCTTGTGCAGACCAAGATCAAATAATAGTCTTACTAACCATGTAACTTCAGCAGAAGCCTGAGCCATAGCTCTGTATTCTGCATCAGCAGAGCTGCGAGAAACAGTAGATTGTTTCTTGCTTTTCCAAGAAATAGGTGTTCCACGTAATGTGATTAAGAAACCAGTAATAGATCTTCGTGTGGTAGGGCAAGCTGCCCAATCAGAATCAGAGAATGCATGTAGATTTAATTTGGGCAATCCATGAAGAAGAATGCCTTGACCAACTGTAGTAGATACATATCTCAGAAGGTGATGTAATGCATGAAGATGAGATGATCTGGGTTTTTGCATAAACTAACTTAGAGTTTGAACTGAATAGGAGAGATCAGGTCAAGTGTTTGTTAGGAAATTCAGTTTCCCCACCATGCTCCTATAGTATTCTGGATTAAAAATAAGATCACCTTGATCTGGGAGAAGCTTCTCATGAAGAGGCAGTGGAGTAACATGCTGCTTAGAAGAAAAATTGATGGTCTGAATGCCACTGTCCTGGAGAAGCTCACAAGTGAATTTCCTCTGTGTCATAGAAATGGTATTGTCCTTGACATAATTGATCTTAAATCCCAGAAAAAAATACAGATTACCCAGCTCCTTGATGCTAAACTTGGAATTCAGGGAACCCTTAAGAGAGACAATAGCTGTCAAATTGGATCCAAACACTATGATATCATCCACATAAACTGCCACAATGACCAAGCCATCAGATGTATCCTGAACAAACAAAGAATAATCATTATTTGATTGTATATAACCCATAGACTGCAGAAACTCTGTCAATTTAGAAAACCATTGGCGAGATGCTTGCTTGAGTCCATATAAAGACTTTCTAAGTCTACAAACATGTCCTGAAGGAATGGAGGTGCCTACTGGAGCTTTCATGTAAACTTCTTCAAGTAATTCACCATGAAGGAATGCAGTATTGACATCCAATTGGTATAAAGGACATTTAAAAGATGCAGCAATAGCAATAACACATCTGACAGTGGACATTTTTATAACAGGAGAGAAAGTCTCATGATAATCAATGCCTAATTTATGAGTAAAACCTTTTGCAACCAACCTAGCCTTTAATCACTCAAGTGAACCATCTGATTTTAGCTTGACCTTGAAGACCCATTTACAAGAGATAAGTTTCTTCCCACGTTGTAGCTTGACTACATCCCATGTGTTATTAGCATTTAAAGCATTTAGCTATAACTGCATAGCTTTGACCCAAGATGGATCCTGAGATGCTTGATGGTAATTTTGAGGTTCAATGAATGAAGGGATATTGGCCAGGAAAGCACGTGGATGAGATGATAGAAGATTCATGCAAGAGCTGGTGACAACATAACAAACATAGTCCTTAAGGTGAAGAGGAGTATGAGTAGGTCTAGTGGACCTTCGAATAATGGGAGGAGTAGTTGAAGAATTGTCTTGAGATGAAGGTGAAGTATTAGAGGATGGAGATTTGGTCATGGAAGAAGTGTTTGGAGAAAAAGATGGTGAAGGTGTAATATCATTGGTGGTGAAAGGAATGTCATATGACTCATAGGCTGGAGTAATTGAATGACTTTGATTAGTAGGGAAAAATATGAAAGATGGAAAATCTTGAGCAACAGTGGGTAAGGTAGTTGTGGTAGATAATGTGGATAGAGAGTGAAAAGGGTAGCAATGCTCATGAAAAATAATGATTCTGGATACCACAACATTATTGGTGACTAAGTCGAGGACTTTGTAAGCCTTTTTCCCATATGGATACCCAATGAAGATACAAGGGTTTGCTCTAGGTTGTAATTTGTCTCTCCCCTGATTAGGTGTGTTTACAAAACACAAACATCCAAAACTTCTCAGATGATCATAAGAAGGCACTGTGTCAAACAACAATTCATATGGTGACTTATTTGAAAGATAAGGTAAAGGAAACCTGTTGATTAGGTATGTAGCTGTAAGTAAACATTCGCCCCAGTATTTAACAGGTAATTTGGATTGAAAAAGGAAAGCACTAGAGGTTCCAAGGAGATGTTTGTGTTTTCTCTCAACAACTCTATTTTGTTTTGGGGTATGGACACAACTTGTCTGGTGGATAATACCCTTAGTGGAATAAAAAGACTTTGCTGTAGGACCTGAGAATTCAGGAGCATTGTCAGATATAATGTACTTTATGGTAGCCTGAAACTGTGTTGCAACAAAAGTTATAAAGGCTTTGAGAATTGGGAGAGCATTGCTTTTGGCAGAAAGTAGGTGAGTCCATGTGATTCTTGTGTAGTCATCTAAAATGGTTAAGAAATAGGTAAAACCATTGTATGTAGAGTGTTTGTAAGGTCCCCAAGTGTCAATGTGAATAAGCTTAAAATCTTTGGAAGTCTTAGTGTTACTTAGTGTAAAGAACTTCCTATGTTGCTTGGCTTGTGGAGAAATTTGACAGACATGGCAGAGAGATTTAACATTGACATTCTGAAATTTTGAAAGATGACTCAATTGATGGTAAGATATATGTCCCATCCGACAATGTCAAAGTAGGAAATCTGAGATACAAGAGTTTACATGAATTGAAGAATAAAAAAACTTAGTGTCATCAACATGATGTAAGACACTATGATTTAGAGTATCAGGAGAATTGAAATGGTCTTTATTTGTGGCTGCAATGGTGGGGTCGAAAATGTATAGTCCTTTTGAGCTTCTACCAAGCACTAGATAATCCTTATGTGAAGGGGCCTGGAGAAAACAATTTGTTGGAGAGAAGATAGCATGAGTATGCAAATCTTTAGTGAGTCTCTGAATGGACAACAAATTGTATTTAAAAGATGGTATATGCAGGACATTATGAAAGATTAACTGAGGAGATAAATGGACAACTCCAATATGCCGTATCTGAATTTGACTACCATCAGGAATAGTGATGAAAGTGGGTTTGGAAAGGGTGGTGTATGACTGAAATAGGTTCAGGTAAGGAGTATTATGGTCAGTGGCGCCACTATCAAGAATCCATTGAGTATGAGAATTCTTGATAGTGAAACATAAATTTTTACCTGCCAACATAGCTCCTGCATTAGAATCAATGGCATTGTCAACCTGAGTATTTTTCTTGAGCATATCTAGCAGTTGATTGTACTGTGCAAATGTAAAACTTTGATCTCCATCTTGAGCGGCTACTTTCTGCTTATTAGTTAGGTAGCCATGAAGCTTGTAGCATCTATCAATGGTGTGAGATGTCTTCTTGCAATTATCACAAAAGAATTTGTTCTTTTGTTTGCCAGAACTACCATTGCCATTAGACTGAGTGCTATTGGAGTGATTTCCAAAAGATGTCCCTCCAGAGTTTGCATTGCTACTGATATGATTGTCAAAAGATTTGCCAGAATTGCTAGTAGAAAATGTAGTAGATTCATTGTTTACAGAAGAGGAATTGTATACCTCTCTTTGACCTTCTTCTTGAAGAACGAGATGAAAGACTTCATCCAAAGTTGGGAATGGACGCATCATTAGAATATTGCCACATATATGATTGTAAGAATCATTTAATCCAATGTGAAATTGCATAGTTTCTTGATTTTGAAGAAGAGTATGAATAGAATTTGCTGCTCCACAGGAACATTCGCGAATTTCAATCATCAAATCATATTCATCCCATAGTTTCTTTAGCTTTGTGAAATAGGAAGAAACAAATAAGTTTCCTTGAGAAGAAGATGGAAATTCTCGCTGAATCTGATAGATCCTGGCTTGATTAGTGCGAGAAAATCTAGTATGTAATTGCTTCCATATTTGAGCAGCTGTTTTGCAATAGAGAATAATGTCTCCAATGTACGGTTCAACATAGTGGATTATCCAAGAGATAATCATACCATTGCAACGATCCCATGCGGCAGCGAGTAAAGGATCATCAACAGGTCGAACGCAACTGCCATCGATGAAGCCAATCTTATTCTTGGCAAGCAGAGACACTTCAACCGAGCGTCGCCAATGGTTATAATTGTTGTTTCCGAGTAGGCGTGTGGAAAGAACGTAGTTAGGGTGATCGGAATGGTGCAAGAACATCGGATCATTTGGATCCATAGTCGCAAGGCTTTGCGAAGACGATTTGTTGGCAAAATTAGTTCGCGATTGCGATTTGGGGCCAGAATTAGGGTTCCATGGTGGAATATCTTGATTTACAAGACTGAGAGGAGGAAATGTAGATTCATAAGTAGCATTGATAGGAGTTGATGTCATTGATCAGAATTGAGGATGATCAAGGAACGAATGAATTTAATTGAGAGCGGAAGTTGTTTAGGATCGAGAAATCTTTAACTGATAACATGTTACTTGATACGGGAAAAAGAAGAGAGAAGATAGAGATGAAACAGAATACTTCTCATTGATTACTGAGTAACAATATACAAGAGTATTTATAGTATTCTTTTATTACAAGAAAAGTTGTAACAAACTAACTCTACAACATATACCAACAGGTTTTAAGAACCCCACTCTCATCCTCTGTTCTTTTCATTTACGACCGATAACCAGATCGCTTTTCCTTTTTCTTCTACAAAATCCAGTAAATAAGGAAACTAAATCCCCCATTTTACCATAGGATTGTAGCACAGCCGACTCCAATCGGCATTTTCGTTTCTAAGCTGTAGGGTTAGTATCCGATTCCAGTCGACAGCTTGATTTTCTTAATGGTGTTTGCGTATTGCTTTTGATTTTGCTTGTTTTCAGTATACACATGGGTTTTTTTTTGCGATTTGTCTGGTTTCCCATATCTAATTTGTATATCTAGCATAGGTTGTTGGATTGAAGATTGTAATTGGTTTGATTTTCTTCTCGAGAATAAAAAATGTCTGGTTATGTGGGTGTAATCGTGTCTGATCCGGGGGCTTCAAAGTCAGTTCACTCAAGTTGAGCTTCGTGGACTCTAATCCAAGGTATTCTTCAATGCTGCTACTTTATTCTCTTCGTTATGTTCTCTTTCAAAATCATGAATTTTCTTCGAACCAGTAAGCTCATTTTTTTGTAATGCTATTTGGTGCTTCAATTGTAGTTTGTTTCGGCCAATAATCAAAATGAACGAGGGAAGTGATAAAAATAAGAAAAGTTATATGCTAATGAGTGCTTGCGGACTTGATGTTAAGAGAAGAGATAATTCATGATGCTTGATTTTCTTTAAAATTTTCTATTGCTAACCCTTTCTCCAAATATCTTAAACGGCAACATCTGAGAAGAAGTTTGGTATATATGCAAGACCCTGTATATCTCTGGCTCTGAAGACCATTTCGAATCAGTTTTGATGTCTAAGAGGATCGATTTCGGGTCAGATTTGAACCGCAAACAAGGGATTAGGAGAAGGAGAAGGAGAATGCTACTCGTCTTCGAGATTGAAGATATTGGATCATCAAATGAGACAACAATGCTTGGAGACCTCAAAGAGGTTTGCTTGAGAATACTGTGTCTGTAATTCATTCTTGGCTCTTTGAACAATTTCTTCATCCGATGATCTTGATTGATGAGTTTAGCTTAATCTTCCGATGATTTTGGGAGACTAATTTGAATTTTTCTGTTTAAATTTAGGTATCCTAAGGATTCTGATAAGATCATGTTGGCTAAGCAAACCGGACTCACACAACGTGATAATGCATAGAATTGGATAATTCTCCTTGACGAGTATGTAGTTGAACTGTGACTGGAGATCCTCGGAGCTGCCGGCGATCGATGGCGGATAAAGCGCGGTGAAGATCCATACGCTGACCACTCCCACCCTCCTCCGTCTCCATAACCATCCATGCCAATCCCTGCTCCAAGTTCTCCTCTATTACAGGTTCATCTTCCCCCTCTTCTTTACGAAGTCTTCATCAATCTGTTCTCCAAATTTGTTTGGATTAAGCCGTCAACGCGGCGTCGACGGCGTCGGAGTTCAGATCGACGCCCACGCCAGAGACGGATAAGCGAACTCCGCTTTGCTCAATTACATCAGCTTTGTTACCTTCTCTCTATCATGTCTTTTCCAATTTAATTGATTAGTGAAAACTGGGTTTATTTGTTTTGAAATTACTGATTCCTCATACCCTTTAATAAGGTCAAGAAACTTTTTTAATGCTTAATCCTATTTCCATCTTTAAAAATACTAATTTTCTTGTCACGCAGAGGAGGAGGATGAGATAAAGCAGCTCTTCAACATATGGAAAAAAAGAAGAAGAATGAGAAGAGTGTTGAAGAGATAGCTTTCTTGGTTGAGCAACTCATTGATGAATTTGAAGTTGCAGCTGAAGGCGATGCAGTGTTAAATTCAGAGGGGAAACCTGGAGTCTCTTTCAAAGTACATGCCCTTACATTTTTACTCGCTCTATAAATATAAATTGCTTGGTTAGGTGAATGGTTGTGATTTCTTATTTCTTTTGTTCTAGGAAGCAACTTCAACGTGAATTTCTGGACCATGGAGTGATCACATCGTTAAAGACAGGGCTTGAGCCTCTTCCTGATGGAAGACTGCCCAATACCAACAAACGAGAAGCTATATTGAGGATTTTGACTGGTGTAATCCTTCATCTTCTTATTTATTACATCTAATTCTGCATAAATCCTAATTGTTGCTTGGGAAGGTGGCTTTCCATTCACAAAGAAGAATTTTTGGAGCATCGTGATGTGAGAGAACAGCTAAAGAGGAGTGGACTTGGAATGTGGCTTTTTTAAATTCTTCTAATATGTTACTCTAAAGCTTTACTCTAAAGCTTACGTTGTAGTTTTCATATGAGGTATTGATTATGTATGTAGGTTATTAAGAGGTCCACAATCAAATAAATTTTTTATTTGTCCACCGCGATACTTGTTGCCTGCAGGGGTGTATCGAGTGTCTACAACTTTTGATATTTAAATAAAGGATGCTTTCACTCTACAAACTTATCCAAACTCTCTCCTTTCTTGATATCAATTATTAGACTCGGTATTTTACATCCCCTAAATCGGCTACAGGTTTTTACTTATATTATTCATATTCACTGTAAACGATAGATCAAGCACTATACTTATTCCAAGTTTCTTTCATACTAGATCGGTCTACTACATCAGTTTCAGAATCTGGTTCGTCTCTTTCATCCCCTCATTTTATTCCAATCCTTCCAATTTTATTTTTCTGATTGTTTAGGGAAGGACGGGATTGTTTTTTCCGACCCTGTTCTGGTTCGTGTCCAAATAAGGACAAATATATCATTAGATGATTATAGACTTTAGGAAAAGCTTGTCAAGGAGTTCGTTTAAAAGATTTGAGTAATTTTTTTTCAAGTTTATTTTGTCTTGCCAAGCTAGAAAATATTCTGAATAATTAATCTTGAACTAGATTTTATCAGTTTGAAAAGCATAGCCTAGGGGCATACATGGTGCTTGTTTTGTGTCATTAAATTAATTTTATTTACATTTTGAACAACATTTGTTCTTCTGGTCGTGATTAGGATGTTAGCAGGATGTGGTTTCAGTGATAGCAAATCTACACCCAACAGAAGAGAAAGTAATGCCATAAAGCTACAACAAGCAACCATTTCAACTGAAGCTCATGAAGCAACAGAGAAATAGGTCACTCTTTTCTCTAATTTTGATTTGATTTTGATTTAAACTACATTTTAAGAATTAGTTTTTAATTAGTTTTTTAATATCCTCTACTATTGCTAATTTTTATTTTATGGTTTTTGAAGTGATTCTATTATTTAGTTGGAATGCGCATGCAAATTATTCATAATAAAGCTAACTAAATTAAGATACTCATGTCCTCTGTGGTAGATGATGCAGAAGCGTAGGGCAACAAGTTATATCGACTCTATTCGAAAAGACAAATGCTGAACTTGCTTGTGTTAATGTAAGCTTAACATCTTTTTGCTTTGATGCTTTAGACTTTGTTATAATCTTAAGGGGGTGTATTCAATCGAGACTTTTAAAGATTTTGACGGATTCTTAATAATCATAGGATTTGCAAATTCTGTGGGAAATTTTAATTCTATATAGAGTCAATACAGATTCTGTGGAAATCTTATGTGTTGGGGGAAAATTTCTATGGATTTTAGGTAGTTATAAAAGTAATGAAGAATCCTACAAAATCAATGAAATAATAGATTCTTTTAAAATCCACAAACTTTTAAATACCATAGGAATTTTATGGAAAATTTTAAATCCTAATTGAATACCTAAAGATTTATATAGACTTTTAAAAATCTATATTCAATACCCATAGCTAGACTTTTAAACTCCAAAAAATTACTATAGACTCTTAATTGAATACACCCCCCTTATACTATGCAGATGATTCAAGCTTAGCATTTTCATAATTGTTCTTTTCATTATGGCATCAACATCTTGAATTTTGATAGTGATTGATGCTCACATGTGGGGATATCAACACATGATATTTAACTGAGTTTTATCATTAGTAAATGATAGACAGATAGTGTATTTGAATATTCTGTTTTGATTGATCATTCACTGTTACATTGGTTCCATTATATAGAGGTGTACATTGGGCCTTGGGCTCCTATGTGAGCCTTTGGGCTGTGTACACTATTATGCCCCCTCGAGCTAGGCAGGCGTAAAGACAGTTTAGCTCGCAACAGTTCAAAACGAACAGCAGCTAGAGGCTTTGTAAGAGCATCCGCTATTTGATCCTTGGATGAAATGAATGCAACCTGAAGTGATTTAGCAGCAACCCGTTCACGAACAAAGTGGTAGTCTAGGTCGATGTGCTTAGTGCGTTGGTGGAAGACTGGATTTGCTGCTAAATAAGTAGCCCCTAAATTATCACACCAAAGTATAGGAGGTTTATGAAGGGTAATTCCCAATTCCGCCAGAAGGTTTTGTAACCAAATTAGTTCACATGTAGTTTGTCCCAGGGCTCGATATTCGGCTTCAGTAGAGGAACGGGAGACCGTCGGTTGTTTCTTGGAAGACCAGGACACCAGGGAGGAGCCAAAGTAGATGCAATAAGCAGCTGTAGAGCGTCTATCAAGGTGATCACCTGCCCAATCAGCATCACAATATCCAAGAAGGGTAGGATTGTGTTTGGAGGATAGATGAAGAGAAAGAGTGGGAGTGGAATTTAGATAGCGAAGAATTCGCTTGACTGCTTGCCAATGAATTTCACATGGTTTGTGCATATATTGGCAGACCTTGTTGACAGAGAAGGAAATATCAGGTCGGGTGAAAGATAGATATTGTAAACTGCCAACAACACTTTTGTATAAAGAAGGATCAGAGAATGGAGGGGAATCAGAGGAAGTCAGATCACAATTGCTTGCCATGGGTGTGGATATGGGTTTGCAGTTATGCATATTTGTGGAGCGCAGAAGATTGAGAATGTATTGATGTTGGGACAGGTAAAATCCAGAGGGCGTTCTAGTGACTTCGAGACCCAGAAAATAATGAAGATTTCCAAGATCTTTGACAGGAAAGAATGATGAAAGGGAGGATATGAATTGGTGAGCAATTTGGGGGAAGATGCAATAACAAGAATGTCATCAATATAGACTAGGACAAAGACAATATCAGAGTGCATTCGATATGTGAATAATGAGGAGTCAGCTCTTGAGGGTGTAAAACCAATGGTGAGGAGGGTATCACTGAGTTTCGAAAACCATGCTCGAGGTGCTTGACGTAAACCATATAGAGATTTATGAAACTTACAGTGATGATTAGGAAATTGTGGATTGATGAACCCAGGAGGTTGTGTGATATACACATCTTCAGTCAAGTCACCATGAAGGAAGGCATTTTGTATGTCTATATGTTTAACAATCCAATTGGACATAGCAGCAAGGGATAAAACAAGTCTGATTGTGGAAGGTTTGATGACAGGGCTGAAGGTCTCTGAGAAATCGATTCCATGAATTTGATGAAAACCTTTGGCTACTAAACGAGCCTTTCGGCGTTCAAGAGTGCCATTGGAGTGGCGCTTGGTTTTGAAGACCCATTTGACTCCCAAAGGATTAATGTGTGGGTTTGGTGGTACAAGAGACCAAGTTCTAGTGGAGAGAAGAGCGTGAAATTCTTCAGACATGGCTTGACGCCATTCTGGAAAAGCCGAAGCATGGGTAAAGGAGGTGGGCTCTTCTGGGATTGTGGTGGTCGAGGCTAAGGAAGATAGAGGCCAGGGTATAGTGCCATCCGTTCAAATCAAAGGTTTAAAGATTTGATTATGGGATCGGGTTGCAATAATACGGGGAGGTGAGTGTTTGACAGAGGGCGGCCGATGATCCGAAGAGGAATCCGAGGGAGGTGATGTTAATGGGGGTTCAGTGGTGACTGGGGATGTAATGGGCTTAGAAGGGGTAGAGGGTGATGGGCTGACACTGTTGTTAAGTGTGTTTGTAAAATTAGAAGGTGATATGGGCCTTGAAGGTAAGTTAGATGAAGAAGGCATGGGCCAATTAAAAGTGGGCTGGTTTGGTGGGGATGACTGAGGCTGAGATGGGTCGATTGAAAAGGGGAATTGAGTCTCATGGAATATAACATCTCGAGAGATGTAAATCCGGTGATGTATGTGATCAAGGCAAATATATCCTCGGTAATTAGGAGCATATCCAAGAAAGACACATGGGTTAGATCGAAAATTCAGCTTATGGGAATTATATGGTCTAAGGTTGGGGAAACAAAGTGATCCAAACACACGTAAGAGCTTGAGATCGGGAGGCTTTTTGTGAAGGACTTGAAAGGGGGATGTATGGTTTAAAGTGGGGGTGGGTAAACGGTTAATGAGATAAGCCGCAGTTTCAAAGGCATAATCCCAAAAGGATAATGGGGTGAAGGAATGGGCATGAAGAGCCAAGCCGGTATCAACAATACGTCGATGACGGGTTTCAATGCTACCATTTGTTGATGGGAGTATGGGCAAGTGATTCGATGATTGATTCCCATTTTGGCAAAAAAAGTTTTTAAAGGTTTAAATTCCGTGCCGCCATCGGTTTGAATTGATTTAACTGTGGAGGAAAAGAAATTTTTAACAAACAAAATAAAGGCTTGGACATAAGAAGTGGTAGCACTTTTAGTTGATAATGGAAAAAGCCATATGTAGTTACTAAAATCATCCAATATAGACAAGTAGTATTTGTGGCCTCTAGATGAAATTAAATGGGCTGGTCCCCATAAGTCCATAAAGAGCAGACCAAAAGGTTGGGCTTCCTTGGATGGGGAAGGATAATGGGGCAGGCTGTGGGCCTTTGCCTTGGAGCACGCCTGACAACGAAAGGAATTGTCGGGGAGATTAGGGCAGTCGACAGCAATGGAGCGAAGCATCTTCTTTGTGGTGCGAATGGAGGGGTGACCGAAACGAGAGTGCCAGAGAAGAAGACTGGTAGTGGAGGTATGATTAGCCTTAATTGAGAGTTGTTTTGCAGATAAAGGGAGGACATACATGCCATCTTCAATGGTTCCTCGAAGAAGAGTTGCCCGAGTTCGTCGATCCTTCACAAGAAAGCAGTCATTGTGAAATTCAAAGAAGACAAGATTATCAATACAAAATTGGCGAACTGATAGAAGGTTTCGATTAATGGAAGGGACATGAAGAATATTTTTAAAGAGAAATTGGAAGAAGAAGATAAAGGGGAGGAGAATAGATTGGAACCGTAATGCTGAATTGGAAGAGTTGAGCCATCCCCAATAGATACTGTATTAGTGCCATGATAGTGAGGAGCATCATAGGGAAGTTGAGTCATGTCTGGGGTGAAGTGGTTGGTTGCAGCAGTGTCTGGCGTCCAATTAGCCGTTGTATAGTGAGCTTGAAATGATGAGGGGGTTGGTGCTTGATAGGAATGGTTGAATCTGTGCCAGCATTGAAGAGCTGTATGACTTGGTTTACCACATACCTGACAAATTGGGCGAGATTCTGGATGCCCTGTAAAATTATAAGAGGAATTTGGTGTGCCCCCTCGATCTGGTACGTAACCTCGTCCCCCACGAGAAGTGGAACCTCGACCTCGATTGTTTCTGTTGGAACATCCTCGACCACGCTGTTGTGACTGTTGTTGATCATTAGGTGTTTGTGTGGTGGTCGAGTTGGCTGACATATTAGGGAGTTGAGAAGACGAATGGATGGAGGAAGTGTGAAGGATACGGGCTTCATGATTGAGGAGATGGGATAAGAGCATATGTGGTGTGGGAAGAAAGGGCTGGGTGCTGAGGGATGTTATAATAGGGTCATATTCCGGGGGAAGCCCAACAAACAAGGAGGCTGCAAACTCAGAGTCTGATACAGGTTGTCCAGCAGCTTGAAGAGAAGAAACGAGGGTTTTAGCTTTGTTGAAATAAGTGGTAATGGAGTCTGTACCTTGTTTAAGGGAGACCAACTGGAGACGAGTTTGAAGTATGTGAGCACTAGATCTGGCAGTATACAGATCATAAAGATGGAGCCAAACATCTCTGGAGGTGGAACAATCAATCACCTGGGTAAGAATCTCTTCTGTGAGAGAGGAAGTGAGGATGGCCTGGACAAGATGATCTTTGGTGAGCCAGTCAAGTTGAGCTTGACTTGGAGTAGTGGAAGAAGAACTGGGATATGGTATGGTGCCATCAACATGACCAAAAAGGTTATATGCTCGAAGCACAGGGACAACTTGGGCCTTCCATAGGAGATAACTGGTAGAGGTAAGTTTGATATTGATGAAGCTGGAAAAACCAGGAAGAGGAGTGGAAAGGGATTGTGGTGCTGCAGGTAGTGTGGGAGAAGTTGTAACAGATGGTGGAGGTGGTGGATCGTGGAGGGTGGGATCCTGGGTATCCTGAGGATCGTCTGACATTTTTTGTTGAGGACGTTTGTCCTATAGGGCGTCTGATACCATAGTAAATGATAGACAGATAGTGTATTTGAATATTCTGTCTTGATTGATCATTCACTGTTACATTGGTTCCATTATATAGAGGTGTACATTGGGCCTTGGGCTCCTATGTGAGCCTTTGGGCTGTGTACACTATTAATCATCCATGGATTTCGATCTTGTTTTTCATTTTGGATCATATCTCCTTCCCTGATGTGCTAATTGTTTAGTTTTTTATTTCTTTGTTTAACCTAATTAACTTTAAAATTTGGGGTTTCTTTTCTCGATTCACTAGAGATGATTCTCTTGTAATATCCGGAATTTTTATTCCGTTTAATTCCGAATCAAATCGGACTTCGAGCCGTTGACGATATCCCATTCTATCTAGTATTTCTTTCTTCACAAATTTTATCATTTTATGTAGAATTTAATTCACATAAAATGATAGAATTATATCAAACCCTAGTTCTTATAATTATTTATCATTTTATGTAGAATTTAATTCACATAAAATGATAGAATTATATCAAACCCTAATTCTTACAATTAATCCTTAACGACGACTTTAGATGAGATCATGACAAGGCTGAGACGAAACTGTGACAAAGTTGTGACGAGACCATGACAAAGCGGAGACGAGGTCATGACGAAGCCCGACAACTTTGTGACAAGGCCATGCATGGGCTTGACAAAGCCCTGACGAGTTTTGACAACTCAGCCCACCCTTAATTTTAACAGCTCCAGCCCACTTCCTCTCTTAATTTTTCAGCCAGTCATTGCCCTGCTGCAGCCCGTCTGTATATTGAGTGTGCCGGCCCAGCATCATATCCAGCCCAACAAGTGAAGAGAGAAGCAGGTCATCAGTCGCCAGCCCAAGGGTGCTCCATCTCCCTTGCAGCTACCACGTCCTCTATAGACGTTACAAATGAACGTAATTGCCCACGTTTCACGCCTCCCTTTTGATGCGTCCTTGGAGGTAACCAAGGATAACTCCGAGAAACGTGGGCAATTCCGTGCCGCTACCCCGCTAAGCCGAGAAAGGCTCGGACCATGGTGACCGTAGTAGGAGTAGGCCACTCCCGAATAGCACGAACTTTAGATTCGTCTACTCGTAGTCCGTCCTTAGACACGACATAGCCAAGAAAGATAGTGGTGTCCGAGCAAAAGACGCATTTGTCAAAGTTGACATACAATTGCTCTTGTCTAAGGCACTCGAGCACTTGGCGAAGGTGTCCGATGTGATCCTCCAAAGACGTACTAAACACCAAAATATCATCAATATAAACAACAACAAATGTACCCAATAATCGGCGCAAGACATGGTTCATGAGGCGCATGAAGGTGGACGGGGCGTTGGAGAGGCCAAAAGGCATGACAAGCCATTCATAGAGTCCATACTTCGTTTTGAACGCCGTCTTCCATTCGTCACCTTCGGCCATCCGGATTTGGTGGTAACCGCTCCGGAGATCAATTTTGGAGAAGATGGTGGCGCCATGAAGCTCATCCAACATGTCATCAAGGCGCGGGATCGGGTGGCGATATTTGACGGTGATTTGGTTGATGGCACGACAATCAACACACATCCGCCATGATCCATCTTTCTTTGGTACTAAGATTACCGGGACGGCACATGGTGATAAGGATTCACGCACATGTCCCCGGTCCAGGAGCTCTTGCACTTGACGTTGTAACTCCTTTGTCTCTTCCGGACTAGCTCGGTAAGCGGCGCGGTTTGGCAAAGAGGCACCGGGCACAAATTCAATTTGATGTTCAATCCCTCGGATAGGTGGCAAGCCGGGTGGGAGATCTTTGGGCATAATATCCTGAAATTCGCACAACAACAAAGACACCTTGTGTGGCACATTACTTGGGTCATGAGAAGTAGATAAACAAAACGGAACAAGTAAAAAGCATGAAAACTTGCCTTCCATGACCGGTTGCAAATCATACCGGCGAGCTAAGAGTATCCGTGGCTCACACCGTCCTTGAATTACGGGATCCGAAGATGGTAAAGGTGCGCCCGAAGAAACGATGCGACCTTTACTACCTTTGGATTCGGTAGCATGGACAAGAGGGGCGGTGTTTCGGGATTTGGAAGTACTAGCACCTACAACATCGGGACTCCAGGGGTCCGATTTTGCCGGTGCTTTAGCGGACTCATCAACAGTTTGTTGCCTCTTCCGTTCCGCATAGTCAACCAAAATTTCATGCGGAGTCATAGGCAAAAGTGTGACCCGTTTTCCATTATATTGGAACATGTACCGATTAAGATAACCATCATGATATGTGCGGCGATCGAATTGCCATGGTCGTCCTAATAGGACATATGTGGCGTCCATCTTGATAACATCACAAAGGACCTTATCAACATAGGCGCCAATAGAAAACGACACCCAAGCTTGTTGTGTGACGGTGTCATATGCCGTATCGGAAATCCATTGGAGTCCGTAAGGCGTTGGGTGGGGGGTCGTAGGCAACTTGAAGTGTTTTACCACCCGTTCGTTGACAATATTGCAACAAGAACCCCCGTCAACGATGAGAGAAAGACTCGTATTATTAACCAAGCAACAAGAGTGGAAGAGATTCTCGCGTTGATCAATAGGAATATGCTCTTTAACAGCCAAAATACGACGAGAAACAAGAGCAAATTTACCGGGTTGTGCTGGGCCGCAAGCAAGCTCGTCATCACAAGGTTCCATGCCAAAAAGTGGGTCGATGTCATGGTCATCCTCAATACAGAGATCGTCGTCATGTTGACCATCGTCGTCCTCGAAATATGTTGGGTCGGCAAACAAGACCCGTTTGGTGTTTGGGCAATCACGTTGTACATGGCCAAAACCGCTACACTTGTAGCACACGGGCTCCCTTGGGCGAGCCGCCGGTGAGGGTCCTTGTTGACCTCGAGAGGGAGGCGCCGGTGCCGGGCCATGGTTTGGTGCCTTCTCGGTACCCGTTTGCCTATTGGAAGGACCCGTCCGTTGGGTCCCTTTGGAAGTGTCGGTATCTGTAGGACTAGGAGCATCTCGAGAACGTGTGTTAGACGGATAAAGATATGGACTCGAGGAAGAGGTATACCTAGAATACCGCGGTGTTTCGAGTTGTTGCTTATATAACTTCATGGCGGCATGACATAATGCTCCCAAATCCTTGAATGGGACAATCTCGAGCGGCCGCCAGATGGAAGCATTAAGCCCACTCATGAACTTGGTGCGGAGAGCGGAGGGGGAGGCCGAGACGCCGGCCTTAATGTGCATGTCCTCAAGTTTAGCCAAGTAAGCCACCGGAGTGAGGTTGCCTTGCTTGAACTCGGCAATTTGCAACCGCATATCATTCTTAAAGTCCTCGGGTACGTACTTCTTGGTCATGCAATAGCGCAATTGTTCAAATGTCTCAATTGGTGCCCATCCTCGCCTCTCTCGGGTGAACTCATACCGGTTCCACCAAGACTTCGCATCTCCTTCAAAGTATAGAGTTGCCGCCTCGATTTTCTCGGATTCCTCCTCATAATGACAATGTTTTAATGCTCGTTTCATATCCTGCGCCCAATCAAGAAAAACACACGGATCATATTCACCATGAAAGGTAGGGAACTTAACCTTACCTTCCCTACGAGCTCGGTAGGGGTCCGGGCGGGGCGGTGGAATGTAGGCATCATCGGCACGGGCTCGCCGGTGGCCGCCATGAGGCCGTTGGGGCCCATGAACGGGTGGGGCCTGCCTAGGTGGATTTGGGGGAGGCAACCATTCTTCACCCCGGTCTTGGTTCTCATAAGGGTCTATGACGGGTGGGTGCCACTGACGGTTATGTGCTACCCGTTCTAAATCGGATTCATCACCGGAGAACTCGTTGAAGTTGTGTTGCTCATCGTATTCATCAAAGTCAAGGGTCCTCGGTTGCCGGGTTGACCGTTGGTGACGGTGTTCGGAACGATCATGCTCACGACCATGATTGGTGGTTGAGTTGGGACGGTATCGGGGCTCTTCCCGGGTTTGTCGGTCGGTGCGGGGCACACTAGGTGGAGGTGGAGAAGGAACATACCGTTGATGTCGATGCTCATAATATTGGTGCCGATGTTCCGTATCGACTATGGGCAAGTTATCTTGACGCGGGTCGGGGAATTCCTCCTCTTCTTCATGGGACTCATTTCCGTCAAGAGGTAAAGGATGGGTGCGTTCAATGACAGACGCAAGCCGGGTAACGTTTGATGGTCCGGCTCCCAAAAGTCCCTTGCCTTTCCGTTGTGCATCGGATGTGGAAGCATTGACCACGGTCTCATTCGGATATGTTGGGGTGGGACGTTGAGCAATCTAAAGGGCCTTAAGAGCTTCGAGCTCTTTTTTCAAGGCAATGTTTTCTCGGGTCAAGGCATCAAACTTTTGTTGTGCCTTCAAGGCTTCCAATTCTCGCCTTATGGAGTCATTTTTGAGGGACAACGAAGCAGTTTCTTGAGCCAAGGGTTCACTGAACTCTTGCGGACCAAAATCCTGAGAAGTTTCCATTTTAACGTTAGTCATTGCTCCAAATCAGCACACAATTGCAAGCAATCAAGTGAGCAAGGTGACAAGTTAGGTCAACTTTACCCAAGTTCAAGTGCGTTATCGGGTTCTACTTTTGGGGAAGGCCGTTTGGCGGTTAGGCAAGGAAGGCAAATCCAACAAAATTGAACCAATTACACACAAATAAACAAGTGATATTTTGCAAACGTATGTAAGAAAATGGAGAGATAGAAGATGGACGGATTGTTCACTCGGCAAGCTTTGCTTGCTTTCGGTCTTTGACCGTTTTGTAAATTCCGATTTTTCGGATGGACCGGTTTGCCGGACGTCTTTTCACTTTGTGTGTTTCGTTTTTTTGAAACGTTTTGAGCAATACTTTCTTTTGTTTTTTGTTTTTTTTTTTTAACACAAATCCGTATTGATGAAGAGTTTTTTTGCTTTTCTTGGAATATCAAATGCGAGATATCCGAACTTTTCGTTAACAAAAATATCCCAAGAGATTTGTTGAAATTAATTAACAAAATTGTCGGATTAGGTCGGTTTAAGAAAAAAAAAGACGGGTTTGATAAATGGTTTGAAGGCAAACCAAATATCTCCTATTTTTGTGCTTTTTGTTTTGAGTTTAAACACGGAAAAGAAAAAAAAATTCAGGGAAAATGGATGAACATGATGAAGAACATGATGAACAACATGAAGATCATGAAGAACAAATGAAGAACATCATGAACAAACGAAGAACATCATGAACAAAAAAAGGCTAAATAGGTTTAAGATAATAACGCACAAAAACAAGAGTAAAGAGAACTTAGCTTTGATCCCTTGCTCTGATACCAATTTGATGCGTTCTTGGAGGTAACCAAGGATAACTCCGGATCTAGATCAAGCAAAACTCCAACTAGTCCTTGATTCTTTGTGCAACGTTTTATCGTTTCGGATCCAAAGGGGCGGAAGCGATGAAGAAGCAAGGGTTACTTCGATCTAGAGATATCGAAGAAACCTTTTTGTGTGGATCGAAGGTTGATTCTTAAAAAGAATCCTCGAATATGGATTTCTTGGATCAAAGACGAGATCCAAGGAAGAAATTTGAGGGTTAGAAGAGAGGTTTTGATGCCCAAGCTAAGTAGGAGGAAATTCTTCTCAAAACTTAGCAATATTGAACATGGAAAATAAGTGAGGCAAGATATCTCTTATATAGAGAGACTTGTCTACCTATGGGCCAACGGGCCAAACGAAATACATGAAGAAAAGCCCAAAAGGGAAAACCTAAAAGGATAATAGCAAACCCTAAAAGGATAAGGTCAAAAAGGGAATATTCCTATACGGAATATCCCTTTATTACATAAAAAGGAAAACATGAAAATATAGTCCGAAAATAAGCTAGCTTCATGTCATGGAGTCGGAAAGACGGGACATGCCGCTAACGGAACCGGTAGCCTATGCCATGGTGGTGTAGAGACAAGGCATGCCGGTAATGGGACCAAGTGAAGAAGTAATGCGGGTGATGATGGAGCCGGTGGCTCGAGCAATGGCCTTAGCTCGGGATCGGGTGATCGGTCCATCTGAGCGAACTCTAAGAGCCTCGTCCTCTTCGTCTATGGTCAACGTAAAAGGGGCATCCAAGGGCGCATCAGTCCCATCTTGGCTGTGAAACGTCCCCGTTTCACCATCGTCAAAGAGGGGCTCAACATAAGGGGCAAGGTCCTTGACGTTGAACGTTGGGTGAACTCCGTAGGAATCCGGAAGCTCTAACTTGTATGCATTTGGACCATGACGGGCTAAGATGCGGAATGGGCCATCACTACGGTCCGAGAGCTTGCTCATGCGGCGAGTAGGAAAACACTCCTTCCGTAGGTGGAGCCAAACAAGATCACCGGGTTCAAAAGAGACGTCGCGGCGGCCCTTGTTGCGTTGTCCGGCAAGTTGGGCAGCACGACGTTCAAGTTGTGTCCTATTCCGCTCATGAAGCTCAATGATTTGGGCGGCTTGGTTTCCGGCGATGATGTGTTCTCCATCCTTGAGCGGGCGGGGAGTGAAATCCAATGGTGTGTGTGGATTGAGGCCGTAGACAACTTCAAATGGGGACAATTTAGTTGCCGTGTGCCTAGACCTGTTATACGAAAACTCTACAACAGAAAGTAAGTCCTCCCACCTACGTGGGTTGGTCCTAGTGGTGGCTCTAAGTAGAGCACCAAGAGTCCGATTGGTCACCTCCATTTGACCATCGGTTTGGGGGTGATAACTACTTGAAAACAACAAGTTGGTTCCAAGTTTTCCCCACAACGTTCTCCAAAAATGACTTACGAATTTCACGTCCCGATCACTAACGATGGAACGTGGTATCCCGTGTAAACGCACCACATTGTCAAAGAACAAGGTGGCAACTTCACTAGCATTTAGGGTGCTTTTACATGCGATGAAATGAGCCATTTTGGAGAAGCGATCGACTACCACGAAAATGGAGTCTTTGCCTCGTTTTGACATAGGCAACCCGACCACAAAGTCCATGGATAGATCCTCCCAAGGTCCCATTGGTATAGGCAAAGGAGAATACATCCCATCCGGACCTTGGCGCGACTTGGCATGATGACATGTGATGCAACCCTTGCAAAACCGTGTCACATGCATACGCATCCGGGGCCAAAAGAAATGCTCTTGGAGAGCGGAAAGGGTCTTGGTAGCACCGAAATGGCCACGGCCCTCATGAGCTTCCTTGACCAACAAATGGCGTATATATGAGCGCGGAATACAAAGTTTTCCCGCTCGAAAAAGATAGCCATCGTTAATAAAGAAAGACTCGTGCTCTCGGAGGTCGAGGCATTGTGCCCATATGTCCTTGAAGTCAAGATCCGTGGCATATAACTCTTTGATAAGAGCAAAGCCATGTATCTTGGCATCCATATACACAAGGAGGGCATAGCGGCGAGAAAGGGCATCGGCTACCACATTCTCTTTGCCTATCTTATGCCGAATGACATAAGGAAAGGTCTCTAAAAACTCAACCCAACTAGCATGGCGCCGACTGAGATTTGTTTGACTCTTGAGATACGAAAGAGCCGCGTGATCCGAATGAATCACGAACTCCTTCGGCCACAAGTAATGTTGCCATGTCTTAAGACAACGAACTAGAGCATATAGTTCCTTGTCATATGTAGGGTAGTTGAGCGAAGGACCGGACAGTTTTTCACTGAAGTAGGCAATTGGACGATTCTCTTGTAAGAGAACTCCTCCAATGCCCACATTTGATGCATCACACTCCACCTCGAAGGTTTTCGAAAAGTTTGGGAGTTGGAGTAATGGTGCATTACAAAGACGGTCTTTGAGCGCATCAAACGCTCGAGCATGGATATCACGCCACTCACGTGACACCCTTGGTAGTGAGCTCATGGAGCGGTGCCGCTACCGTGCTAAAGTCCTTGACAAAGCGTCGGTAGAAACCCGCTAAGCCGAGAAAGGCTCGGACCATGGTGACCGTAGTAGGAGTAGGCCACTCCCGAATAGCACGAACTTTAGATTCGTCTACTCGTAGTCCGTCCTTAGACACGACATAGCCAAGAAAGATAGTGGTGTCCGAGCAAAAGACGCATTTGTCAAAGTTGACATACAATTGCTCTTGTCTAAGGCACTCGAGCACTTGGCGAAGGTGCCCGATGTGATCCTCCAAAGACGTACTAAACACCAAAATATCATCAAAATAAACAACAACAAATGTACCCAAGAATCGGCGCAAGACATGGTTCATGAGGCGCATGAAGGTGGACGGGGCGTTGGAGAGGCCAAAAGGCATGACAAGCCATTCATAGAGTCCATACTTCGTTTTGAACGCCGTCTTCCATTCGTCACCTTCGGCCATCCGGATTTGGTGGTAACCGCTCCGGAGATCAATTTTGGAGAAGATGGTGGCGCCATGAAGCTCATCCAACATGTCATCAAGGCGCGGGATCGGGTGGCGATATTTGACGGTGATTTGGTTGATGGCACGACAATCAACACACATCCGCCATGATCCATCTTTCTTTGGTACTAAGATTACCGGGACGGCACATGGTGATAAGGATTCACGCACATGTCCCCGGTCCAGGAGCTCTTGCACTTGACGTTGTAACTCCTTTGTCTCTTCCGGACTAGCTCGGTAAGCGGCGCGGTTTGGCAAAGAGGCACCGGGCACAAATTCAATTTGATGTTCAATCCCTCGGATAGGTGGCAAGCCGGGTGGGAGGTCTTTGGGCATAATATCCTGAAATTCGGACAACAACAAAGACACCTCGTGTGGCACATTACTTGGGTCATGAGAAGTAGATAAACAAAACGGAACAAGTAAAAAGCATGGGAACTTGCCTTCCATGACCGGTTGCAAATCATGCCGGCGAGCTAAGAGTATCCGTGGCTCACACCGTCCTTGAATTACGGGATCCGAAGATGATAAAGGTGCGCCCGAAGAAACGATGCGACCTTTACTACCTTTGGATTCGGTAGCATGGACAAGAGGGGCGGTGTTTCGGGATTTGGAAGTACTAGCACCTACAACATCGGGACTCCAGGGGTCCGATTTTGCCGGTGCTTTAGCGGACTCATCAACAGTTTGTTGGCTCTTCCGTTCCGCATAGTCAACCAAAATTTCATGCGGAGTCATAGGCAAAAGTGTGACCCGTTTTCCATTATATTGGAACATGTACCGATTAAGATAACCATCATGATATGTGCGGCGATCGAATTGCCATGGTCGTCCTAATAGGACATGTGTGGCGTCCATCTTGATAACATCACAAAGGACCTTATCAACATAGGCGCCAATAGAAAACGGCACCCAAGCTTGTTGTGTGACGGTGTCACATGCCGTATCGGAAATCCATTGGAGTCCGTAAGGCGTTGGGTGGGGGGTCGTAGGCAACTTGAAGTGTTTTACCACCCGTTCGTTGACAATATTGCAACAAGAACCCCCGTCAACGATAAGAGAAAGACTCGTATTATTAACCAAGCAACGAGAGTGGAAGAGATTCTCGCGTTGATCAATAGGAATATGCTCTTTAACAGCCAAAATACGACGAGAAACAAGAGCAAATTTACCGGGTTGTGCTGGGCCGCAAGCAAGCTCGTCATCACAAGGTTCCATGCCAAAAAGTGGGTCGATGTCATGGTCATCCTCAATAATGAGATCGTCGTCATGTTGACCATCGTCGTCCTCGAAATATGTTGGGTCGGCAAACAAGACCCGTTTGGTGTTTGGGCAATCACGTTGTACATGGCCAAAACCGCTACACTTGTAGCACACGGGCTCCCTTGGGCGAGCCGCCGGTGAGGGTCCTTGTTGACCTCGAGAGGGAGGCGC
This sequence comes from Fagopyrum esculentum, assembly GCA_033239045.1. Taxonomy (NCBI): domain Eukaryota; kingdom Viridiplantae; phylum Streptophyta; class Magnoliopsida; order Caryophyllales; family Polygonaceae; genus Fagopyrum; species Fagopyrum esculentum. The sequence goes on along the minus strand of BSUD01000001.1, from coordinate 135,333,035 downwards.
CGGTGCCGGGCCACGGTTTGGTGCCTTCTCGGTACCCGTTTGCCTATTGGAAGGACCCGTCCGTTGGGTCCCTTTGGAAGCGTCGGTATCTGTAGGACTAGGAGCATCTCGAGAACGTGTGTTAGACGGATAAAGATATGGACTCGAGGAAGAGGTATACCTAGAATACCGCGGTGTTTCGAGTTGTTGCTTATATAACTTCATGGCGGCATGACATAATGCTCCCAAATCCTTGAATGGGACAATCTCGAGCGGCCGCCGGATGGAAGCATTAAGCCCACTCATGAACTTGGTGCGGAGAGCGGAGGGGGAGGCCGAGACGCCGGCCTTAATGTGCATGTCCTCAAGTTTAGCCAAGTAAGCCACCGGAGTGAGGTTGCCTTGCTTGAACTCGGCAATTTGCAACCGCATATCATTCTTAAAGTCCTCGGGTACGTACTTCTTGGTCATGCAATAGAGCAATTGTTCAAATGTCTCAATTGGTGCCCATCCTCGCCTCTCTCGGGTGAACTCATACCGGTTCCACCAAGACTTCGCATCTCCTTCAAAGTATAGAGTTGCCGCCTCGATTTTCTCGGATTCCTCCTCATAATGACAATGTTTTAATGCTCGTTTCATATCCTGCGCCCAATCAAGAAAAACACACAGATCATATTCACCATGAAAGGTAGGGAACTTAACCTTACCTTCCCTACGAGCTCGGTAGGGGTCCGGGCGGGGCGGTGGAATGTAGGCATCATCGGCACGGGCTCGCCGGTGGCCGCCATGAGGCCGTTGGGGCCCATGAACGGGTGGGGCCTGCCTAGGTGGATTTGGGGGAGGCAACCATTCTTCACCCCGGTCTTGGTTCTCATAAGGGTCTATGACGGGTGGGTGCCACTGACGGTTATGTGCTACCCGTTCTAAATCGGATTCATCACCGGAGAACTCGTTGAAGTTGTGTTGCTCATCGTATTCATCAAAGTCAAGGGTCCTCGGTTGCCGGGTTGACCGTTGGTGACGGTGTTCGGAACGATCATGCTCACGACCATGATTGGTGGTTGAGTTGGGACGGTATCGGGGCTCTTCCCGGGTTTGTCGGTCGGTGCGGGGCACACTAGGTGGAGGTGGAGAAGGAACATACCGTTGATGTTGATGCTCATAATATTGGTGCCGATGTTCCGTATCGACTATGGGCAAGTTATCTTGACGCGGGTCGGGGAATTCCTCCTCTTCTTCATGGGACTCATTTCCGTCAAGAGGTAAAGGATGGGTGCGTTCAATGACAGACGCAAGCCGGGTAACGTTTGATGGTCCGGCTCCCAAAAGTCCCTTGCCTTTCCGTTGTGCATCGGAAGTGGAAGCATTGACCACGGTCTCATTCGGATATGTTGGGGTGGGACGTTGAGCAATCTAAAGGGCCTTAAGAGCTTCGAGCTCTTTTTTCAAGGCAATGTTTTCTCGGGTCAAGGCATCAAACTTTTGTTGTGCCTTCAAGGCTTCCAATTCTCGCCTTATGGAGTCATTTTTGAGGGACAACGAAGCAGTTTCTTGAGCCAAGGGTTCACTGAACTCTTGCGGACCAAAATCCTGAGAAGTTTCCATTTCAACGTTAGTCATTGCTCCAAATCAGCACACAATTGCAAGCAATCAAGTGAGCAAGGTGACAAGTTAGGTCAACTTTACCCAAGTTCAAGTGCGTTATCGGGTTCTACTTTTGGGGAAGGCCGTTTGGCGGTTAGGCAAGGAAGGCAAATCCAACAAAATTGAACCAATTACACACAAATAAACAAGTGATATTTTGCAAACGTATGTAAGAAAATTGAGAGATAGAAGATGGACGGATTCTCACTGGCCACGTCTCTCTGATGGGAATGAAATGTGCCGTCTTCGTCAGTCTTTCAACAATCACCCAGATGGCATCAAAGCTCCTACTGGTCCTCAACTCGGTCACAAAATCCATGGAGACGTCCTCCCACTTCCACTGCGGCACTGGTAGTGGATGGAGCTCACCTCCAGACCTGAAAAGCTCTATCTTGACCTGTTGACAGGTCGCACACTGAGCCACAAATCTGGCTATGTCGGGCTTCAGCCTTCCCCACCAATATGAGCGTCTCAGATCATGATACATCTTACTCGTACCTCGGTGTACTGAGTAAGGTGTACAGTGAGCCTCCTGTAAGATCCGTTGTCTCAGCTCTGCATTAGCAGGTACACAAGCGTGATTATGGCGCCTCATAACTCCATATGCTCCAATAGATAATTGTGGTACCTCACCACGAGACATCCTCTCTCTAATCCTCGTCAGGGTCGGGCAGGTCCTGATGCGTCCTTGGAGGTAACCAAGGATAACTCCGGATCTAGATCAAGCAAGACTCCAACTACTCCTTGACTCTTTGTGCATCGTTGTATCGTTTCGGATCCAAAGGGGCGGAAGCGATGAAGAAACAAGGGTTACTTCGATCTAGGGAGATCGAAGAAACCTTTTTTTGTGTGGGTTGAAGGTTGATTCTTAAAAAGAATCCTCGAATATGGATTTCTTGGATCAAAGACGAGATCCAAGGAAGAAATTTTGAGGGTTAGAAGAGAGGTTTTGATGCCCAAGCTAAGTAGGAGGAAATGCTTCTCAAAACTTAGTAATATTGAACATGAAAAATAAGTGAGGCAAGATATCTCTTATATAGAGAGACTTGTCTACCTATGGGCCAACGGGCCAAACGAAATACATGAAGAAAAGCCCAAAAGGGAAAACCTAAAAGGATAATAGCAAACCCTAAAAGGATAAGGTCAAAAAGGGAATATTCCTATACGGAATATCCCTTTATTACATAAAAAGGAAAACATGAAAATATAGTCCGAAAATAAGCTAGCTTCATGCCATGGAGTCGGAAAGACGGGACATGCCGCTAACGGAACCGGTAGCCTATGCCATGGTGGTGTAGAGACAAGGCATGCCGGTAATGGGACCAAGTGAAGAAGTAATGCGGGTGATGATGGAGCCGGTGGCTCGAGCAATGGCCTTAGCTCGGGATCGGGTGATCGGTCCATCTGAGCGAACTCTAAGAGCCTCGTCCTCTTCGTCTATGGTCAACGTAAAAGGGGCATCCAAGGGCGCATCAGTCCCATCTTGGCTGTGAAACGTCCCCGTTTCACCATCGTCAAAGAGGGGCTCAACATAAGGGGCAAGGTCCTTGACGTTGAACGTTGGGTGAACTCCGTAGGAATCCGGAAGCTCTAACTTGTATGCATTTGGACCATGACGGGCTAAGATGCGGAATGGGCCATCACTACGGTCCGAGAGCTTGCTCATGCGGCGAGTAGGAAAACACTCCTTCCGTAGGTGGAGCCAAACAAGATCACCGGGCTCAAAAGAGACGTCGCGGCGGCCCTTGTTGCGTTGTCCGGCAAGTTGGGAGGCACGACGTTCGAGTTGTGTCCTAGTCCGCTCATGAAGCTCAATGATTTGGGCGGCTCAGTTTCCGGCGATGATGTGTTCTCCATCCTTGAGCGGGCGGGGAGTGAAATCCAATGGTGTGTGTGGATTGAGGCCGTAGACAACTTCAAATGGGGACAATTTAGTTGCCGTGTGCCTAGACCTGTTATACGAAAACTCTACAACAGAAAGTAAGTCCTCCCACCTACGTGGGTTGGTCCTAGTGGTGGCTCTAAGTAGAGCACCAAGAGTCCGATTGGTCACCTCCGTTTGACCATCGGTTTGGGGGTGATAACTACTTAAAAATAACAAGTTGGTTCCAAGTTTTCCCCACAACGTTCTCCAAAAATGACTTACGAATTTCACGTCCCGATCACTAACGATGGAACGTGGTATCCCATGTAAACGCACCACATGGTCAAAGAACAAGGTGGCAACTTCACTAGCATTTAGGGTGCTTTTACATGCGATGAAATGAGCCATTTCGGAGAAACGATCGACTACCACGAAAATGGAGTCTTTGCCTCGTTTTAACATAGGCAACCCGACCACAAAGTCCATGGATAGATCCTCCCAAGGTCCCATTGGTATAGGCAAAGGAGAATACATCCCATCCGGACCTTGGCGCGACTTGGCATGATGACATGTGATGCAACCCTTGCAAAACCGTGTCACATGCATACGCATCCGGGGCCAAAAGAAATGCTCTTGGAGAGCGGAAAGGGTCTTGGTAGCACCGAAATGACCACGGCCCTCATGAGCTTTCTTGACCAACAAATGGCGTATAAATGAGCGCGGAATACAAAGTTTTCCCGCTCGAAAAAGATAGCCATCGTTAATAAAGAAAGACTCGTGCTCTCGGAGGTCGAGGCATTGTGCCCATATGTCCTTGAAGTCAAGATCCGTGGCATATAACTCTTTGATAAGAGCAAAGCCATGTATCTTGGCATCCATATACACAAGGAGGGCATAGCGGCGAGAAAGGGCATCGGCTACCACATTCTCTTTGCCTATCTTATGCCGAATGACATAAGGAAAGGTCTCTAAAAACTCAACCCAACTAGCATGGCGCCGACTGAGATTTGTTTGACTCTTGAGATACGAAAGAGCCGCGTGATCCGAATGAATCACGAACTCCTTCTGCCACAAGTAATGTTGCCATGTCTTAAGACAACGAACTAGAGCATATAGTTTCTTGTCATAGGTAGGGTAGTTGAGTGAAGGACCGGACAGTTTTTCACTGAAGTAGGCAACTGGACAATTCTCTTGTAAGAGAACTCCTCCAATGCCCACATTTGATGCATCACACTCCACCTCTAAAGTTTTCGAAAAGTTTGGGAGTTGGAGTAATGGTGCATTACAAAGGCGGTCTTTGAGCGCATCAAACGCTCGAGCATGGATATCACGCCACTCACGTGACACCCTTGGTAGTGAGCTCATGGAGCGGTGCCGCTACCGTGCTAAAGTTCTTGACAAAGCGTCGGTAGAAACCCGCTAAGCCGAGAAAGGCTCGGACCATGGTGACCGTAGTAGGAGTAGGCCACTCCCGAATAGCACGAACTTTAGATTCGTCTACTCGTAGTCCGTCCTTAGACACGACATAGCCAAGAAAGATAGTGGTGTCCGAGCAAAAGACGCATTTGTCAAAGTTGACATACAATTGCTCTTGTCTAAGGCACTCGAGCACTTGGCGAAGGTGCCCGATGTGATCCTCCAAAGACGTACTAAACACCAAAATATCATCAAAATAAACAACAACAAATGTACCCAAGAATCGGCGCAAGACATGGTTCATGAGGCGCATGAAGGTGGACGGGGCGTTGGAGAGGCCAAAAGGCATGACAAGCCATTCATAGAGTCCATACTTCGTTTTGAACGCCGTCTTCCATTCGTCACCTTCGGCCATCCGGATTTGGTGGTAACCGCTCCGGAGATCAATTTTGGAGAAGATGGTGGCGCCATGAAGCTCATCCAACATGTCATCAAGGCGCGGGATCGGGTGGCGATATTTGACGGTGATTTGGTTGATGGCACGACAATCAACACACATCCGCCATGATCCATCTTTCTTTGGTACTAAGATTACCGGGACGGCACATGGTGATAAGGATTCACGCACATGTCCCCGGTCCAGGAGCTCTTGCACTTGACGTTGTAACTCCTTTGTCTCTTCCGGACTAGCTCGGTAAGCGGCGCGGTTTGGCAAAGAGGCACCGGGCACAAATTCAATTTGATGTTCAATCCCTCGGATAGGTGGCAAGCCGGGTGGGAGATCTTTGGGCATAATATCCTGAAATTCGCACAACAACAAAGACACCTTGTGTGGCACATTACTTGGGTCATGAGAAGTAGATAAACAAAACGGAACAAGTAAAAAGCATGGGAACTTGCCTTCCATGACCGGTTGCAAATCATACCGGCGAGCTAAGAGTATCCGTGGCTCACACCGTCCTTGAATTACGGGATCCGAAGATGGTAAAGGTGCGCCCGAAGAAACGATGCGACCTTTACTACCTTTGGATTCGGTAGCATGGACAAGAGGGGCGGTGTTTCGGGATTTGGAAGTACTAGCACCTACAACATCGGGACTCCAGGGGTCCGATTTTGCCGGTGCTTTAGCGGACTCATCAACAGTTTGTTGGCTCTTCCGTTCCGCATAGTCAACCAAAATTTCATGCGGAGTCATAGGCAAAAGTGTGACCCGTTTTCCATTATATTGGAACATGTATCGATTAAGATAACCATCATGATATGTGCGGCGATCGAATTGCCATGGTCGTCCTAATAGGACATGTGTGGCGTCCATCTTGATAACATCACAAAGGACCTTATCAACATAGGCGCCAATAGAAAACGACACCCAAGCTTGTTGTGTGACGGTGTCATATGCCGTATCGGAAATCCATTGGAGTCCGTAAGGCGTTGGGTGGGGGGTCGTAGGCAACTTGAAGTGTTTTACCACCCGTTCGTTGACAATATTGCAACAAGAACCCCCGTCAACGATGAGAGAAAGACTCGTATTATTAACCAAGCAACAAGAGTGGAAGAGATTCTCGCGTTGATCAATAGGAATATGCTCTTTAACAGCCAAAATACGACGAGAAACAAGAGCAAATTTACCGGGTTGTGCTGGGCCGCAAGCAAGCTCGTCATCACAAGGTTCCATGCCAAAAAGTGGGTCGATGTCATGGTCATCCTCAATACAGAGATCGTCGTCATGTTGACCATCGTCGTCCTCGAAATATGTTGGGTCGGCAAACAAGACCCGTTTGGTGTTTGGGCAATCACGTTGTACATGGCCAAAACCGCTACACTTGTAGCACACGGGCTCCCTTGGGCGAGCCGCCGGTGAGGGTCCTTGTTGACCTCGAGAGGGAGGCGCCGGTGCCGGGCCATGGTTTGGTGCCTTCTCGGTACCCGTTTGCCTATTGGAAGGACCCGTCCGTTGGGTCCCTTTGGAAGTGTCGGTATCTGTAGGACTAGGAGCATCTCGAGAACGTGTGTTAGACGGATAAAGATATGGACTCGAGGAAGAGGTACACCTAGAATACCGCGGTGTTTCGAGTTGTTGCTTATATAACTTCATGGCGGCATGACATAATGCTCCCAAATCCTTGAATGGGACAATCTCGAGCGGCCGCCAGATGGAAGCATTAAGCCCACTCATGAACTTGGTGCGGAGAGCGGAGGGGGAGGCCGAGACGCCGGCCTTAATGTGCATGTCCTCAAGTTTAGCCAAGTAAGCCACCGGAGTGAGGTTGCCTTGCTTGAACTCGGCAATTTGCAACCGCATATCATTCTTAAAGTCATCGGGTACGTACTTCTTGGTCATGCAATAGAGCAATTGTTCAAATGTCTCAATTGGTGCCCATCCTCGCCTCTCTCGGGTGAACTCATACCGGTTCCACCAAGACTTCGCATCTCCTTCAAAGTATAGAGTTGCCGCCTCGATTTTCTCGGATTCCTCCTCATAATGACAATGTTTTAATGCTCGTTTCATATCCTGCGCCCAATCAAGAAAAACACACAGATCATATTCACCATGAAAGGTAGGGAACTTAACCTTACCTTCCCTACGAGCTCGGTAGGGGTCCGGGCGGGGCGGTGGAATGTAGGCATCATCGGCACGGGCTCGCCGGTGGCCGCCATGAGGCCGTTGGGGCCCATGAACGGGTGGGGCCTGCCTAGGTGGATTTGGGGGAGGCAACCATTCTTCACCCCGGTCTTGGTTCTCATAAGGGTCTATGACGGGTGGGTGCCACTGACGGTTATGTGCTACCCGTTCTAAATCGGATTCATCACCGGAGAACTCGTTGAAGTTGTGTTGCTCATCGTATTCATCAAAGTCAAGGGTCCTCGGTTGCCGGGTTGACCGTTGGTGACGGTGTTCGGAACGATCATGCTCACGACCATGATTGGTGGTTGAGTTGGGACGGTATCGGGGCTCTTCCCGGGTTTGTCGGTCGGTGCGGGGCACACTAGGTGGAGGTGGAGAAGGAACATACCGTTGATGTTGATGCTCATAATATTGGTGCCGATGTTCCGTATCGACTATGGGCAAGTTATCTTGACGCGAGTCGGGGAATTCCTCCTCTTCTTCATGGGACTCATTTCCGTCAAGAGGTAAAGGATGGGTGCGTTCAATGACAGACGCAAGCCGGGTAACGTTTGATGGTCCGGCTCCCAAAAGTCCCTTGCCTTTCCGTTGTGCATCGGATGTGGAAGCATTGACCACGGTCTCATTCGGATATGTTGGGGTGGGACGTTGAGCAATCTAAAGGGCCTTAAGAGCTTCGAGCTCTTTTTTCAAGGCAATGTTTTCTCGGGTCAAGGCATCAAACTTTTGTTGTGCCTTCAAGGCTTCCAATTCTCGCCTTATGGAGTCATTTTTGAGGGACAACGAAGCAGTTTCTTGAGCCAAGGGTTCACTGAACTCTTGCGGACCAAAATCCTGAGAAGTTTCCATTTCAACGTTAGTCATTGCTCCAAATCAGCACACAATTGCAAGCAATCAAGTGAGCAAGGTGACAAGTTAGGTCAACTTTACCCAAGTTCAAGTGCGTTATCGGGTTCTACTTTTGGGGAAGGCCGTTTGGCGGTTAGGCAAGGAAGGCAAATCCAACAAAATTGAACCAATTACACACAAATAAACAAGTGATATTTTGCAAACGTATGTAAGAAAATGGAGAGATAGAAGATGGACGGATTGTTCACTCGGCAAGCTTTGCTTGCTTTCGGTCTTTGACCGTTTTGTAAATTCCGATTTTTCGGATGGACCGGTTTGCCGGATGTCTTTTCACTTTGTGTGTTTCGTTTTTTTGAAACGTTTTGAGCAATACTTTCTTTTGTTTTTTGTTTTTTTTTTTGAACACAAATCCGTATTGATGAAGAGTTTTTTTTGCTTTTCTTGGAATATCAAATGCGAGATATCCGAACTTTTCGTTAACAAAAATATCCCAAGAGATTTGTTGAAATTAATTAACAAAATTGTCGGATTAGGTCGGTTTAAGAAAAAAAAAGACGGGTTTGATAAATGGTTTGAAGGCAAACCAAATATCTCCTATTTTTGTGCTTTTTGTTTTGAGTTTAAACACGGAAAAGAAAAAAAAATTCAGGGAAAATGGATGAACATGATGAAGAACATGATGAACAACATGAAGATCATGAAGAACAAATGAAGAACATCATGAACAAACGAAGAACATCATGAACAAAAAAAGGCTAAATAGGTTTAAGATAATAACGCAAAAAAACAAGAGTAAAGAGAACTTAGCTTTGATCCCTTGCTCTGATACCAATTTGATGCGTTCTTGGAGGTAACCAAGGATAACTCCGGATCTAGATCAAGCAAAACTCCAACTACTCCTTGATTCTTTGTGCAACGTTTTATCGTTTCGGATCCAAAGGGGCGGAAGCGATGAAGAAGCAAGGGTTACTTCGATCTAGAGATATCGAAGAAACCTTTTTGTGTGGATCGAAGGTTGATTCTTAAAAAGAATCCTCGAATATGGATTTCTTGGATCAAAGACGAGATCCAAGGAAGAAATTTGAGGGTTAGAAGAGAGGTTTTGATGCCCAAGCTAAGTAGGAGGAAATTCTTCTCAAAACTTAGCAATATTGAACATGGAAAATAAGTGAGGCAAGATATCTCTTATATAGAGAGACTTGTCTACCTATGGGCCAACGGGCCAAACGAAATACATGAAGAAAAGCCCAAAAGGGAAAACCTAAAAGGATAATAGCAAACCCTAAAAGGATAAGGTCAAAAAGGGAATATTCCTATACGGAATATCCCTTTATTACATAAAAAGGAAAACATGAAAATATAGTCCGAAAATAAGCTAGCTTCATGCCATGGAGTCGGAAAGACGGGACATGCCGCTAACGGAACCGGTAGCCTATGCCATGGTGGTGTAGAGACAAGGCATGCCGGTAATGGGACCAAGTGAAGAAGTAATGCGGGTGATGATGGAGCCGGTGGCTCGAGCAATGGCCTTAGCTCGGGATCGGGTGATCGGTCCATTTGAGCGAACTCTAAGAGCCTCGTCCTCTTCGTCTATGGTCAACGTAAAAGGGGCATCCAAGGGCGCATCACCTTTGCTCCCTCTATTGATACCTTCCATACCCATCAGATCTCCTCTAGACACTTACCATAATCGCAGCAGCAAGCAGCCAGACGTCTCCTTCTGCACACAGCTAGGGACGCTTCAGCTCCGTCCTCTCCGTCTTCTGCACACCAACGACAGCAGCGTTGGGCTGCAGGCGGCCGTCCTCGTTCCGTCCTCTCCCTCACCTCCTACAGACTCGACAAAAGCCGCACCCTTCTCCAGCCCTTCGATCTCGCAACAGAAGCCCCTTGACTGGACCTTCCCCTCATCTCCTGCGAACAGTGGACACAAGCATCCCTTCCGAGTCAGCCTCTCTTCCAGATATAGCCAAGCCTTGTAGTCTTTGAAGATCTAGGATTGGAACTGGAGATGAAGGCCATTCTTCTCCCTCCTGGCACTAACGATTTGGATCCCAAGCAGTGACTCCTAATCTCTCCTCTTCTGTGAAACAACTAACTCGACAACAGTCTTGGCTCACCTTCTTACTTCCCTTCGAGTTTTGGAATCGGGTAAGGTTGATACCTTTCTCTTCCCTGCACTTCCTTACACACCTTTCATGTCTAATGAATGCCCATTATGTCTCCTAATCATGCTCAGAACATCCATAGAAGAAACAATGAAGATATAGGAGTTTTTTGAGTTTTCGGAAGTGACGAGCAGTCAACTTCGGGTCCCATTTTGGGTAAGCTAGACTACTTCTTTTTGGCTGGTTTTCGGATATGTCGTAGACGGTATTGCATAGTAAATCATACTAAAATTTTAGAGGAATCCATCTTACACATTGAGAGTTATAGTGTTTCAAATTTGACTCCTCCCACAGTTTTTATAACTGTGCTGAGTGTTGGGAAAAACAACATGTGATGTTGTTTTGTGAGATAGTTTTGAATAGGCTTTTGATCTATGTTAAACTTGAATTTTGGATATGATATAGTTGGCATATTGTAGTAGAACATATCAAAATTTGGGATAAATCTAGCGAGTGGTTTAGGAGTTATGATTTTTCAAAGTGGAGACAGTGTGCTGTTTAGTTAAGTGTTTGCTGAATTTTCAGAAACTGTGTTGATCGGTCAAATTTGAGTATACTTTTCGATGCCTTAGAGATAAGATCCACCGTTCAGTTTTTAGGATGTTGTTTAGTGTCATGCATAGGTTAATATGTCAAAAGTTGGGATGAATCCAACGGTGGGATTTAGAGTTATAGAGGCTGAAATTGAACTTGTTGTACAATTAGAAAATATACTCAGATTTTGGCTAAGTATAGAAAATTTCAAGTGTTGTAACCAACTTTGGAATTTTTTGTAGAAGTGATGGTTGAACATTTTTAAGAAATTCTTGCTCCTAGGAGTATATGAGATATCATAGATGATCTAGGAAATTATTTCGGAATTTTTATAAGATTATTCGAATTTTATATTTGAAGCCGAAGTTGGACCTTAACGATCTTTCCGAAAATAGGAAAATGGGTAAATTGCCAGTTTGTAACCAAACTCATCAATAGGAGTTAGAATATGACTCTTTAGTCTCAAATAAGAGTTTAGGCATGAATTATGGAATTTTTGGAAGTTTCGGGACCAAGGGTTAAATAGTCATTTTACCATAAATTGGTACTGTATTAAATTCTTAACTAATAGGATCTACTACCTTAGAAGTCTTAGACTTCTAATTAACTAGAAAGTGTGCTGACACACTTGCCTCCTTTGACAGGCAACCGAGTTATACAGTTACAGATTGAGTTGTGATTAAGAGAGTCGAGATCTGATTGAGGTAAGTTCACGTACTTACTTAGTTGGCTTCTTGTATGAGTGTAATGTGTATGAGTGGTGTTGATTAGTTATGATAAATAACGAAACCGGATTAGGCCGAATTTATTATTTACGTAATTGACCCAAGTGTATGATAACGGGTCTCGACATCATCTGCCTAGCTCTTGCGAGAGTCTAGGAGGTTCCCTACGACCAGCCCAGTCAGGTAGACGGTCAAATGCATTAGTACCATTCCGCGTTGGTAAACGGGGACAGGGGCGAGGTTTGGGAATCCCTCGTGTCACAAAATAAGTATCATTAGTAATAACCTATCACCTAATTAAAGATAATAAAAGGATTGAGTGTTGCATGTTGATTGTGTATGTTGTGTGTTTGTGCTTTTACCTTTATACTTATGCATAGAATGTTAGCTAACGGTTTTATACCGCTTGTAGATGCCTTGCAGGTTAAGACATTTATAGAGAGATCCAGAGGGAATGGTCAGACGGGTCCACGTACTTATTTAGTTGGGGACGGGGATGTCTTCTATTCTTCTTATGTGTCATTTTGGTACCTTTGCTTTGTAAGGCTGATACATATTCTTCATGTATATATTGTTTAAAGTTTTTAAATTTTTTAAATACTTTTGTGTCTTGTTGTAAGATCCTAGTGAAATTGTTGTCAAAATAAGGTCGGGACCCATTGTGAGGTCCTAACCAGTAGCTCATCGAGTTCTCAGAATTTGGGGTGTTTCATCTCTTCTCTTTTTTTAGGGTTCTTTGATTTCGGTTTTGCATTCGTCTTCCTCATTGGCTCACCTCTCGTATCGGATTTCTCTCGCGGAGTGTTTTTCTTGCAACTATTTTGGGTTGTCTGATCGGATTAGTTGTTGCAACTATTGTCAAACCACCATACCCTTATTTTAAGTTCACGATCATACATGTTGGAGTTGGTGCACCTTCTGAACTCGATTCTCTTCCCAACTTGATTTCCTTGCACCACATTCTCTTGGTTCCTTTGTTCTTTTGTTCTTCATGTAAGTAACTATGTAAATAGTTTCTAAAAGATAACTGAACTGCAAATATATATCTCAGTAGTTTATACTACTTTAGACATGCGGTTCATGAGTTGGCAAATTCTATGATTCAAGCTTACAACTGATCATATAAAGGCTTGTAAATAATAGCTGTAGAATTTTTTTTAATAATTTAATTTTGTGTTGATAGATTTTATGCTCCTTATTTCCTTGTGTTTTTAAAGAACAAATTATCTGTCTTTTTTTTTCATCTGATGTGATGTTTTGGCGTGTGAACATGAGGATATGTTTCTCCCACTCTTGGAGATTCAATAATTATAACATCTTAAGTGGAACCAAGGTGGTCAAGCCAACCATTGGACCTTGAAGAGAACTGTACCAACTACCAAAACCAACCATTGGGCCTTAAAGAGAACTGTACCAGCTACCAGAACTAGATAAGACTCACATGCCTAAGAAGCATGACTTTCTTACAGAAGGTTACATATAACTTATTAGAGGGTTATACCCTTACTTATATACAAGCCTCTTGCGCGTCTTGTTTAAGTCACCCCATTGATTTTTGTACTATAATTTATAAAAAATTTATTTTCATGTAATTGCAATAAATTCCATATAATTTGTGGTTAAAGATAAATTGTTGTATGAATAAATTTCATATACTTTGTGGTTAAAGATAAATTGTAGTACGAGACAGAATAGTAAATATCACTTAAAGTGCTGGGGTCTTCTGATGTTTTGCATTTGACTGAAACTTGCATTTTTCTGTTTACATTTCAACTCATGCCGTTTAGATTGTTACAAAAAGGGCATGATTCATGAACTGCCTTTAAAATCTAATTTTGTTGGTTTCAATTTGAAATTTCAATTGCAGCTCAGAGATGCAAAAGTGTTCAAAAGACGAAGCACCGAAGGTTGAGCTGGGCGGTGCATTAGTTAAAAGGTTCACACGTGTGATAGCTCCTCCAAGGGAGAATCCCGCCCTTGCCTGCTTCAAGTACACCAACAAGTGGAACGAAGTGTAAAAACTAATACGCAGCTACACTTCTGGACATACAGGTCTTGGCAACCACAATGTTATACATTTGAAACCCTCTCTTGAAGCTGATCTCTCGCTGAATTTCGGGTATCCATCTCTTCTGATGCTTCGAACCGTACTCTTTCCATGGAAGATCGATGGATGGGTTGGGGCTTCCTATCATTTGAATCATCGATGATGTGTTATTTTTGTTGTTCTACATGGTATGGATAATGAACTTGCATCATCGTTGGTGGTCATTCTCAAAATTGTCGTTCAATATTCTTTTATTACATTTTTCATATGGTTATCATGGTTAATTACGATTAACTAAACCTATATTAGGCGCTTGCGTAGCACGCGCTTCTGCCTAGTATATATATATGATTGAGTTCAAGTGGAAAGGGGTCTTAGGGTTAAAAGTAGGAAGAATCTACAGTCATTAGATCAAATAACAATTGTTCAAATATAACATGAATTTGTTCAACTAAAAATTGTTCAACTATATTCGAAATTGTTCAACTATATTCGAAATTGTTCAACTATATGATCATTTTTCAAGTGTTAATATGTTCGATTGTTCAAACATAATATGTATTTGTTCAACTAAAACTGTTGAAATATATTCGAAATTGCTCAATATGTCAATTGCTCAACTATATACAAAATTGTTCAACTGCATGGTCAATTGTTCATCTATATTCGAAATTGTTCTACTATATGATCAATTGTTCAAGCGTTAATTTATATGTATAATCATTCAACTAAACTTTTGTTCAACTATATGACCAATTTATTTGTCTAATAATTTTTAGTTGAACAAATATATGTTATATTTGACATTTTTTAAATTGATCCAATGGTTGTGGATCATTTCTACTTTTGACCCTAAAACCCCTTCTCATATGATCAATATTCTATATATACTAGTTCCACCCCGCCTACAACGCACACGCATAATTTGATCAGTTATTTTTAGGAGGCAATAGTGAAAGTGATGAATTGAAGCAAATAAAGTAACTCATAAATACATACGGATGTAGTATATATTTATTTAAATTATTTTGATACAAAAACATAATATCTAGCATAGTTGCTATCATCTTGTCTTGTAGTGATTATCAAATGTTGTTCGTACATTATCCATTGACCGTTTAGCTAGCATCTGGTTATAATAATTTTGGTTTATGCTTTCGGGTTGGATTTGAGGATTTTCAAAGCTCATTCTAGAGGCGACCCAAGTGTGACCCATATTTCTCCGTTTATTGGTCTTCACTCATTACCCATTCTCAATGTGGGATAACTTTCCTCTGTAACTTTCATTGATCTCATTAAAGATGGAACATTCATCTTGCATGTTTAGCTACGTCTTTAAGAACTTCATTTTCTCATTTACGCGATTTCAAATGGATTCTCAAAGTTGGTGTTTCTTCCTTTGATGCTTGTAACTGACATGTTGCAAATAAGATAGTTTGGGAATAGAGGTATAATGGTCTTCGAGTTCATTAAGTTTGTAACGCAATTGCTAATTACATAGTAATGAAATTACAAGGTTTGTAAGAGAAGTTCACTTTTGAAATCAATTTGTTGACAAAAGAATGCAATTGATACATATTATAAATATAAGCTTCAATCAACAATTATAGACATTAGCTAGCAACAACACTCAATTAAAATTAGGTTCTCTTCAAGACCAATATTCCACTTTGCATCCAAGGAGTGTACTATCGAAATGTGATTAAACTCTGAAAATTGTGGATATCCCACAAGTTAGCAAAGCAACAACACATAATATCATGTAAAAATTATATTTTAGTGGATAAGAAAGACATAATCAGGCAAATGTTTAACTCGGTCATCATACTCTAGCTATAGTAAAGAGAGCATTAAATTATCTTGATGGCAATCTACAAGCGTGCATGAAATCATTACTAAAGTTTGGTTCAAAGGCCATGAACGATATAAAGACATCAACAACATCATTTTCTAGAGGTCACTAAATAGGTACAACTGGATGTACTCTAATGACAATCGAGTAATTGGATACATAGGTGGTTTGTCAGAATATTTTTTTGTACGGGCAAGTCAAGTTTTCTCTTCTCTTGATCATATTTAAACTCTTTGAGCCGATACAATATATCAAGGGTTGGACCAACGGTCATGTTCTCCCCTTGTTAAAGTAAAGGAATGATAATATTAAGGAAGTATAATAGCAAATATCCTGGAAAAATAATACAGTATTTTATTAAACAATAGTCAAATGGTATAAAAGAAAGAAACTTTAAAAGGATAAGAATTAATCATAATAAAATGCACAAAAATGCAAGTGATCAGCATATCGTAATTCTCCATGCATGTAGGGTTATGGGTGCAAAAGAGACCAACTCCGCTCTATTTTAAAACCTCATTGCATCTCACAATATGAGAGGAATTGCTTATTGTAACTTTTGAAGAAAAATATGAGAAGATAAATGATCAATACAATACTCACATGATTTTGAGGAGATGCAATATTTCATCACGGTAAAAAAAATAAGAAATAACAATTAAAAAACGAAATGTTAAAGTCGTTATAAAGAAAGTACTATGGGCTTGTTCGGTTCTACTATGGTTAAAGAGTTTATGTGATTTATGGGGTTGAAATTTATCACTTTTTGTAAACCAACTAGTAAGTTTATGGGTGGTTTTTGGGTTGAAAATCAACCCACCGAAAGAGCTTATATACCTCAACTGGTAGTTTTGTTATTAAATCAACTTGTCCTCTTGTTATAGCTCTAACAAGATGTTGAGGTATCATTTTCTGGTTACTTAAGGTAAATTAAAAAAAGGATTTGGGAACATTGAGAAGACCAATTTTAGATACCAAAATGAAGGAATAAAATATACTTTTATAAGTAGGATATGCGCCCAAAAATCCAAGTCACAAGGGATATTATCAGAAATATAAAAAATGTGCACAATATCATCAACACTTGGATTGAACACTCTATGGTAATTGAAAGTGGGTGAGTTGGTTAAGTAGGTACATAACGTATTTTTGTGTATATAGTAGGTATGTTTTGTAATGTGTAGACAAAGTAGGCACTTAAAATTATGTAGAAAAAGATTAATTAGAAAAACAATAACAGATATTACCTAATTTGGAGATATTATCTCTCATATATTAAATAAAAGATTCCTAATTAATTATGTAAACGGATTTGCTGATATGTTAAAATAAGAAATAATAATTAAAATTTTCCTAGAATCTCTCCTTATATTCTCTCTCCTTTTAATTATAATATATAAATAAAAGATTGTGTAAAAGGTAGGATTCGAACTCTGGACAAGTTGCCCCCCCGCCCACACTTATGCCAATTGGACTAATTAAACTTTGTATATTCTTTTGATGATACACAATATTAATACACAATTTCAATTACACAATAGCGATACATAATTTCAAATACATAATGTTAATAAATGAAAGACTTGTGTAACAAAAAACCTTGTGTACGAAATACTCGAGCATACACAATTTCAATTACCCAATAGTGATACATAATTTCAAATACATAATGTTAACAAATAAAAGACTTGTGTAACCAAAAACCTTGTGTACGAAATACTCGAGCGATATAAAATGACTCGAGTATACATAATGTACCTACATATTATTCAGGAAATAAATTCATTGAAAGGTATTTCGTACACAAGGTTTTGGTTACTCAAGTCTTTTATTTATTAATATTGTGTATTTGAAATTATGTATAAATATTGTGTAATTGAAATTGTGTATTAATATTGTGGGAGGGAGGAGTAACTCATCCAGAGTTCGAATCCTACCTTCTACACAATCTTTTATTTATAATATTTATATATTATAATTAAGAGGAGAGAGAATATAAGGAGAGATTGTAGGAAAATTTTAGTTACTGTTTCCTATTTTAACATATCAACAAATCCGTTTACATAATTAATTAGGAATCTTTTATTTAATATAGGAGAGAGAATATCTCCAAATTATCCAATTCATTTATCTTTATTTTTTATTGTTAAAATTAGGGTGCCTAGTTTGTATTTGAGATACAAAAAATACCTTCTTTCACCAATCTTCTCATTGAAAGTCCATACAACTTTGAATCCTCGTACTTAAGAAGAATTGTTGCATTGATGTATCTCACGTGCTTAATCAATTGTAGTAATATATTGTCTTGGATTCTGATTAGTATTAAGCATATAATAGAACCCTTTCAATGTTGCAACTAGTGGTGGGCATGAGACAGGGTTGAGGTCATCCTAGCTCGGCCCGACCCGGCTATTTTATATGAGACGAGATCGGGACGGGTCTTGAGTATTATAGATTGAATTTCACCGGATCCTATCCCGGTTGGGATCGGGACGGGACGCCCCAATCCCCCTTGGCCATTCATTTATTTATGGTGCTCAAATTTTACGCTTTATTCAAAAAAAATATCCGTGTATATCGTTTTTAAAACGCAACACGCATTAAAGTTTTCAAATATATATAATAATATATTATATTTTATATTAAAATTTTTAAATAGCCATAATAAAGCACATCTAAATGAATTTGGACCATTTGTTAAATTTGATGGTTTGACCAACATGGTTTATTTTTTCAATATAATATATAAGCATAATTATATAATAACTATATGAGTATATCACTAATGCTTATGGATTTTATTTATAGTTATTATTGTAAATTAAAACTTTATTATATACAAGATAGGACGGTCCTAGCGGGTTGAAGAAGTGAAGGCACATATCTCGTCCCAATTAGTTTTTTGCGGGACGGGTTCTGCACGGGGTTTTTAATTCTGAATGGAATTCTTCCAGGATCGGGACGGATTGGGATTGACGAGATTTGTTCCCATACCTAGTTGCAACATTCTAGAGATTGTAATTTTTGTTTTTGTAGGAAGGAGAGTTAGTGGTCTCTGCCACATCTAGTCGCGCTTATTATATATAAAAAAGGGCTAAGTAGTCAGCAAGTGGGGGATACCCCGGCCCCTAACATCAGCAGAAATAATATGCATTATACCCTCGGGAGGGTCAAGCAGTACATGAAAGTCAATGTTATAGCTAAAGGTTAAACTCGTTAAAAAAATCCACAACATGGTTAGCTTCATGGTAGATATGGTGAACTTGGATAATCCAAGCTCATTGGAAAAAAAATCCTTGGCACTTATTTATCTGGCTAGGGGGTGATACCGAAGGATTTTCTTATGGACAAGAGTGGTAGCCAACTTCGAGTTTGTTTCTAGAACTACCGATCCAACACCACTCTCCCAAGCAATCTTGAGACCATGTAAGATGCCTTAGAGCTCAGCCACCGGCACCATACACATCCCAATATTATGAATGAAGCCTCGTTGCTAAACCCCATCACCATTCCTAATTATACCCACCACCGTAGCAAGACTGTTAGTGTTGACGGCTCCATCACTATTGACCTTGACCCGGCCAATATATAGGAGGAACATTCCAGGATATCATTCATCTTGTTCTAGCAATGCCATCTTCCCTCTCTAGTCCGATCCGGTCTCCCAAGCCTTGGAATATATCATGACATTGTCAATGACTCTTTTATAGCATTCAAAAGGGTGTTTCCTGTGGTTGAAGATTTCATCATTGCGCCACTTCCAACATTGCCAAAGAGATTATGCAAAAATGTCCTTTCAACATATAGTAGAATTGAAATTAGTAAGGGAAGTAGCATCACCTCCTATCTTCCCATAATCAACTCACACGTTGACTTGACTGAATAGGCTCCATTCGTAGTCATGCCCCAATTGATGTCATCCCTCTTGCAACTATCTAAACAAACCGTTGGCATCTGGAGCATGATTGTGTGTGGGATAATTCAAAATCTCATATATATTTGTGCAACCACAACATTACTAAGCACCACCTCTTTAAGCCAATTATCTTCCCAAAAGCGAGTGTTTTTCCTGTCACATACGATCCATCTAACCCCAAAATCAATGACATCCCATAATGAGTTCTCGATACTTCTCCACACAGGTGATGTGGCTTAATCATAGAATTACGGTTTTGTCAGTTAACAAGTGCTAATAAAGCTTACCTACCATTGTTTGGTTCAATACTTCCATCGGGACAAGACCAAGCCCTCCCTTACCCTTCAGGCGACAAATCTTTCGCCGTGAGACCGTATGAATGGAACGAGTACCATTACCATCTCCCATACAAAGTTGCGACATATTTTGTCTATGGTATTACATCATCCTTTGGGAGGGTAAGGGTTAGCATGTTGTATAGCGGAATGGAAGCAAGGACCGCATGGTAAGTGTAACTCTCCTTG
The DNA here is from genome assembly GCA_033239045.1 of Fagopyrum esculentum. Taxonomy (NCBI): domain Eukaryota; kingdom Viridiplantae; phylum Streptophyta; class Magnoliopsida; order Caryophyllales; family Polygonaceae; genus Fagopyrum; species Fagopyrum esculentum. The sequence continues at coordinate 135,312,891 of BSUD01000001.1, read as the reverse complement.
CAAAGCTTGGTTGTTTATTTCTCCATCCTACAAGTTTACTCTTGATTTTGTTAAGCATGGAGGTGAAGTTTCCCTTCTTTACTCTCCCTATAAACAATATCATGCCCAAATACTCACCATAATCCTCATTCACAGTTATCCCGCTAATATTTTTCAAGCTTCTCCTCACATTCTCGTCCACATTAGGGGGACACAAAAACCCGGAGTTTAGCATGACTAACTTTTGTCTTGAGACTAAGTAAAACATCTTGATCACCTTTACAACATTCCTTATTTTTCTAGAGGAGGCCTCAACAAAGAAAGTAATGTCATCAACAAAGAAAATGTGTGATAGGGAGATCCGTCTCTAGAAAGCTTAATCGGAGCCCTATGTCTATCATTAACATCCTTGTGAAAGTATGTGATTGAGCTTTCCACACATAGAACAAAGAGATAAGGAGAGATTTGGTAGTGGTAACACATTCCATAATCCTGTCAACCCACTCTTCAGTATAGCCAACTACGGCAAGAGTATCACGAATGAAGTTCCACCTAATGCGGCCATACGCTTTCTCCTGATCCAGCTTCAAGACCATCCATCCCCCCCCCCC
>BSUD01000001.1:135210165-135312121 GCA_033239045.1 Fagopyrum esculentum | reverse complement strand
CCCCCCCCCCCCCCCCCAATTTCTCCTCAAGGCATGAATAACCTCTTACATAAGCACGATATTGTCTTGGATAAGTCTTCTCGGAGTAAAACTTCCTTGTGTAGGACCAATAATGTCCCTAATGACCCCCTACAATCTGGATAGTAATGTCCTAGTTATGATCTTATAGAGAATATTACACAAAGCTATAATATATGTACATAATTTCTGGAAGTAAGCAGTGTGACAACACTAAGTAGAAGCTTATCTTGTCAAAAATTTTGAACTTACTAACAAGTTGATGTGCTTTTTCCAGTCTCATCCTTAGTCGTGACCGTAAACAATTACAACCGTTGAAAATGCACCTTTCAAGTACCATTTGCTTTGTAAATCTTGCAAAATTGATCTCCTTATTGTTTAATAGCTTGGAATATTGGATTTAATACCTTGTCCATATTTGTCCATCTTGAAGATAAAGGAGGAATGAAAGCCAAATATCAATCGATAAAGCAATCCAACAACAATACAAGTTCAAAAAGAAGAACATATCTTGACTGACAGCAGGAACAAAAAGATAATATGTTCAATAACAAGCAATCAAACAACTCAAAACCATGCATATATTTGATAGAGCAATCAAGCAAGCATAACCGGGACAAATATGAAACAATTAAGCAACAATCCCAAACAAGTTCAGGAAGAAAAGATACCTCAAAGAACCGAAGAGGGTGAGGTACACTGATCTTTACAAGGAAGAGACGGAGAGGGGCTATTGAATGATATATAGGCGTTGGCATACGGAGGAGACGACACGCTGCAATTGTCACGGAGATGACACATCCGATGAAGAAGCGATGAAACATGGAGGGAGGAAGAGACGATAGAGGCGTGTCATACAAACCCTATTTACGTGAGACGTTTGGACAAAGAATGAATATTGGGCTTTTAACCGAGGGCATCACCGGTTCATGGGAAAAAAAGAGGCCCAAGTAAGTGAAAAACACAACCCACTTAGGGCATGTTTACTTGTAGTTTATTTGTGTTTCATTTAGTTTACAAACCCTGAGTTTAAATTTTGTAGGTGTTTACTTGGAGATTGGTTTATTTCTTTACGGGTTTTTTGGGTTTATAAACCACTAAAAAATAAACTTTTCAGACCAAGTTTATTTTTGTAACACCCCAAGTTCTAGGAACTCGAAGCGCTACGGGCTAGGACCGCACAATGGGTCCTGACCCTTAGAGTAGAAATAACAAACGGATCTTACAACAAGGCACAGACGAATGAAAACCAAAACTCAATATAAAACCAAAGGTTCAAATAAAGGAAAACGTAAAAGACTCGCAGCCGAGTTCAAAACAAAAGGAAAACAACAAAAGAAACATAAACCCGATCCCGTCCTATAATGTACAGGAACCCCGGCTGACCACCCCATCCGGATCACTCAGCAGCATCCTGAACCTGCAGAACAATACAACGACGGTATAAACCGTTAGCTAACATTCTAGATAGTAGCAAGAGCGTAAAGGCACAAACACACATAAGGTAAAGAAAACACATAGCATGCTTGCACACAACCGGTTATTATCTTTCTTAAAGTTATCCATTACTAATTCAAATTCTTTTGTCACACGAGAATCTCCCGAAACTCGCCTCCGCTTCCGTATACCAATAGGAATAGATCAGTATTATCCGTTACCTACGGGTTTGGGTTGCAAGAGCACATTCTAGTCTCCTGTAGAACTAGACAAGTGGTCACCACCCGGTTATCATACACTTGGGCCAATTAAGCTTATAAAGGGTGAATCATGTTCCGGTTATCCGTTATAAGCATGATAAACAACACAAACAAGTCAATATAATCCAACTAATACGCGGAATGAAGCTAAGTAAGTCCAAGGGACTTACCTCACTCGAAGGTAACTCAAAGGTCAACAAACAACTCAGAGACGGCTCAATATCCCTCAGGAAGGAGCAAGGAAAGCCTGTACACACAAGCATCACGAATTAGGAACGAAACAGTTGGTAGAAGTCTATTACTTTTAGTCTCAATGATCTCTAAGAGATCTCCACAAGCTAAGGGCTCAACCTTAGTCTAACAGCATAATCAGGGAACAAGGAGTATCCATGAGGATAAGGAAAGGAACGAGGAAAGCAAGGAAGGAAGCAACTCACAAGAATGGGAGTTACTGGAGAGGAAACCGCAGGGGTGGCTGGACGAGGCGCAGGGGCGGCAATGTGCAGGCGCGGGGGCGGTTGCGTGACAAAAAGCGTTGTCGGCTTTCTCTCCGACAAAACTCACAACAAGGGACACCAAAGCTCGAACCTTTGATTCCAACACGTCAAGACTCAACTCCAAAAAGCATGAGAACAACGATACATCAACAACGAGAAGCCAACAAGAGTCAAGGTTCAAACTTGATTTTTGGAGGAAAAGAAAAGAAGAGAAAGAAGGAGAAAACGAAAAGAAAGAAGAAAGCATGATGTAGTACAAGAACGTAAGGAAGAACAAAGAATGAAGAGCTTACACGTTCAGCAAGATCACAGGGGAGCAAGGGAACGGTTGCAACTCTTAAGGTTGAAGACGAATGCAAGAAACAGGAAAAAGGAGGAAAATGCGGGAATATATAGAGACAAGCTGAAAAGATAGAAGGAAGGACGTCTAGGGTTAAGAAGGAGATAAGGAAACCAGCCCATAAGATAGAATATCGGATATTATATCTATGGAAGGAAGATAAAACGAACGAAAGAAAGATCGGGCGCGATTTGTCGTCAGCCGTAGGGGCGGCTGACCCTGCCGCGGGTGCGGCCTTCCGCAGGGGCGGCACACTTCACCGCGGGGCGGTGAAGGTAAAAGACCGGGGTCTTACAATTTTTGCTTGGATAAGTTTATTTTTGTTTAAAACCCAATTTTGATCTTGTGTTTTTCCATCCCGATATTATTTGTTCATCCTTGGATATTCAACGCTTGTTCGATTTTTGTAAGGGCATAAGTGTCCTTTGAAGTAAAATAAACCCAAAAAATAAACTCCAAGTAAACAACCTTATCTAGTTTATTTATTTAAACTCGTTGAGAAATAAATCTAATAATAACCTATAAACCCATATAAACTCATTTAGTTTATAAACTCGAAAATAAACACAAGTAAACACGCTCTTAAACCAACACTATTCATTTGGAAAACTCACGTTTATAACGCGTATATATATATATATATATATATATATATATATATATATATATATATATATTATGTTTAAAAAACATAACAACGTTCGGAAACTGAAACTATGTGACATACATATAATTGTAATTTTTCTAACCATGGAAGCAACCGATATTTTACATATAAATTTTTGTGATCAAAATTGATATTGAACAATACAAGAAGAAACAATCAGAAAACTAAATCAAAGAAATATACTTTGTCCTTAACGGAAGAAGATACTACCGATGAGCTGCAAACGGACGAAACTCAAAGAATTCCTTTGATGGCAAGACGCAACACAAAAGTCTCCTCTCTACCGGTAAACACAACATTGATCGTATCACTTCAAAATAAACTTAATAAACACCAATATCAATGTTATTTATATAATTTATTCTCAAAACCAAGCCCGAAAATAACTTTTAACCCCAAATAACCTCATATAAATTGAAAGTAAAAAATAAACTCATTACAACTTAACAGTATAATTTACAGCTGAACACAAATTAAGTATCTCTTAGTTATTGTTGTTTGATCATATATACCCTTCTCAAAAAAACATATCCTACAAACACAACATCAACAAATATATTTTTTTAGAGAAAACTGTCTAAACAATACTACATCTTTTGGGCTGACTAAACTTTAGTAGCCTGTTGTTTAATCTATCAGAATGATACCTCAACTATGGAGCCCGGCCAAATATTAATACTTAGGTTACTGTTCATCCATTAATTTCATAAATCTGATTTAAATTTCAGGGGTAAAATGGTCCACCTCCACATAAACCCTAAACCCCAAATTTCTACCAAAATTCTCTCTCCTTCTTCCCTTTCTCTCACAAATCTTTGTGTTTTTTTAATGCCTAAACAAAATGTATTAGGGTTTTGGATGGTTTGGAGAATGGGCGAACACAAAGTCTGTCTCGTCTGTACTCTGGACATTTTGTTAATCAATGTGTTTAAATTAAAGAAGAAGGTCTAAACTTAAAAATGTTTGCCTATTGTAGTAATGATTTTCAAAGCAAGCTGCAAAAACTGGAAACCTCATCTGGCTCCAAACACTCTATCACACAAATAAGTAGAAAATAGATTTCCACATCCTTCAGCTTATCAAGTTGCTCCACCATTTGATTAATGTAACCAAACAACAAGATTATGAGCTCGCGAGGTCATTACCGGTCAGAACAGAATTGCTAGCCTAGGTTCAGTTATGAGCAAGTGCTTATCAGTTGGTGGGAGGATATCCATGAAGACTGAATTTTCCGAAGAAGAAAGGAATATGTTGCGCTGGAAAACATTAAGTCTTATTTGAACATGAAAAACATAGAGATTCTAGAGAGAAAGGGGAGAAAGGAGAGAGAACATTGGTAGAAACTTGGGGCTTGGGGTTTATGTGGAGATGAACAATTTTGCCTCTAAGATTTAATTCAGATATGTGAAGTTAACGGATGAACAATAACCAGCTATTAAGATGTGGAAGTTAACGAATGAACAATAACCTATGTATTAATCTTTGGTCGGGCTCAATAGTTGAGGTACCGTCGGACTCAATGGTTGAAGTACCTTTTTGATAGTTTAAACGACGAGTACTAAAGTTTTGTCAGCCGATCTTACTATTAGACAATTTTTTTGTTTTCCTTGATTGTCATGAACAAATAATTTTAAAACAATTTTTTTACTTTTTTTTTCCTTTTTACCATGGATCAGATTTTATAGGCATGGTTCTTCTTGATGTTCACTTATGAATTTTTTGTTTCTTGATTTAAAGGCCTCCAGTCACCGAGTCACTGCCCTTCTTCGTGCTTCTTCTGCTTCCACTTCCTACTCTTTACTTGTCAGTTATGACTGATTCATCAAACTCTTCTACAGCCGCCACCATTTCTGATTCTCCATCCGATAAGCCAGCGCCGATTCCGGCACCGGAAATCAAGCGATCTTGGGGAGACGAAGTTGACGATGACGATGCTGAGTCTGAAGCTCCTTCTTCCTCCGCTGCCGAAAAGGAAGCACCCGAACTTGACGTCGCTGCTCTTTCAATCGAAGACCCCAATATTCTCGATGAGCCTGATGATTCCAACATCCGAGCGGTAAAGCAAACCAACTCTTTTACTATCAAGAGACTGTTAATTGTTTGATGTTTTAGGGCTTTTGCTGAAACTTGATTTAATTTGGGGATTTAGGTCACAACAGGTGAAACACCGTACACATCTGCAAAGAAATTCGAGGATTTGAACCTGACGGATGAGTTGTTGAAGGGCTTATATACGGAGATGCGATTTGAAAGGCCTAGTAAGATCCAAGCTGTGACACTGCCTATGATCTTGACCCCTCCGCACAAGAACTTAATTGCACAAGCTCATAATGGATCTGGTAAGACGACTTGCTTTGTTCTCGGCATGTTGAGCCGTGTGGATCCCAAACTGAAAGCACCTCAGGCACTATGTATGTGCCCTACTAGAGAACTGGTGATACAGGTGCACTTAATGCTTCTTCAATAGATACTACAATCTCAATATATTTTTGTTTGCTGTTTCTTTCTGAAAGAGTTATCTGAAGAAGTTCTTGTATAATGCTGTGACAGAATTTGGAGGTTTTGTCTAAAATGGGGAAATATACCGGCATTAGTGCCGAACGTGCTGTCCCAGAATCTGATAAGGAAGAACGTGTTCCAGTTCATAAACGGGGACCTATTACATCTCAAGTAGTAATTGGAACGCCAGGGACCATAAAGAGACTGATATCATACAGGAAGCTGTCTCTTGTTCATATGAAGATCCTTGTCTATGATGAAGCTGATCATATGTTGGCGGAGGTAAGTTTTACCCTGTTCTCTTTGTTTCACAAATTTTTGTCTAGTTCCTACCTGGTTCTATGTGACGGCAAAAGTGGAAAAATAAAAGACAATGATGGGAGGAGTATCCTAAGTCATTAGTAGTAATAGTATTGATTAAATGGTTGTGGGATTATAATAACATTTATAGATAGTGTATTTCTGACTGTTGTTAGGGCCATTCCTTTTAAAATTTTGAAATAGTTAGAAGTTTGCTACTTCTGATGGATTCTTGCACCTTTATTCCTTGTGATTGAAGATCATAATTGAAATTGATCACTTGTTTTTGGGTTTAGATTCCATATTTCTTGCATTATTGAGTTCTAAGATTGGAGACCTCATTTATATGGCCATGTATTTCTGTTGTAATTTCCTGTGATAACAAAGATGATTGTAGTATTGAAAGTTGTGTGATTTGGCCTAATGCTTATTCTTATCATTTGTATAGTGTTTTTGATAAATGGCTGTCATGTTGCAATTACACAGGATGGTTTTAGGGATGATTCGTTGAAGATCATGAATGACATCAAGCGGAGTGGTGCAAATTGCCAGGTTCATTGCAATCTACTGTCTCCTTGAGTATTTTTTTTTCTGTACTCATGAAGGATGCACGCTTTACCCTTTTGTTATGCTGTAATAATGATCGGCTTAGCGAAGATCATTTAGGATTAGCAATAAGAGTTGGTAATCAGACTTGATAGTGATTGTGATTAAAAGGAGATAAGCACCACTATTTCAGTCATTTGATATATTGAATCTCAGAGTTTCAATGTGGTACATCTACTTTATTTGGTAATATGGCACTTGAATCAGTATAGGGTTGCAATGACTGTGAATGCACTTCTTCTCTTCCCCATTTGCATGTGGAAGCCATGTTCTTGGGAAAATCACTACTGGCTCTATCTATACCTTCTGTTTTGCTTATTTTCCCTTGTCTGCTTTATTTTTTCAGGTGCTACTATTCTCTGCCACATTCAGCGAGACAGTTAAGAGCTTCGTTACAAAAACAATTCAGGACTATAACCAGCTGTTTGTTAAGAAAGAAGAGTTGTCCTTAGATTCTGTGAAACAATTCAAAGTACATTGCCCTGATGAGCTGACTAAGATTCTTGTCATCAAAGACAAAATATTTGAGCTGGGCCAAAAGGTTGGGCAGACAATTATATTTGTGCGTACAAGGAATAGTGCAAGCATGCTTCATAAGGCACTTGTAGAGTTTGGATATGAAGTGACTACTATTCAAGGTGCCCTTTCTCAAGAAGACAGAGACAAAATAGTGAAGGAGTTCAAGGATGGACTTACACAAGTTCTTATATCTACAGATCTTCTTGCCCGGGGATTTGATCAATCAGAGGTCTATATTTTAGCAATTAGTTTTTCCATATCTCTTTCGTACTTGAAGCCTCAAATGTGTCTAGAAACTGAAGTGGTTTTATCGCATGCAGGTGAATGTGGTAGTTAATTATGATCTTCCAATGAAGTACGATCCCCGTCCTGGTTACCGATCAGATCCTGAACCTGATTGTGAGGTGTACTTGCATAGAGTGGGACGGGCAGGGCGTTTCGGTCGTAAGGGTACGTTTTGAGATGATTTATGTTCCTCCATTTCTAATAAGTGTTATAAACTTTCATATTTGGACAAGGATTGAAGCAAAATGTCATAAATTATAAATCCGGAACATAGATGAAGCAGTTTGAGGATCTCAATTTTATCCACTTAAATGACTTGATAGTTGTGTGATGCAGGAGCTGTATTTAATTTGCTGTGTTCTACTGTTGACAACCTGCTGATGGAGAAAATAGAACAGCACTTCAAGATGCAAGTTGCACTGGTAAATACTAAATTTACTCGAGCTGATGTGAGATTTAGCAAATAATTATTTTTGTTTCAACGCGTAATGTCACCTAAAGTATCTGTTTGGTGACGTTGTTTCAGATTCCTTCGTGGAACAGCGAAGAGGCCTTTGAGGCTGCTCTGAAGGAGGCTAAGTTGCTGTGAAACGAAATAAAATCATTGGTGAACAGCTTTTTACATGATGTTTACATGCAATTTGCGTGTTTGGGATCAAAGTTGTATGAGGCTTATAGGTTGATATTCTTAGAGAGATCAATTGTTGAGTACCCAATATGCAGTGGTTGTTGAGCGTGTCGAATTTGTTGCCATCCATTTACGTTTGTTTTGATTGATTCATTTGTAGTTAATCTCATTTAGCGTGGAGCCACCAAGAAATGCAAAGAAATGAGAGCTGCAGCCACTGAACTTGCTGAACTAACAAACAAGCTTGTTTGTAATTGCTACGGCCATATTTGTCGACAATGATCGTCCATTTGAGAGTGTAATGGCAATACAGTATACAATACTTATGCTAGCTTCAGTATAAGTACTAGTATATTGGCATTACAACGTTCTAAGGGAAGTATAGCTGCATGTACAAGTATGTAGATGGATAGACACTCGGACTTGAATATGTATACTAAGCCATATCGTCCTGAGATTAAGGGAAGACACGCTTTTTATTGATATACTTGTAGGCTGTTTGGAGTCCCGCTACCTCTACCCGAAGCACCACCAGCTCCATGGCCAGATCCACTTGATCCACATCTCGACCTGGATCCAAATCCGTACCCTTTTCTTGCTGTGAGATTACACCTCCATAATTTGCCCGTCTAAGAAAGTTTCCTCTCTTAGAATTGGACCATTGTTGTTTGATTTACATTTCCTCAATTTTAACCACTACTTTTTTAATATTAGTTTTAACATAATATCCATAACGCTCAAAAGCAGTATAAATTTTCGGTCACAATCTCATGTCTCACTCGAGGTTAACTGTCATAAAAAAAGCTATAATCAAAAGGATTAACCAATAATTTTAAGTTAGAGTTCACAAATCAGAAGACTAAGCGTGGATAAGGGGAAGGGGACTGAAAATTTGTATTGTCCCAAATGATCTTACCTATTAATTTGTGAATCAATTGCCAGGTTTTGTTCATTGTCACTTAATAATTTTCTTTTATAGGAATTTATTAATTTTATAGGATTTTTTGACATCTTTAGTCTACTCGCCTTTCCTATAAATAAAAACACTATTTCTTTTAAAATCCTTAGTCGTCTTTCCTACTAAGAAAATCACTATTTGATTTTAACATCCTTAGTCGACTTGTCTTTCCTGCGAAGGGATTTGGATCCAGGTCGAGACAAGTCGACTAAGGATGTTAAAATCAAATTCAAATTTTATAGCTAATTTGTTTAAAACAAATTCAAATTTATTGTCCTTCCCTTCGTTAGGAAACACGAGTCGAGTTTAGGTATGATATATTTATCTACACTAGCTTGTCATGCTCCTTAAATCTTAATCATTTGTCTATTAATCCAACGACTATTATATGTTCTCACCAATCAACAATGGTAATTAATGTTATTTTCAGACTTTTATGAACACCATCCTTTCACCCATTAAGTGAAAAAAATTAGTATTTTAATGGATGTTGGAAAAGTGGGAGACAAAGGTATTAATTAGGGGGTTTATTTATTTATTTATTTATAAAAATTATAATGAGAAAATTTAGGTAGTAGGGCACTTTTTGTTTCACATATACTAACTAGACCCTCTATTTTTACTTAAAATTTTAAATTAAAAAAATAATTAACTAAAGGGCATAAGGAGAAACGTAAAAATAAAAATCCTATAAATTTCACGATTCGGATCTAGTTATACGAAACCCTAAAACCAGACAAGAAACTAAAACCGTCTAGCCTCAATCGGATCTCTACATCTCCTTCCCCTTTCGTCGACCGGTTGAAGCCCTTTGCCGCCAGTAGACGAGCCTCGCTGCCGGCCGGCGCCCTGCAGTTCGCGAAGAAGGATATTGCGCGGAGATAAGCGAGAGAAGAACATGCGTTGCCGGAACCGTCGCCGCAGAAGACTCGCCCCGTCGCCGCATTAGACTCGCCTCGGCGAGTAGATCGCCCCGTCGCCGCCAATAGATGAGCCTCGTGCCGGCCGGAGCCTTGCCTTCGTCTGAACTGCCAATCAATTTCTCACTCCCAGTAATCTTTCTACTCTTTTTTTTTCCCTTCACTCTGTTATCCTCCTGTCCAACTCACTTTTGTTTTGATCTTCAATTTATTTTATTTCATTGCTTGCAAGGATAAGGATGATATGGCTATGTTTCACACTTTCATGGTGCAATTTGTGTTTTTGATTTTTTTGCAATGACTGTATTTCATGGTGCAGGATCTCCGCACTGAGCACAATAACAATATATTTTGAGAGAATCTCTAATTACGGCAGTTAGGGTAATTAGGGTTTTTCAATAGCATTATGCTAATTAATTTTATTTCTTAAATTTGAGTAAATTGTAAAAGAACGCCTATACTTTGTACTTATATAAATGGTCCATATCTTTAGAATTTGTAAATTTGTCCTTACAAGAATAACTACAAGATATAATTTAATTTTATAATTACACAAAATGTCTCAACCGTTTAATTGTGTAACTCGATGTGCTTGGGCTTGTGTAACTCGATGTGCTTGGGCTTGTGTAACTCGATGAGCTGGGCTTGTGTAACTCGATGAGCTTGAATTTGTGTAGCTCGACATTGTGTAAATGCATGACGGACTTGTGTAATTAAAAAATGACGGAATTTGGTAAATGACGGATTTTTGGGCTTGTGCAACTCGTTTGAGCTTGGGTAATTCAACCATGTGTAAACAACGGACCGGATTTGTGTAAATGACGGACTTTTGGTTATGTGCAACTCATTTGAGCTTGGGTAACTCAACCTTATGTAAACAAATGATCGGGCTTGTGTAATGGAAAGATGAAGGAATTGTGTAAATGACGGACTATTTGTGTATTAATATTATGTATCGACTAGACAATACACAAGAACGCAATACATAAATTAGGAGGTCGAAATTTAGCTTAATATTGTGTAATTAAAAATTATGTATTCACATTATGTAAGTGAAATTGTGTATCAATATTCTGAAAGAGTTGTATTTTTAACTTGTTGTCACTGAGGAATATGTTTTTCGTAGGGTAAACATTAAAGATGTGTTGAATGAGTACTAGTTTAGTTTTTTAACCTGCTGTCACTGAGTTGTATTTTTTGACATTACGTCAATTTTAGGTAGCATTTGTTTAAAAAACTGGGTTATGTCTTTCCAGTTAGGAAAGAATTTTGAAGATTTAGAGTTGGATCTTCATTGATTGTTGTCGATGATAAGTTATATTAGGAAGCAAAAACCACTAGGATATGCCAAACTTGCCCCAACATTCAATCATGAGAAGTCTTTTCTTCACAAGTGTGGAGAGTCGTGGTTAAAAGAATATAACCGGAGTCAAATGTTACTTGATATGTGGTAACTTTAAACCTAGTTCTAAAGGATGTTGAGTAAATTTTATCATCTATATACTTGATAAATACACAAGGATTGAAGTGTTTGGTCTAATTGTATATTCGCCTAGGCGAATTGATTCCCTCTATTATAGATGTATTTTAGATATATATACTTGGATCATCTTCACTTGTTAGCTAGTTCAAATGATATGATTTCCTTCCAACTGCTTCCATTGATCTTGGGTGTTGTGTTATGATGAAAGTTGCACACTAGGTAAAATAAAATGTAACTTCAAGCTTGAGTGACTATTCTTCCTTTCATATCTAATGTTTGATTTTCAGAGTTACTAGTGGCTTAGAATAGGCACTTAATCGGTTGTATATGCAATATAGCAATATAACCATCAATATATGCAGAAATTGTAGCTTCATAGATTAGTAGAATATTGTAGTGTCGAAATCAGTAGACTATTATAATCTGAATTGTAGTTTCATAGATCAGTAGAATATTTTAGTGTCGAAATCAGTAGAATATTCTAATATGAATTGTAGTTTCATTGATCAGTAGAATATTGTAGTGTCAAAATCAGTAGAATATTGTAATCTGAATTGTAGTTTCATAGATCAGTAGAATATTGTAATATGAATTGTCACAGTTTTGGCAACTTCATGTTGTATTTGACCTACTGTCACTTGATTATCAAATATTAACTTCTATACTTCATGACCATTGAGTAAGTGTTGCATTCAACCCACTTGTGTGCACATGCTGACACAGTTTTGATGCTATTTTACCTCCTGTCATGATGTTATTTTACCTCCTGCTATTGATTTTTTTTTGAAATTTAGCGTAATTTTGTAAGACTATGAACTGCAACTGTGCATACTTGCTATTAACTTTCATGTTCTATATATTCAAATTTCAGATGGAGTCGAAGGATTTTGATTTAAACGTTCCGTTTTGTCAAGAAGTGGATGAATTTAGTGAAAATAATGAATTTGTGCATTTGGAAGATTTGAATTCAGATTATGTTGAAAGTGAAGTTGATGATATGCTGCCGGAAATTTGCACTATTGATTCTGAAGATCAATTAAGGAAAATTGTTGGAGAAATAAACGGAGAAGAAAATACCAAAGTTGATGTGATTGCGCTGCCTTGTGTGGGGTCTATATTTTCTTCGGCCGATGAAATTTTGGATTATCGTCATGAATATCGTAGGGATAGCGGATTCAAAATACTAGTTAGAAGCTCCGAAAGTAGGAAAGAGAGTGTTGATGTTCCTGCGAAACACATTGAGAGAAACCGTCATGTAAAGAATTAAAACAATTGCTTACGGTTAAGGCTGGTTTGTTCCAAATACGGTTCATTTACATCAAAGTCAAAGCATCCGGGAAGACCGAGTAGTAGTTGTCGGACTGCTTGTGAGTAGTAGTTGTCGGACTGCTTGTGAGTTTAATGACACGTTCGTTGTTCCGGTTGGAAAGAACTACTCTACTTTTGTGGTGCGTTATGGTGGGCAAAATAATGTTCCTTTCGATGAGAGGGGTTGTAGAAACTTAATAGCTAGAGAGAGGTGGTTGAATTTGTAGAAATGTGACTTTGTAGCAATGAACACTTACTTTGATAATATGATGTCAAGTGGAACAAACTTCTTCTACAGTTATCAGACATATGAGGACCGCGCCTTGAAAAATATATTTTGGGCAAATGGACGTAGCAGGGTCGCTTACAAGGATTTTGGAGACATTGTGTCTTTTAACATTACGTATGTGAAAAAATAGGTATAGGATGTTGTTCGCTCCGTTTATTGGTGTTAATAACCACGGACAATCAATCTTATTTGGGTGTGCATTGTTGGGAGGAGAAGATACGCCGAACTTTGTATGGTTGTTCAAAACGTGGCTCGAGTGTATGAATAACAAGGCACCAAAGGGATTTTTAAGTGATCCATGCAAAGCTATTGATGAGAAATTTTATAATTCGTATATATTTTTATATATATTGTCAAGTTTATTTCTAACTAAGGATTTTGTTTTCAAGGAATGCCATCGCATAGGGTTTTACAAATAATAAGCACAGATGGTGTATATGGCATGTGATGGGATACACTAGCTAACATTTGAAGGAAAATGGAAGCGCTAAGTGGAATGATATTTTAAGAGGGTTAAAAAGTGTATTGCACGATTCACTCACTACCTCCGAGTTTGAGATATACTGGCGGGATTGGATAGAGGCGTGTAGCCATGAAGGGAATAAATGGTGTACAACAATGTTTGAGTATAGGCACATGTGGGTGCCTATTTATTTTAAGTATTCATTTTGGGTTGGAATGTCAAGCACACAGAGAAGTGAGAGCATGAATTATTCTTTCAAGGGGTTTCTTAATATAAATACATCTCTCAAGCAATTTGTGGGGCAATACGGTATGGCACTTGCTAAGAGGGTTAGAGAGGAGGACAAGGCTGTTTATGAGGCCAAGGATAGCCCAATCTATCATGCAACCGAGCATGAGTTTGAGCATATATTCCAAAGGTTATACACAAATAAGAAGTTTGTCGAATTTCAGGATGAAGTAAAAGAGATGACATATGCAAGCACCAAGAAAATTGAAGATGATAGAAGGAGGTTTGTGTACGAGATTTTGGTGAGAAAGGTGGTTGATGGACGTATAACACGTAGAAGTTATCATGTTGCAGTGGATCGAGATACACTAGATATTAAATGTGATTGTAAAAAATTTGAGTTCAAATGTATAATGTGTAGTCACTCACTTTGTGTTCTTCATGTTGAGGAGATACAATACCTACCGAAAAGGTATATCTTTGATCGATGGAAAAAGGAGTTGCCAAGAGAGTATTTGAAGATCCCCGTTCCTTACTATTCCTTGTTGAAGATGAAGCCGAATGAAATGTCAAGGTACGAGGCAATGAAGTCTGAGTTTGAGAGTTTGTCAACTTTGGAAATGAAAAATGAATAATTGTATACCGAGATATTGGGTATCATAGCAGAGGCAAAACAAAAGGCGAAGGGAGTTTGTGAACGTCATGGACTAGAGTTGCGTTTAGTAGGCAACATCGGGCGAGTATATGGTCGACGTTTAGGGAGGAATGTCAGCTGTGAGATGGATGCTACATGCCCAAGCAGCATAGCTAATCATGTGACCGACCCGATTGATAAGAGGGGAAGGGGAAGACCTCGTAGCAGGAAACTAGGGTACAAAAATGATAACGGTTCAAGGAGGAAAATATCAAAGAAAAATAACAATGCAACAGTCAACCCAATTACATCGCATGTATATTTGAACTTTCAATATTTATTTAATATGAAAGGAGTGATGAAATTAAGTTATAACAATTCTAGGTTTATGTTGCAGGATCCTCAAGTATCATATGGGGCATTTAAGAATGTATTACTTAATCCGCCATTTCAAATTCGTTCGGTGAGAAACTGCTATAGATTAAGTGTTGTTATGCTTAATTGTAAATTTTTTTTATTTTGGGACATTTCATTTTGCAGGATTATGGGCATGTTTGAGGCTATGTTGATTTGTAGGATTATGGCCATGTTCGGGTTTCAGGTTTTTGGAGATAATTAATTGTCAATTGTCAATGTTTTGGAGATAATTAATTGTCAATTGTCAATTTTTGAAGATAATTATACTCTTCTGTTTATGTATTTTGTCTACTGCTGTCATCTCAGTTTTATTTGTCTTATGCCAATTGTCTTCTGTCAATGGTTGTTTACATTCTGTCATGTTTTTGCTCTTATTATTTTTACCGTTTGTCAATGATTTTTTACCTGTTGTCTTCTTTCAAATTGTCTTCTGAATGAGTTTACCGGTTCTATTGATTTAACTATGTAACTATGTAAATTGCCTTCTTTCAATGGTTTATTGATTTGGATCTTGGAGTAAAATGTCTTCAGAATGAGTTTATTGGTTCTATTGATTTAACTATGTAACTATGTAAATTGTCTTTTGTCAATGGCCTTCTGTCAAATTGGTTCTATTGAGTTTACTGATTCTATTGATTTAAGCCCTTTCTGAAGCAAATTTACACAGTAAACCATAAAAGCATAACCCCTTTCCGTGAAAGGTTATGAGCGAGTTTGAGCATAAATTATAATTTGAGCCCAGTTGGGCTTCAACTGAAGGAGTTCATTACATTAACACAACAGGTAAACAACCATACAAGCATAACCCTTTCCTTGTGAATCTGTAAAAAGTAATTCAGTAATTGCTCCAATTGTGGTCATTTGTCGATAAATCATGTAAAAATGTAATTCGGTAATTGTCTTCTTTCAATGGTCTTCTAATTTATATTGAGCACAACCAATAAATTATACTGTTTTGTCAATTGTTGAGTTTGAGCATAACCACAAAAGAGTCATAACCATAGACATTTACAGATGAGCATACAAGCATAACCATTGTTGTCAAAACTTGCTTTGTGACACATACATAAACACACATGAGCATACAAGCATCCAAGCTGATACATTAATTTAAATTCCAATTCAATTCGGTCAAGTACCATACAAGCATCCAAACTGATACATTGATTTAATCCAAAAGAGGCAAAACTTGCTTTGACTAAAACCATACAAGCATCATGAATATAAACATAAATCAAAGAAGCAACAACATCCTATTATTAAGCATATCAAAGTAAGCTTGTTTTTCTTTATCATTCTCGAACTTGAACTGAGCTGTTGAGGCTTTTGTAGTTAAACTCTCATGCTAGACCTTCTCCACTTCATTGGCTAACACGTTATTCGACCTTTGTAGTTCAACAATCACACTTTGTAATTCTTTCTTCTCCTTAACCAATTCTTGGATGACTAATGTGGATCTTGGAGTAAAAGGTCGTCAGCCCATTCAAAATACTTGCATTTCCGATCTGAATAATACAAAGAACAACCATAAAATCTTCTACCGTAGTGGTCATTTGTTCTTGCAATGGCATAGCTTGCTTCCAACCCATGATGACAAAGCCTATGGCGTGAATAGGCGGAAGAATTACTTGATCTTGACATAAGATTAATCTCCCTTTGAAATCCCCTTCAATCGACCTGCAAACCTTGAATCTTCCCTTGGAACATACCTGCAAACTTTCAATATTGACCTACAAACTTCAATCGACCCGCAACATTCAATTTCCATAAAGCCCTTATTTGTTGTGAATGAGTGAGTATTTACGAAGAAGATACGATACTTGTGTGCAACCTTCAAAATCCCCTTCAATCGACCTGCAAACCTTGAATCTCCCCTTGGAACCGACCTGCAAACTTTCAATATTGACTTGCAAACTTCAATCGACCTACAACATTCAATCTTCCATAAAGCCCTAATTTGCTGTGAATGAGTGAGTATTTACGAAGAAGATACGATACCTGCGTGCAACCTTCAAAATCCCCTTCAATCGACCAGCAAACCTTCAATATCGACCTGTAAACTTCAATCTCCCCTTGGAATCGACTTGGAAACCTTCAATCGACCTGCAAAGGTTCAATCGATTGTGAAACCAAAAAACCTTCCATTCGGCCCTAATTTGTTGTGAATTAGTGAGTTAGGGCCTGTTTACTTGTAGCTTATTTGTGTTTCATTTAGTTTATAAACCCTGAGTTTAAATTTTATAGGTGTTTACTTAGGGATTGGTTTATTTCTCTAGGGATTTATATGGGTTTATAAACCACTCAAAAATAAACTTTTCAAATCAAGGTTATATTTGCTTCCATGAGTTTTTTTTGTTTAAAATCCGATTTTGGCCTTGCCATCTTGATATTATTTGTTCATCCTTGGGTATTCAACGTTATTGTTTGGTTTTTTTAGGAGCATGAGAGTCTTTTGAAGTAAAATAAACTCCAAGTAAACAACCTTATCTAGTTTATTTATATAAACCCATCAAGAAATAACCTTGAAAATAAACTATAAACCCATATAAACTCATTTAGTTTATAAACTCGAAAATAAACTAATCTGCAAGTAAACAAGCCCTTAGTAACGAAGAAGATAGGAAAATTGCGTGCAAAGGGGTTTTATTTATTTTTTAAGCATAGGTCCGTCGTTTCATTTACCCCTTTAAAGACACTAGTAAAAGCAATCAAATCCCGCTCTTTCAA
Organism: Fagopyrum esculentum; assembly: GCA_033239045.1. Lineage (NCBI taxonomy): Eukaryota > Viridiplantae > Streptophyta > Magnoliopsida > Caryophyllales > Polygonaceae > Fagopyrum > Fagopyrum esculentum. The sequence goes on along the minus strand of BSUD01000001.1, from coordinate 135,294,638 downwards.
CAATAATTTATCATATTTGATCTTTTGTTTGAAAAATATAAAAATAAATTTCACCTTTTGTTTTAAAACTTTTAAAAGCCCGCCCCTTCGAACTAGTAAAGCCCCTTCAAGTCTTCAACCCTAGACTTTTTTTTTGTTTTTTTTTGGAGCATTTTTTTTAGCATTAGACGTTTTTTTAAATTATAAAAACCTATAGTTTGTAATATTTCAAAAACCTTTGGCTTATGTAAATACCCTAGTTGCTAGTCTCAGAATAAACGTTACTTGAATCGATATGAGATATCAATTCGCTAGTTGTTATTCACAAAATCAACATTACTCGAATCAATATGAGATATCAATACCCTAGTTGCTAATCACAGAATCAACCTTAGTCGAACCGATATGAGATATCAATACCCTAGTTGCTAGTTTCGGATAAACCTTAGTCGAATCGATATGAGATATCAATACCCTAATTGCTAGTCTCGGAATGAACCTTAGTCAAACAGATATCAATATCCTAGTTGCTAGTCTCGGAATGAACTTTACTCGAATCGATATGAGATATCAATACCCTAGTTGCTAGTCTCAGAATAAACCTTAGTCGAATCGATATGAGATATCAATACCTTAATTTCTAGTCTCGGAATCAATGTTACTCGAATCAATATGAGATTTCAATACCCTAGTTGCTAGTCTCGGAATGAATGTTACTCGAATCAATATGAGATATCAATACCCTAGTTGCTAGTCTCGGAATGTACGTTACTCGAATCGATATGAGATATCAATACCCTAGTTGCTAGTCTCGGAATAAATCTTATTCAAATCGATATGAGATATCAATACCCTAGTTGCTAGTCTCGGAACCAACGTTACTCGAATCGATATGAGATATCAATACCCTAGTTGCTAGTTTCGGAATCAACCTTAGTCAAACCGATATGAGATATCAACTTTGTTTTGTCATACCCATATATTTTTTTCACTTCCATTTTTTACTCTTGATAATCATGGAATTGACTTGTTTTTTTCACATCCATTAAACTATTAATTTTTACACTTCCATTTTTCATACCATATTGTTCTTTAAAACGTTTTTTCCCCTACTTGATAATTATGGAATCAACTTTGTTTTGTCATACCCATATATTTTTTTCGTTCATAATTTGTTAATTTTAAAAGTTGTAGTGATTTGTAAATTAAAAAATTAACTAAACATATAAAACTTGTTTTTTTCATTCCCATACATGTCCATTTTTTATTCATAATTTTAAATTTTAAAAGTTGTAGTAATTTGTAAATTGAAAAAATTAAATAAACATATAAAACTTGTTTTTTTCATACCCATATATGGCCATTTTTCGTTCATAATTTATAAATTTTAAAAATTGTTGTAATTTGTAAATCGAAATAATTACCTAAACATATAAAACTTGTTTTTTTCATACCCATATATGACATATATGACCATTTTCATTTGAAGAACTGTTAGGTGAATATAAAGGATAAAAAATACTCTAGATAGGGGGCTGAATAGAGTATGAGAACTTTTCGCAAAAACCCTATCTCAAGGCTTTGAAACTTATATCAAAGGCCTTGATGTCAATATGAGCTCTTTGTGACACACTTTGATTTCAAGGGCTTTGAAACTGATTTCAAGGGCCTTGACTCTGCTCACCTGCAAAACAAAGTTAGTCACAGTAAAACAGATAAAGTGCGGAATGTAAAAGATCGATACGAGGATATGTTTACGAAGTTCGGCTCTAAATAGCATACTCTCCGTCCCAGGGTATAGTCATAGGATCTAACTATCTATTATCAGCTTCAAAGAGTCCTAGATACAAACTAGAAGAAATCCCCTTCTTCTCTCATTGTAGCCAACGCTACGATCTAGCTTCAACTCTTCACCTTGCTATAATAGCCCAGTTACTTCGCAGAGTACCACACATTCTAGTATAACACTCTTTAGATATTTCAATGGAGCTCTCGAGTTTTATCTCTCTAGGGGATAACGCTTTAAGTAAAGGAGAGAAAGAAAAACTGTTTGATCGAATGAAGATGTTTTGGATCGCTTGAAGACTTTTGATGTTTCCGTGTAAGCTTGTGTCTTGTTCTTCAATCGACATCTTCATTTATAGACTTCTATGGAGAGGTCTTCTAGCCGTTGAGAAGATGACCGTTAAATATGATTCTTCTTCTTCCATGAAAGTTGCTTCTTGGTTGAGATGAGGTAGACGTTGTAGATCTTCTATCGTCTTCATATCCTTGAAGCACGTTGATCTCTCTTGTCCATAATCTTCTCGTATTTGTTGTGAAGATATTAAATTCTGTTTGAGAGAAGATCTTTGCGCTTTCGGTTGAGGATTGTTGCAAGATCCAGTTTCGAATCAAATCTTCCTTGGTCGGTTGGGATCTTCTTTGAGCATATCTTCTTAGAAGATCTTCTTTGATGCTTGGTAGATTCAGTTTGTTGAATTTTGAATTCCTTCAGCTGCGTTGTTCTGATTGGAGTTTCAAGGGCCTTGGATTCTGATCCCTTGAAATGACTTTCAAGGCCTCCGTTTGGAATCACTCTAAACTCTTTGTATGTCCCTTGTTTCCGATTTCAAGGCCTCCGAAGGTTCCTTGAAATGCGTTTCAAGACCTGCACATATCCTAAACAAACCACCAAACTAAACCAAGCAACTTGATATATAATTAATAAACTGTTAGCATATAAAACCACTTTATTTGTGCTTAAGTCTTCCATCATCATCACCTATACAGATATATAATCAAGGTGGAGTTTTCATCGTTCATAAGTTGTAAATTATAAAAGTTGTAGTAATTTTCAACCAATGCATGCTACATTGAAAAAGAACCCCAATTGACAAGAGCATGCTTTGTAGCCTACAACGTCCCAATAAATGTAAAATCTTGTTCTGATTCCCTATGGACTTCTCTACTTCTCTATAAAAAATACAATAAATAGGTATTGTCAATTGTGGTTTTTTCACTCCAGTCATCATCATTTCAACTACAATGGCATCTCCAAATCCATCTCCATCTCCAAGAACCCCAATTGACAAGAGCTCAACAAGTACTAGCAAGGGTATTTGCACGCCAGGAATCACTCCAGAAGGCATCCGTGTCCTCTATGAACGCCTCATGCAAAAACACTTGAGTTTTGTTGAGGAGTCAAGGCTCTACTCCGCATGCAGTTTTGAAGCCGACGTCAACAATTGGGTCGATCTTAAGAACATGATGGGAATGGATCCTCCCTTGCACGATCACCTAGTCCTCTTCAATGAAGACGCAAACAAAATTAGTCAAGTCATTCACACTCTAGTGACAACCACAAAGAAAAGATTGTCAATGACTAGCCCCAAAGGTTCTGCAAAGAAGAATAAGAATGAGAAGTGCACCAATGACAAGGTGAAGGAAGAAGCTAATGAGATTAAGAAGGAAGTTGATGAGATGATGAAGGAAGAAGCTATTGGGAATAACAAGGAACATAATGAGATTATTACAATTGATTATATAGAGATATCATTTCTCTTATTTATTAAGAAGCAACGTAGCAGTTATGTTTTTTATATTCTGAAATGGTCAATTCAATTTATTAGTTAGAGATTGTTTCTCTACTAATTCATTGAAAATTTTGTGTTGAATTAAGGCATTTTATATTAAGCTAGTACTTTTCCTATTTATAGCTTGGTGTTTATATGCAGTTTAGTGTCATAAGAAAAGTGACTATTATTACTGTCATAAGAAACCTGCAGATCAAAATAACAAACAGCTAACTGCAAGCAAATCTATGTTTTACAATTCTAAAGAGATTGAACCAAAAGCTAATTGATATTAGTGTCATAAAAAAATTGACTACAAGAAGTTAATTGATATTATTGACATAAGAAACATGACTACAAGTAGCTAACTATAGATAGAATACTGTCATAGAATACTGTCATAGAATATTGTCATAGAATACACAAAAGCTATGTTTTACAATTATGAGAAATACTGTCATAGAAAACAGATAGACCAATGTCATAGAATACACAAAAGCTATGTTTTACAATTTCGTGGTCCACAATACTGTCATAGAATCCAAATAGAATACTGCCATATAATACAAATAGAATATTGTCATAGAATACACAAGCTTATTGATATTACTGTCCAAATTCCATTCTTAGAACGCACAAATCATACAAAACTAAAGGAAAAACACAACATGAAAGGTATTGAACCAGATTACTGTCACAAGATATTGTCATAGAATACACAAGATTATGAGATTGAACCATCAGATCTATGTTTTACAATTCTAAAGAGATTGAACCATCACCGATTCTACAGAGATTCAAAAACTTTGCATCTACGATTCTAAAGAGATTGAACTAGATTCCCCTCTATGTGGAAAAACTTTTACAATTATGAGATTGAACCATCACCGATTCCAAACGAAAATCAACCAACCTCTCTTCTTTGCTTATCTTGGTTGAGCTCCACAAAATCTGGTTTTTTAATTGAAGTTCGCAACCACTGCAATTTGGGATTTCCCTTGTATTAGCAACATTATATTTATAAGAATCAACTATGAATTCATGGGGTGAGAAATTAGAGGAGGTGAGATTCAGAACTTCATGAGGTGAGAAATTAGAGGAGACTAGGGTACCAAACTTACCTCATGTGAACATTTAGTTGATGTTGGAGGCGAATTGCTCATCGAAACAGTGCTTTGATAATTTGAGAAGGTGAGGTCGATTTGCTCATCGAAACAACGCTTTGCACCGGCATCGATTTGAGGAGGTGAGGTTGCTTCTGTACCGGCATCGAATTGCTCATCCAAACTCTTCGAGCCTCTGGACTTCATACGGATGAAGAAGGGATGAACTTTTGCTTATCCGACGATTGAGTTTGGAGCATTCTGGACTTCAAACCACATGGACCTTGACAAAATATTAGGCCCATTGAATTGCTCCTTCAAACCATATGGACCTTCACTTATATTAGGCCCATATATCATGTTATCCAATTAGTTGTATTATGGACCCATATATGGTGTGCTGGACTTGGATTTTGTAGTCCATAAAATTGTGTTGGACTTTGATATTGAAGTCATTGATCAAATTAGGCTCATGTATATTAGAAGCCCATATAGTTATAATTTTTATAAAAAGATAAATAAACCCCATAATTAATATCTTTGTCTCCCACTTTTTCAACACCCATTAAAAAACTAATTTCTTTCACTTAGTAGGTGAAAGGGTGACCCACCTAGTGGGTCACCAAAACAATGTCCGACTTTTATGAACCCTATAAATAATAAATCAAAATCATGCAACTTTTTACACATATCTTAGTATCTATCTTATTCAACAACCAACAATGGTAATTAATGTTATTTTTTAAATATTTTTATATCACTATATTTATGTTTTGTTTATCTTTATATATAAAAAGAACACATAATGCAACAAATTAGGGTTGTCAAAGTTTCTAAAACCATGTAGTTTTTTTATGGAAATCAGAAACTAAATCATTTTAGGTATGCGGTTTAGATATTATATTTTTAAGAAATTGAACCACTTGGAATTGAATCGCAAAGCAACTATTTGGAACCAAACCACAAAGGAACCGTTCAGAACTAAACCGGAGCCGTTTAAACTAGAATACAACCATTTGAGACTGTGATTAGAATAAACCCAACCGGAACTAAAGTTGTTAAATTTTATATGACAAATTTTTTTTGCATCTAGATTTTATTAGTTAAGTGATAAAATCCATTTTAGCATACTTTCCACCATCATTCTTATCCATCCTTTAAGCATATAGTGTATATTTGCATCATATTATGGGTTTCCCCCCTTTCTTTTTGTATTTTGGAAATTTGCTCGTGTGTTCATTATATTGCACACATTATAGTCCTTCCATAAGCTAAAATGGAGTTATAAGTAGAAAAATGTCTACAACACACTAAGAATTGTCCCTGCTATCAAGAAAGTTGAGATCAAGACTGAATTGATTGAGATCCGAGAACGAAGTAATGAAGATAACTCAAGGCAATACATCGAATATGTTCTAAGGGTGAAATAATATGAAAAGGAAAAATAGCCAAAAGAGTCGTTGTTACGGTTCTTAGCGGTTAAGAAGTCCGGATTAGGAATGCCCATTTTACTGGAAAAAAAATTATGGAATAAAATATTGTTTTGATAATATTCCGGATTTTCTATTCCAAATTCGTAAAGTTTGGAGACCCAAAAATATAACCGCGTTTCAATTAATTAAATTGGATAAAAATTATCATATATAATATATATTTAAAATTTTAAAGTGAGATGGCGACTGATATGCATCTTCGGTATATTACGTTTCAAGTGAATCCAATTGAAAGTTCATCCTCATCCTTGAAAATTCCAATTACATAAAATGTGTGAATACACGTGATATGTGTATGTGAGAATGAGCTTGTTAACATATGGTAATAACCCATATAAAGCGAGACACATAAGTGCACTGGCTACACACATGGACTTGGGTAGAAATATATTCCGTATTAGCTTGAAATGGCACACCTGGATTGGCGTTAATTAGCTTGTATTGACAATAGGAATCCTAGAGTCATGGCTAGGATTCCCTCAATATTAAGAGTGGAGGGTGCGACATAAGCGAATAAGATTTGTCTGGTAACATGGGGTACCAACATAGGGGTTGGATCCATGGGACGATCATAGTGCAAATGAATAATAAATGGGTATCACCGACCAATAATAAGAATTTACATGAATGTTTCGGCCATAATTGCATGTCTATATAGTATGGATAGGTTGATGTGTTGCATATACTATATGTGTGATTAGTAGAATCTCTCGTGGACAAAATTTTGATCTTGATCTAATGGTTTATACCGACATATTTTTAGATATTCGTGCTCTAGGGATGTTGCATGGACGTTAGTTGCAAGATGTGATCCGTTGGGGCTATCATCCCCAAGGTTGGTTTGTTCTATTTGAGTTTCCCGCTTGTTGGCGGACGTGTGTGCTTGCCTATAAACAATGTTGTCAAATGTTGTTTTTTAGGACGACGATTGTGTTTTTACATCTATGAAGCTTATGTTGTCATTTTGGGTGCATATGCATGCGCATGGTTTTGTTGTGTGAACTTTTAAAATACAAGTTGAATGTTGTCATCAATTGTCCATGCTTCTTGTTGCAAGGTCCTATAAGTGATGTTGTTGTCAGGCTAACTGATGGACCCACCGTAATATCCCTAGCCAAGTGGCAACTTGGGTTATTAATAATCCGGGTCGTTACACCGGTCCCACCATGCATCTGGTTTGGACGCTATATCTTTCCTTTCTCTCAATCTTACTTTTTTTAGAGATAACATCACAACGTTAGTTGGAACATAGGTATTAACTTTTCAGTAATTTTATTCCTTAAAGATAAGGTTTAGTAGGATTAACCTCAAACCCTAGAAGAACGAGGTTTTAAATCCTCCTTGTAAATAAGGCTTTTCAACCATTAGTTTTTTAATCTAATTTTCATTCAAGAGTTTCGTCTTTGATACTATAAGTTGTCGACCTTGCCCTAAAAATCGGTCGATCACGGTAATTCCTTCATTAATATAAGTCAAAATCTTGTAAGTTCATGTCTTGTTGATTTCTCTTGTCCCAAGGTCTGATGAACCTGACTTTGTATGGATAATTTATTGTGTTGATAATGAACTATGTCCCTTTCATAAATGTCTTAACTCATGTGTTATGATAGATTATTGTTTGTTTATTGCAAGATGCGAAAGTTGCGCATAAATCTTTTTTTATTTTACATGTGCTTCAAAGTGTTAATTGTAAGAAACGCCAGTTGCGTGATTGATATTTTTCATATTTTGCAAGATGCGAGAGTTGTGCAAGATTGTTTCCTTTATATCATGATATATATCATATTTGGATATGATTATTAACAATTGAAATTTGAAATGCATTGTTCTTCTAGTGATTCAGATTTTGGAATGCTTTTATTTTTGTTGGATTGCAAGTTATGTTTACTCCCGACTTCCCTAATATTAGACGACTCGATACAAACTCTTTCTCTCCCTTATTGTTATTGATTCTTTGTTCTCATAACAATCCGTTGACTTGTGAACATCGCTCGGTTGACCTATATTGTTTTCTTCATTTACATGATTTTTTGTTTTATTCTATACAATCATACTACATCCGGTCTCAACCGGTTGGTTTAACCCTTTTTGTTGGCCAATCCTTATCCATTCGTGTTTTGTTATGGGATCACAATTAATCAGTAAAATTATTACTCCGTTTTCTTATATTCAATCTTGACCCTTTACTACAATCGAATCTTTTATTATTTGCAATATTTACAATATTTAAGGATGACATTTCAACCCTAATCATTTAGCATTTCATTTTGAAATCGTCGGTAACACACAAACCCAACAAACATTAGTCATGTATGTATTAGTCATGTATGTAGATGCTTTAATTTTCACATGGTTTATCTTACACAACTCTAGTTCTCTATAACTCAAATATTATAATAAAAGAGTACATTTTGTTGAAAATTTTGATTTAAGAACTAGTGATTCCAAACTATACCACTAATTTATTTATTAAATGTAAAAGTATTTTTAAAGTATTAAAAAGATGATCTGTTAAAACAAGTTTAAATGTAGACTTTTTTAAACCCTAAAAATATCGAATTATCATCATGCAATTGTCTGCACATATATTTATCTATCCAATTAATCCAACAACAAGCGATGGTAATTAATGTTATTTAAAAACTTTTTTCTTAACACTATTTATATTTATGTTTATATTTTATTTTACATTAAAGAACATGTGTCCCAATAGGTAAACTATTACCTTTTTATCAAAATATTATAACTTTAAATTATGGTAGTGCCACTTTATAAAATGTGAAATTGATTTGTAGGGTCAATATTTTTAAAATATATAATTTTTTATAATGAATTTTCGTGTATAGTTAGAGTCCAACCACTAGTATATATATATATGTAACTATATTTAGGATTTAATTTCATGACTTCCATATATTTAACTTGTTTGAAAATTTGTCTAAACATAACACATCATTAACATCCTTCTTGATGAAACTCATACAAGACTAAAAAATAGTGAGCAATTTTGGTAATTAAGCTTTTTTGAAAAATTATAGTAGTAACTAGGCTTTTTATTGTTTCAATTAATTAAATATACCCCAACCTTTTGTATTTATTCTCAAATTCTACACACTCTTCTTTCAAGGGGCACATTTACTAAACACAAAATTAGAAAAAACCTAGTAAACCAAATTGTTTCAAAAATAGTTGGGTAGTAAAAGAGGTAAGTAGACTTTTATTGTATTATTGTAGATTGAGTAGGCAATTATGTATCAATGGAGATAAACTAGACCCTTGCAAATTTACAAAAAAGATAAATTCTATAATAATTGAATATACTTTCAAAATTAAAAAGATTCTCTCCCTTAATTGTTTTAACTAAATAAAGAAAATGAGAGTTATTGCTATTCGTACCACAGTGAACATGTTATTCATACCGCTTGTACGACTACGCGTTGCGTAGCCGTAGTTAGCATTTTTTTCGTTTTTTAAAAAAAAATTAATTAAATTTGAGTGCCGGCGCAAGGCGTTGGCGCTCAAACCCTATTTTTTTCCCACGCAATTTTCACACTTTGCATCGAAAAACACCGGAATTTTAACCAGATTTACGATTTGAGCGCAAGCGCCAGGAGCCGACGCTCAAATAAATAATTTTTCTTTAAAAAAAAGCGCTTACGCCTACGCATGCTAGACGCATAGCTTGGATTGGTCTTAACGCTACGCGTACGCGATGCGTAGGCGTAAATGTGGTACGCATAGCATGAAACGGGTGGTACAAATAGCAATTTGGAGTGATCTCCTACAACTAAGGAATTAGTTTCAACATTCAAAAGATTATCTCCCTTGATTAATATGGCTGTTTTTTAATTAAATGAGGAAAATGAGAGTGGTTCCTTACAATTAAGGAATCAGTTTCAACCAGCACATTTTGTTTCAAAAATCATTGTGTTTGTACGATTGTTATTGAATTCAGTATATGAATTGACAGACATCGTTGAAGATCGGAATCGACAAACATATCATTTGATTTTAGGGTGATCGGTTTCTGCAATCTACTTCAATTTAGCGTCCCAAATCATTGATTGCTTTATTTGCGTCCAGATCTGTAAGGTGAGTTTTGTATTTCATATTATGTATTACGATGCGGGTTGTTGTTCAACCTTTTCGCCTTTTTTTTCATGGGTGGATTCGAAATTGTATTTTTGTTGTGTGTGAAAATTATGTACATAATCTTCACAGACAACACAAATTCTGTACATAATTTTCACAGACAACACAAATTATGTACATAATTTTCACAAACAACACAAATTTTGTACATAATTTTCACAGACATCACAAATTTTGTACATAATTTTCACACATAACACAAATTCTGTATATAATTTTCACAGACAACACAAATTCTGTACATAATTTTCGTGGAGATTTGTGTTGTCTGTGAAAATTATGTACATATTTGTGCTCCGATTTATGCTCAGAAACCGTATCCCGAAAAATTTATGTACAAATTTATGCTCCGAACGCAGGTTGAAGACGAAAAAGACGAGTGTTGTTGGAGTTGCGTTTGAAGAATCTCCACGAAAACAATGACGCTTATTTTTCGGAAGGAGTTGAGAGAGGAAGTTGAAGATGGAGATACGATTCCCATATCTTCAATTAATATTCAATTACCATTTTAATTTAGTTTATCTTTTTAATTTTTGACAGTTATTTATCCTCTTTAATAAAAGGCCCTTAAATAGATTCTCTTATTTAAGGAATTTTTAATTTTATTTACTTTTATTTTTTGGCTAGAAAATGTGTAACACCCCAAATTCTCGGAACTCGGGGAGCTACTGGTTAGGACCTCACAATGGGTCCCGACCTTGGTTTAACAACAACATTACTTGGATCTTACAACAAGGCACAAATGTATTTAAAACAATTTCTAAAACATAATATTTTTAATGGTATAAACGTACACATGTGACAGCCTTACAAACATATTTAAAGATACATAACAGGTATGACGTATGGAAGACTCCCCCGTCCCCATCTAATGAGTACGTGGACCCGGCTGACCATCCTTTCCGGATCTCTCTGCAACTGTCTATCTCTACAGATCTACAACACGGATAAACCGTTAGCTAACTATCCAAATATAAGCAAAATGATAACAGCACAAACACAAGCATAAACATAAATAAACAAACATCATGCTGGCACTCAACCAATTATTATCTGTTATTTAAGTGATTCACATTATTCAATTTAAGTTGTGGCACGAGAACTATTATTAGTTCTCGCCTCCGTTCCTTATCCAACTGGTGTAGGTATAGCTGACTTCCTTTGGTAGCATCACTACAAACCATGTGTGGACTAGTCCCGAAAGAAACCCCCAGCGCCCTGCGAGCTACTGAGCGGAATGCCACCGCCCGTTACTCTTAGGCCAAAATACAGGTCGGTATTTATATATATCACAACCTATCTCTCTACATGTCAATCACACACCACCATCATCATTTATACTCATATTTAGCAGTCAGCTAAGTAAGCCCAAAGGACTTACCTGTTATAACGCTCGACTCTTTAGTAACCACTTGCTCTGTAACTGTACCCGCTCAGTTGCCTGTTAAAGGCGATAAGTGTATTAGCACACTTTCACGTAGATAGAAGTCTAAAACTTCTGAGATTAAATAAGTATTAAGACGTACTAGTTACATTATTAGTTTTAGGGTAAAATGACCATTTTACCCTTGGTTCCGATTTTCTCGACGACCCTAAAATTCATGTCCAAACTCCTATTTGAAGTTCTAAAATATATCCTAACTCTTAGAATTTTATTAGGTGCGAAACTGACATTTTTCTTATGTTTCTATTTTTCCGGAAGAACCGAAAAAGGTTTAACTTCGGCTCTAAATATAAAATTCTTAACGGCTTATAAAATTTCCGAATTTAATATCTAGATCATCTATGAGGTTCTATCTAGCCTTAGAAGAAAGAATTTCTCCAAACTGTTCAGCCGATATTTTTATAATAATTCCCAAAGTCGGTTCCTCACTCTACTTTCTTATACTTAGTCAAATTTATAAGTTTAATAAAACTGCTCAACTATCTAACTTCAGGAGCTCGTAACTTTCAATCCGACCGTTCATTTCTCCCCAAATTTTAATATGATAAACTACATATATCCGTCTACAACATATCCAAAATTCAACGGTGGATCTTTATTCAAACGTTTTATAATTGATCGACAAAATGGCTGTTCGTAACCTAAAAACTGAAGGGATTAAAATAAAAATTACAGCAGCCCCTTATGTCTATCATATGCAGAAACACACACACAACTATATATATATATGTATACATATATGTATATATATATATATACATATATATATACTTCTAACTCTCAGCACCTTCCCTCAACTTACACCAGCCACTGAATTCAACTCTACTAACCTGCACAAATATAACGTATACTCGCCTCTACTCTACTGATTAACACACATACATACCTACACTTATTTTCATTTTTAAACAGAAGCAAAGTAAAGCCGGACTGGACGGTACAACAGGGCAGAAGAGAGGGGTAGGAGAGTAACGAGGGAAGGCTGGCTTACCGGAAATCTCCTGCGGTGACTGCGGTTCCTTAACGGTCGACAGGTGTTTGCGAGGTAGTTAACCACAGCGGTGCAGAAGACGGTCGGCTATTCGCAACTGCCGACGGAGACAGGTGCAGCGATGGTGGGTGCTCGGAAGGCCTCTCCGCCCGCCTGATTCGTGTCTGCAGCCTTGGTCTAACTCGACTCCGTTGGGGTCTGTATTTGGGGAGAGTTAGCATGACGTGCAGAAGGGCAGGAGGTTCGATAGGGGAGGAAACTTACCGGTGTAACGGTCCGGCGAGACGAGGCGGCTCTTGCGGGTGCCCTAGCTTCGGCGTCGGGGAAGACGGCGGTCCGGGTGCAACCTCAGGCGGCTCAGTGGTGCGAGTTGCTGCTGCTGTGTGAAATCAGAGGGAAAGAAGGGGTAGAGTGGGCGGCGTTTCTGTTCGCCTGGTTGTCGACAGAGGCGAGCGAAGGTCCGGGTGTGCAGATTCCTCGTCTATGCAGAAGGTCGAAGGTGATAAGCCGTTTAATCCGGCGTGGCGGTGGTCGACGATGGGTTGTGCAGCCTGCCCAGCGGTCGAAGGAAGGGTGGCGGTTCCGAATGCAAGGCTGGCACTGCTGCTGTGGTCGACAGAGCCGGCGGAAGGGTCCCGGTGGCTGCGGTGTTGCGGCGGGGCTTGCTGTGGTCGCTGGTTCGGAGATCTCGTTGCTGTTGAGGAGTTGCTGCTGCCAGTCGATGCAAGAGGGAGGCGGAAAGGAAGCGTAAGCTACCGTTTAGTTTAGGGTTAGGTTAAATTGATTTTAATTAAGTGATTAAAAAAAAAATGGGTTGGGTTACGAGAGACATTGGGCCAGTGGTGGGCCAGATCCGGCCCTCTATCTCTCTTGCAACAAGGTTACAAAACCCGTTAAACGCCCGGACCGGAAGATCACTTGCGGGAAGCAATACGGAATTAATTCTGGTTACAAAATTTTATTATTTTATGTGAATTCGTCACATAAAATAATAGAATTTAAATCCCGTTTTATTTATTTTAATTTATGTATTTATTCATTTAAGATTGACGTAACGGAAATCGGTTAGATTCAGGTTTAACGGAGTTTTAAATTTCCGGTTATTACATTAGTGCCCCCTTAAAAGAAGTTTCGTCCCGAAACTTAAATTATTCCCCTTACTCACACATTTCTTTCGGTATATTTTAGTTTTCTCGACTTCTTTGTTTTCTACCAAGCAGCTACTCAGGCATCAAACCAACAAGTATCACAAAAGAGAAACAGAACACTCAAAACAATGTGAAAACCTGAAAGGTCAAACAACACAACATCCGAGTGCTAACTCGTCAAACAGAAATAACCTCTAACCCCGCAAAGAACTCGGGGTAGTTACGTCTAACACTCTCCTCAATCTCCCAAGTGGCCTCATCAGCTACTCTCCTAGACCACTGGATCCTCAGCATAGGTATCTCCTTGGATCGCAGACGTCTGGTACTGCGTTCCAAGACAGCCACTGGGTACTCTACAAATGTATGGTCAGGCTCAACTGTCAGATCCTCGTGGCTGATGACGTGTCTCGGATCCGGAATGTACTCTCTCAACTGAGATACATGAAAGACCGGATGGATACTCTCTAGTCTCGGCGGTAGTGCTAGTCGGTAGGCCACCTCTCCAACTCTCTCCAGGATCTTAAAAGGTCCGACATATCGGGGACTCAGCTTTCCCTTAATGCCGAAACGCCTGACTCCTCTCGTAGGTGATACTCTCAACCACACCTGAGCACCCACTCTAAACTCCAAAGGTCGACGCCTCTTGTCGGTGTAGGACTTCTGACGACTCTGGCTGCTAACATTCGCTCTCGGACTAGGGCAATCCGAGCGATGTCATCCTGTACCTGATCTGGAGCTACTCCATCAACTCTGCTAGGCTCATCCCAACATAAGGGTGTACGACATCTCCGCCCGTACAAGGCCTCATAAGGAGCCATCCCAATAGATGCGTGCCAGCTATTGTTATACAAAAACTCTACCAGTGGAAGATGATCTGGCCATACCTGTCCCCAATCAAGTACACACACCCGAAGCATGTCCTCTAAGGTCTGAATGGTCCTCTCAGACTGCCCGTCTGTCTGTGGATGATAGGCGGTAGTGAAGTGGAGACTCGTCCCCAAGGCAGTATGTACCTGCTGCCAAAATCTCGAGGTAAAACGTCCATCTCTGTCAGAGACGATAGTCCTCGGTACCCCATGGAGTCTCACAATGTACCTGGTGAACTCCTCAGCCAGACGACTCACCGGCCACGTTTCCTTTATCGGAATGAAACGTGCGGTCTTCGTCAGGCGATCTACCACTACCCAAATAGCATCAAATCCTCTGCTGAGCCTCAAACCAGTGACAAAATCCATAGATATGTCCTCCCACTTCCACTGTGGTACTGGAAGTGGGTGGAGCTCTCCTTCAGACCTACGGTGCTCAATCTTGTCCTGTTGGCAGGTCGCGCACTGAGCTACATATCGAGTCACATCGGGCTTCAAACCGCCCCACCAGAAGGACCGTCTCACATCCTTGTACATCTTACTCGCTCCAGGATGTACGGAGTATGGGGTAGCATGAGCCTCACCTAGTATCCTCTGTCTCAACTCACTGTCTGACGGTACGCAAACGCGATCCTGACGTCTCATCACTCCATCTGCACCAATAGTAAACTGTGGGGCCTCATCTCGAGACATCCTTTCCCGGATCCTGATCAAAGTGGGGCAAGTCTCCTGCTTCTGTCGGATCTCACTCAACAGGTCAGGGAGTAACTCTATGGTGGCTAACTGATGAGCTGTGTCGGGGAACTGGATCTCTATCTCCAACCAAGCTAAGTCTCTCTGTAGCTGTGGCTGTACTGTCAACCGAGCTATCGCCTTTTCCTGAGGCGTCTTCCGACTCAAAGCGTCGGCAGCTACATTCGCCTTTCCGGGGTGGTAAAGAATCTCAAGGTCGAAATCCTTGATCAACTCTAGCCACCGCCTTTGGCGGTTATTCAACTCCCGCTGAGTGAATATGTACTTCAAACTCTTATGGTCTGTGAAGATCTGACAGGTCGCTCCATAGAGATAATGACGCCAGATCTTAAGAGCGTGCACTACTGTTGCTAACTCTAGGTCATGAGTGGGGTAGTTCTCTTCATACGTCTTCAGTTGTCGAGACGCATATGCTATAACCTTACCCCTCTGCATCAAGACACACCCCAAGCCCAGCTTGGATGCATCCCTGTACACTACGAAGTCCTCTGTACCCTCAGGTTGTGCTAAGATCGGAGCAGACGTCAATCTCCTCTTCAGCTCATCAAAACTCTGCTGACACGGCTCAGACCAGGCGAATCGAGTAGTCTTCCTTAGGAGGGAAGTAAGTGGTCGGGCGATCAGGGAAAACCCTTCCACGAACCGACGGTAATACCCTGCCAATCCAAGGAAACTGCGAACCTCCTTCACATTCTTCGGAGGTTGCCAAGAAGACACTGACTCAATCTTCGCCGGGTCGACCTTAATTCCCTCGGCAGTCACTACGTGGCCAAGGAATGCCACCTCTGCCATCCAGAACTCACACTTGGATAGTTTAGCATATAGCTGACTATCCTGTAGAATCTGCAACACTGTCCTCAAGTGTCCGGCATGCTCCTCTCGACTTCTAGAGTAAACTAGAATGTCGTCGATGAAGACCACTACAAACTGGTCTAAGAAGTCGATGAAAATCCCATTCATCAACTCCATAAATACTGCTGGCGCATTAGTGAGCCCGAATGGCATCACTACAACTCATAGAGGCCATACCTAGTCCGGAAGGCCGCCTTAGGTATGTCCTGGTCTCTCACTCTCAGCTGGTCATAACCCGATCTCAAATCCATCCTTGAGAACACTAACACTCCATGTAGCTGGTCCAGTAGATCATCTATGCGAGGCAGTGGATACTTATTCTTGATGGTGACCTTGTTCAACTCCCGGTAATCAATACACAGCCTCATCGCGCCATCCTTCTTCCTCACAAATAATACTGTGTGCCCCAGAGAGGAATACCAGGACATATAAAGCCCTTCTCTGCTAACTCCTCTAACTGCTTCCCCAACTCAAGCAACTCTATTTGTGTGGAATGCTAAGTAACTTCTATCTGGTCTGACGTAGGATCTGATCAAAATTATCTACTTCTTCTTACTCCTCTAGTTTTTCTTTTATAATCCATCCGTACTAACTGTGATATGCACCCTTTTCCTAGCCAGTAGGCAGTAAATTCTTCACACGCTTCCCTTGGTCTTCATGTTATTATTAAGGTGCTAGCACGCGGATCGATTTAGCTTCACATTTGTCGTTGTTGATCTCTTGAAGGGTCCTCTAGACGTCTATAAAATTCGTTCATCATTCTATAGTTATCTTCCTTATCTGATAACCAGTAACACTGGTAAACCCACACGTGTTATGTCTCAATTATTACTGACTGGTATGTAGTTGACCTTCCATAAAATCACAGGCTTATTGTTCTTCTATCTCTTCTGAGGTTTGATAGACTTGGTCAACATCTATCTCCTCTAGTTTCTTTGTTAATACTCTTTTAGTTTCCTCCACAGTCTGCACTTCTCTTGTCCTCTTATGAGGTCACTATACTCTTCTGAGTCTAGTCCTAGTATTCATCTGTCACCAATGAGTTCATCAAGTCTTCCACCTTAGCTTGTAAGCGTGTCTTCGCAATTCTCCTTACTTTAGTCATCATCTGTTTGCGGTTCTCTGTTATGAACCGTTAGTGTTGGTAACTTAAATCTCTTTGTAATTGAGAAATTATTGCGGACCCTTGAGTCCACCAAATCACTTTTCCACATTCTTCCCCTTGTTTAGTGTCGTCTTGATCATGTCGCCTTTATAAAAATTCGTTGTCTCAATTTTAGACTTCTAGTTTCTTGGATACTTATGTCGGACTTTCATTCAAAACTCTCATATCCTTGAAGGACTCCACATGCTTCCATGGTTACAGGATTTATTTCTCATCATCAAACTCACTCTTTATCTTTGTACCTTTTAACCTCTCACAACTGGGTCGACACTCTATCTTCTTGTACTCTCATGTCCATGCTTGCTTCTAGCGGCGTCCGCCTTGATTGTAACGTCCTTTACTCCGAAATTCTTGGTTGTACTCCGTTCTATATGATTCTTGTTTTTCCATTACTATCTCCATTCTACGCTCTTGTCGTCTCTTGCATAGTTCTTCTAATTCATCTCTCGGCTTCATACGACAAAGTCCCTTGTACGACTTCCAATTCCTTCTATGTGAGCTGACTCGGGATTTTCTTTCTCATCGGATTGTACTTGTGGTGAAGATTATCTCAACATCTTTACTTCCTTGTCCACCCGTTCACCGGATAATTTATAAGGTCGCCTGGACGCCCACCAGAGAATAATACTCAATCCTAGGTTTGAATTCATTGTCTCGTGTTGAAAATTCTTCAAATCCGCTATGGATTTATCATGAGGCGATAATCGCTTCATGATATCATATCTAAAGGATCTAAAGTATCCTTTAGGATTCTAACGTGCTACACATATACATATATATAATCATACCTTAAAACATATCGATATAACTCTAATTACTAACATCTATCATTCCAAGCTGCAGAGATCCACGGAGAACGATGGTGGTCCGACGTACTACTAACCCAACAACCCGACTATGCACTTGTGTAAAAACAGAAATCCGTTTTGAAAATCTTAGACCCCTTTCGGGTTCTAGTGATTTTATACATTTGGTCTTTTAGAAGATTTCAAGTGCCATTGTTGCCAACCTGGCTCTGATACCATGTTGTAACACCCCAAATTCTCGGAACTCGGGGAGCTACTGGTTAGGACCTCACAATGGGTCCCGACCTTGGTTTAACAACAACATTACTTGGATCTTACAACAAGGCACAAATGTATTTAAAACAATTTCTAAAACATAATATTTTTAATGGTATAAACGTACACATGTGACAGCCTTACAAACATATTTAAAGATACATAACAGGTATGACGTATGGAAGACTCCCCCGTCCCCATCTAATGAGTACGTGGACCCGGCTGACCATCCTTTCCGGATCTCTCTGCAACTGTCTATCTCTACAGATCTACAACACGGATAAACCGTTAGCTAACTATCCAAATATAAGCAAAATGATAACAGCACAAACACAAGCATAAACAAAAATAAACAAACATCATGCTGGCACTCAACCAATTATTATCTGTTATTTAAGTGATTCACATTATTCAATTTAAGTTGTGGCACGAGAACTATTATTAGTTCTCGCCTCCGTTCCTTATCCAACTGGTGTAGGTATAGCTGACTTCCTTTGGTAGCATCACTACAAACCATGTGTGGACTAGTCCCGAAAGAAACCCCCAGCGCCCTGCGAGCTACTGAGCGGAATGCCACCGCCCGTTACTCTTAGGCCAAAATACAGGTCGGTATTTATATATATCACAACCTATCTCTCTACATGTCAATCACACACCACCATCATCATTTATACTCATATTTAGCAGTCAGCTAAGTAAGCCCAAAGGACTTACCTGTTATAACGCTCGACTCTTTAGTAACCACTTGCTCTGTAACTGTACCCGCTCAGTTGCCTGTTAAAGGCGATAAGTGTATTAGCACACTTTCACGTAGATAGAAGTCTAAAACTTCTGAGATTAAATAAGTATTAAGACGTACTAGTTACATTATTAGTTTTAGGGTAAAATGACCATTTTACCCTTGGTTCCGATTTTCTCGACGACCCTAAAATTCATGTCCAAACTCCTATTTGAAGTTCTAAAATATATCCTAACTCTTAGAATTTTATTAGGTGCGAAACTGACATTTTTCTTATGTTTCTATTTTTCCGGAAGAACCGAAAAAGGTTTAACTTCGGCTCTAAATATAAAATTCTTAACGGCTTATAAAATTTCCGAATTTAATATCTAGATCATCTATGAGGTTCTATCTAGCCTTAGAAGAAAGAATTTCTCCAAACTGTTCAGCCGATATTTTTATAATAATTCCCAAAGTCGGTTCCTCACTCTACTTTCTTATACTTAGTCAAATTTATAAGTTTAATAAAACTGCTCAACTATCTAACTTCAGGAGCTCGTAACTTTCAATCCGACCGTTCATTTCTCCCCAAATTTTAATATGATAAACTACATATATCCGTCTACAACATATCCAAAATTCAACGGTGGATCTTTATTCAAACGTTTTATAATTGATCGACAAAATGGCTGTTCGTAACCTAAAAACTGAAGGGATTAAAATAAAAATTACAGCAGCCCCTTATGTCTATCATATGCAGAAACACACACACAACTATATATATATATGTATACATATATGTATATATATATATATATACATATATATATACTTCTAACTCTCAGCACCTTCCCTCAACTTACACCAGCCACTGAATTCAACTCTACTAACCTGCACAAATATAACGTATACTCGCCTCTACTCTACTGATTAACACACATACATACCTACACTTATTTTCATTTTTAAACAGAAGCAAAGTAAAGCCGGACTGGACGGTACAACAGGGCAGAAGAGAGGGGTAGGAGAGTAACGAGGGAAGGCTGGCTTACCGGAAATCTCCTGCGGTGACTGCGGTTCCTTAACGGTCGACAGGTGTTTGCGAGGTAGTTAACCACAGCGGTGCAGAAGACGGTCGGCTATTCGCAACTGCCGACGGAGACAGGTGCAGCGATGGTGGGTGCTCGGAAGGCCTCTCCGCCCGCCTGATTCGTGTCTGCAGCCTTGGTCTAACTCGACTCCGTTGGGGTCTGTATTTGGGGAGAGTTAGCATGACGTGCAGAAGGGCAGGAGGTTCGATAGGGGAGGAAACTTACCGGTGTAACGGTCCGGCGAGACGAGGCGGCTCTTGCGGGTGCCCTAGCTTCGGCGTCGGGGAAGACGGCGGTCCGGGTGCAACCTCAGGCGGCTCAGTGGTGCGAGTTGCTGCTGCTGTGTGAAATCAGAGGGAAAGAAGGGGTAGAGTGGGCGGCGTTTCTGTTCGCCTGGTTGTCGACAGAGGCGAGCGAAGGTCCGGGTGTGCAGATTCCTCGTCTATGCAGAAGGTCGAAGGTGATAAGCCGTTTAATCCGGCGTGGCGGTGGTCGACGATGGGTTGTGCAGCCTGCCCAGCGGTCGAAGGAAGGGTGGCGGTTCCGAATGCAAGGCTGGCACTGCTGCTGTGGTCGACAGAGCCGGCGGAAGGGTCCCGGTGGCTGCGGTGTTGCGGCGGGGCTTGCTGTGGTCGCTGGTTCGGAGATCTCGTTGCTGTTGAGGAGTTGCTGCTGCCAGTCGATGCAAGAGGGAGGCGGAAAGGAAGCGTAAGCTACCGTTTAGTTTAGGGTTAGGTTAAATTGATTTTAATTAAGTGATTAAAAAAAAATGGGTTGGGTTACGAGAGACATTGGGCCAGTGGTGGGCCAGATCCGGCCCTCTATCTCTCTTGCAACAAGGTTACAAAACCCGTTAAACGCCCGGACCGGAAGATCACTTGCGGGAAGCAATACGGAATTAATTCTGGTTACAAAATTTTATTATTTTATGTGAATTCGTCACATAAAATAATAGAATTTAAATCCCGTTTTATTTATTTTAATTTATGTATTTATTTATTTAAGATTGACGTAACGGAAATCGGTTAGATTCAGGTTTAACGGAGTTTTAAATTTCCGGTTATTACAAAATGGAGGGGCCTAGATTGTATCTATGATACAAAAAAGACTTCTTTATACTAATTTTCTCAAAATAGTTATATAGGAAGAATTATGTTAAATAAAAACTGAATTTGGATAGCAGTTTTTCAATACTTCCTTAGATATTGGTGGGATAAAAACATTATTTTAGTATTATTATTTAATCCTACAATTCTAATATTGAAGTTACTATAAAGAATTTTATGAATTTTTTTTTTGATAAATGCAATATATTATGGGAAGCATTCACCTTGGGAGTAAGGTTAACTTACACCGCAACATTGCGGAGTAATATGGGTTATTTTTTGATTTAATCTAATAGTTTAGATTAATCCATGTCATTTAATGTTTTATGAGAGACGTAATGATAATTTTGTAGTTTTTAGACGGTAACGGGAGAGTTTTGTCTTTTTTTCAAAAGCTATTTATGGAGGGGACGAAGTGATATTTTTAAAATTTTCACGTGAAAATTGTAATAGTATTTATTTTAGTTCACACCGCTCAAAATTTTTATAGTAACAGCTCTAATATTTTCTATAGTTAGTTCATCTATTGTTTTGTTCTATTTATTAATTTATTTTATACACTTTTTTTACCTGTACATGTTTGAACTAAAAAAACACAATATTTGAAATAACATATTACAATGTTCGAACTAGTTAATGATATCCAAATTTTGAACTAATATTATAAAAGCTCAAATTTATATAGTTATTATTAGTATAGTTTTATTATAATATTTGTTGATTTAAAATCTTTATACTATTAGTTAATTTGAGTGTTCTATGAGTTCAAACGTCTATATTATTAGTTCATACACTATTTTCAACTTATAATTTTGTTATAAAAATGAATGAACCATTAGTAAAATATAATCTGAACTAACAAGAAAAAAAAATTAAATGAAATGTATAAAAGTTTTGAACGAAAAAAGTGTTGTTAGAAAAAGAAGAAAAGAAATTTGAAGAATTTTTATATATGATTAGTTCAAATGGTGTTTAATTGGTTCAAAATATTTTACATAATTAGTTCTTACATTACGTCGAACTTATAATTTTTAAAAAACTATAAATAATATTAGCATAATATAATTTAAACTAAAAGAATAAAAAAACGTCATGAAAAAAATGGGAGAATTTGACATACTAGGCTTTTTTTAGTTTTTGTTTAAGAAAATGTACCCCAAATTTTTTACCACTTTCATTTAATAGTAGGTAAAAATTATTAACCCTTCTAATTAGAAAGAAAGAATAAATGATGTTTGTTATTTGTTATATAAGTATAATTTTTAATTTTTAATTACTGAATTTGTTTTCTTTTATTATTTTTCTTGCCTTTTTTTATTTATTTTTTATTTTCTTTTTTATATTCTGGACTGAATTTCTCACACCGGAAATTCTCATACCAGAATTTTCATACCAGAAATTTCATACCAGAAATTATCATACGAAAAGTTCATACCAGAAATTTCATACCAGAATTTTTTTCATACTAAAATTTTTTCATACCAGAATTTTTCATACCAGAAATTTCATACGAAAAGTTTATACCATAAATTTCATTCCAGAAATTTATGAAATAAAACTAGCGGCACAATCAGCACTTGATCCTTGTGTTTTCCGTCCGCTATTTATTTTTGTTTACATAATACTTTTATTTTGAGACAATTTTAACATATAATTCTCCACTCAAATAATGCTCAACTCCTCCACGTCTTGTCAATTTGTCATTGTCAATTGGGAAAAAGAACAAGTTTTTTGGAAACCAAAAGAGACGGTGATGGACCCATTTTTGCAAATCGTCATCATATACGCAAATTACAATAAAAAAATTGCAAAATTACAACGAGCCCCCTAAAATTTGCAAAATTAAATATTAGACAATTAAAAATTCATTCCGGTATGTAAATTTCGGTATGTAAATGTCCGGTATGTGAAATTCTGGTATGTGAAATTCTGGTATATGAAAATCCGGTATGTGATAATTCCGGTATGTGATAATTCCGGTATGTAAAATTCCGGTCCGGTATGTGAAAATTCCGGTATGTGAAATTCCGGTATGTGGAAATTCCGGTATGTGATAATTCCGGTATGTGATAATTCCGGTGTGTGAAAAAATTCTTCATTCTAGAAAATAAATAAAAAATAAAGAAAATAAAAAAGACAAAAAAAATTAATAAAAGAAAATAAAAAAAGAAATTCAGTTTTTAAAAAGCATTCGGAAGAAAGAATAAAACAAGAGGATGGAGAAGGTTTGATGGTAAAAAAAAAAAAAGAGGGGTATATTTACTTAATTGAAAAACAAAAAAGCCTATTTACTATCACTATTTCTCTAAATAGCCTACTAACTAAATTTGCCCAAAAAAAATTAAAGTGTGACTTCCACAAATTATAACGCTCCTTAATTATGCACAAGAAACTATGCTCAGTATCTGAACTAGTCTAACATACTATTCTTAATTTAATATTCATATAAGTTAGTGTAAATATTCCACAAAATTATCCAAATTCTTTTTTTATATATATATAAAATGCATCTATATGTATTATACTCCCTCCGTAACAAAAATGTTTGTCATTTGAGCAATTAGTTTAGTTTAACAAAATGTTTGACACTTCGATAATATTAATGTATAGATAGAATGATTACACTACTATCAATGAATTAATTATTCTCAATTGAATTGCTTATATTTTCTAATTGGCTAAAATCTATTAAAAAATGAGTTTTTTCTAGGAAATATGAATAAAATTATTAAAAATTATACCTATCATCTAAAAAATTAAAAGTTTTATTTAATTATTTAAAATCATTAATTATTTCTTAATTTATATGTTCAACCCTCAAATGAAAAACATTATCTTACCGAAGCGGTATTGATTAATACAGGTGTAGAATAGGTGACCATTGACCACTAAGGCATTCTTTTCTTCCAATAATGACATGACTTATTGCTCCAATTACATATTGAAATCTGATGTCCCCAAGTAATACTTATCTTCTTCATACCTCACATTACAGCTCGGAAACATAAACCTCGCACCTCTCTGCCCGGTCGACGACGACCGTGACTCAATCTCCCTCACCGCATCCTCCAAGCACCTCAAGCAATCATCTCGTCTCAGCTCCGGGGTACACTGCGCCGTCGCAAAAATCTTAACAGTCTCATTAACAAACGCCTCTCCGGTCACATATTTCAGTTGAGAATCTCCGGCAGAGGCCTTCCTCGGAAACCGCTCCAGTAGTCGGCTAACCGTCCTTCCGTACCTCTTCACGTCGGAAGCATAAACCCCTCTGTTCATAACCCAATACGGCGTCTCCTCCATAACTCCGTTTATCGGGTCACCGGAATATCTTACCATGCAATCGTCGGACCATGCGATGACCTTCTTCTGATTAGGGCAAAGGCCTTTGAGTTGATCGATGACGAAGGTTTGACACGTGTGACAGTCGTTTACAACGACGTCGCCTCGACATAGTGAGATTAGGTTTACGGTGTCGGGGGATTGTCCGGCGGAGAAGCTGTAGAAGCCGTGGGGGATGTCAGTGGTGGTTGTTTTGGTGAAGAGAGTGTTGAGGTTCTTGCTGTAGAGACTGTCGTCGGTGTAGTTTCCGTTGACGTTGTCGCATTCGTAAACCCACACCCTTAGCACGGCGGCGGAGGGAGAGATTAGTGTCGCCAGTAGGAATATTTGGAAGAGTGTTGTTGAGATTTGCATTGTCATGGCTGTTTGGTTATGTGTAATCCCAACACTTGTTTGGGATTTATAGTGGAACACTTTTAGAAAGTGTTGACTTCAAATACACAAATTGAAATTAATGATTTGTATTTTCATATAACAAATTAAAAATCACAATTTTCTTAAAAGATATACATAATAAAATAGTAAAAAGTAGGAAATGTGTGTATTAAGATGTCACTTGAAGCATGTTTAGTTTTGAGATTTATATGCTTCAAAGTCTATTTTTAAATTGAATATTTGTATGGAATATGCTCAATAAATGGGCAAAATATAAAAGATGTAGACACGACCTAAGTAATAATGAGTTTATTATCCACCAAAAAAAAAGTAATAATGAGTTTATAAGTCAAAGTTGTACCACTTGGAAAAGTGGAGGATTAACACCCACGTAACGGGGAGAATGAATTTCTTAATTGTTTCACTTGGCGGAGTTGTGCGTTCACACTAGATTTCAACAACAATGGCAATTGGGTGACTCTACGACAAGTAAAGTGAGAACTCAGAAGGCTCATTTGCCGGTCCGGTCTCAATGTGTAGCCCTAAATTAATTGATGATTTTTATAACTTTTTGTTGAACAGATTGTATATATAGTTGAACAAATTGCATAAAAAGTTTGTAGTTTAACACTTTAACATGTCACAACTATTTCTGACACAATTTCTGTCATCACAATTGGGAAGGTGCCAATTGCAACACTTTAACATGTCACAAAAAATTTGAGAGACCTTAGTTGTCACATTAGTTAATAATTTTGCGACAAATTATATTAGTTATTGTTTTGAGACATTACGACAATTTAACACAACTTTATTCGATACTTGCTTTTCTTTTTAACATAACTATTTCTGACACCTCAAGGTGTTACAGTGTACAATTAAGTTATGGAAAAAAATTAATTTAACAATACAACTCTCTCTTCAACACCACTTGCAATAATATCAAAATGACATATATATATATATATATCAAAAAAAAAGAATGCTCCAATACACAAGGTTTTCATATTGATTGCTTCACAAACTAGTAGAAATAAAAGAAAATTTATTACATTTAGAATTATTGCAAAATAGAGTTTTAATCATAAACCTCCTTCAAAGAACATTAGATTAGTCTGCTGTTTTTACAAAATATCATACACAAAAAGTCTTACTATTCTTCAAATAAGTCCTTCCTTCAACTCTTACTTCATGTTAAAGTCACAAATCCTCACTTTTAGACATTTGACTATTTGTAGCACTTTGTTCCATACTCTGAAAATAAAACACAAACAATAAAACATACAAATAATAAGTGTAATATTTATAGCAAAACAGTTCATGAAATCAAAGTTTGTTTCCCTTAAAAATCAAATAATAAGTGTAATATTTAGAGCAAAACAATTCAACATGTATTCAAGGTCTTAAACATATTAAAAACTTGCAGCATGGGTGCGATTGAGCTAATATAATGTTACAAAGAGAAACTGAATAATAATTGCCAAAAGAAACTAGAATCACAAATTGTATGGAAGGTTGGGATCAAACCCAACCCAATGACCGGTGCAACATGTTTTATTGAACAAAGTCCAAAATTATGTGGGCCTCTATCTCTTAGTTATAGTTTAGGGGAAAATAATCTTGTATTGCTTGTAGTACCGACTCAATTGGTAAATTGGTGTTATTTTACTCTTTTTGGACATAAAAGATCACATGTTCGATTCTTAGGGTCACTATTACCTTAATTATATTTTTTTATTTTTAAATAAAAATAGTTAAGTAATTATAAAAAAAAATATTTTCGCTTTTTATTTAGTTGTATTACCTTTAGTGTTTAATTCTTCTATTTTATTTATAAATTACTTTTAGCATATACAATATAGTTTATGGAAAACGATTAATTAAAATAAACCGTGTAATATCGTTTTATTTTTTTTGTAAAGGCATCTAATATTTTTTTTGGCACGGGGCTTCTGAAATCAATAAGACGGCCCTAGTTGGGACATTTTGTCAACATGTTACATTCCATTAGGAAGCATTTTGTCAAGTGTAAAAATATATGTCAGGTGAGTAGTTCCCACATCACAATACCAAATGAGAAAATGTCAACCTACACTTGCATATTTATATCACCCCACTTAAGCCTAAAAAACATATTTAAGATGGGAAGAATAGAGAATTGGAGTAAACTAACCTTTTATGAGACTAGACTACTGCTACCATTCAGAAGTTCAAGAGTCATCCAAGGAAGCGTACCCCTCACCCCACCCGATATTAATGTTTGACATTTTACCTTGGACAAACCCAAATCTCTAACCTGACCAACCACCAAAATCACATGTAATTGGCTTATAAGAAGACTCCATTTCGGCAAGTATATACATAACTATCAAACTAAAAAATCTACAAAAACCAATGTTAATGTCACGGGAAGGAG
Source organism: Fagopyrum esculentum (assembly GCA_033239045.1). Lineage (NCBI taxonomy): Eukaryota > Viridiplantae > Streptophyta > Magnoliopsida > Caryophyllales > Polygonaceae > Fagopyrum > Fagopyrum esculentum. Next base: position 135,267,032 of record BSUD01000001.1, on the reverse strand, counting down.
CTTGTGTAGATGAATAGATGCAACACAAGCTCTTTTCAGATGAACAATGCACCTATTTTGGCTAAGACACGTTTAAATGAATCACAAATTTTAAATCACACAAATTTCATAGTCAAATCTTTGACAACAACTAATTTTAGCACCAAGGAATTTAGCATTCCAATATCAAATTATGAAGTTGAGAAAGACTAAACTAGTGATATGCGACATTTAATGCACAGTAAAGTAGATGGAGTTTCTTTTAAATTTGTGAATTGCCAGCTTTCATCAATGATGTGTATAAGAATGAAGACCACAAATGATGCCAAATGAATAGTCAGAAATAGGAAAGATTGGCTAGTAAATTCCAACAAAATTCCGGTTAGGATCGGGACTCTTTGTATTTGTTTGCTTACTCTGGTTTGGAGTCCTCCTTATTATCCTTTTGATTATCCTTCTAATCATCTTTCTTATGTGGAATTGGCGATAATATTTCAACCTTCTTCACGATACTCGACTGAAGCTTGTCTTTGAGATTGACGGGATCAAAGATGCCGGACACGGAAACCTTGTTGGATTATGAATCTTCTTTCACCGTTGAAACACCTGGAGTTGAAACGATTTCACCAAAGATTGATAGTCTAACCTTTGGGTTGAACTGTAGGGTCATTTGCAACATCGAGAGCCTCTTTTTTTTCCTGAATTTGAAACTAAGAACTGAACGGGTGCTAATACTAACCAATGGATGTTTCACGGAGCACAACTTGATCCTGAACTCGGGATGCACAAATACGTCATCTCCTTGATTTTTCGTTCAAATGTCGAGACCGAACTCTTTGAGAAAGCACCTACAGGTTGAGAGATTTTATGCTGCTTATCAAGAAAATTAACCAAACCATTTCTCCAAGGAAGAGGAATTGAGTGTTCGCAAAAACTAAAAAACGACAGCTATGTAGTTACAAGTGAAAAACAAATATAAATGCAGAAAGAAGGTGAAACAAAGAGAAAGTAGAGACGAAGAAGAGAAAGGACAAATCTAGCTGGAAAATTCAAGCGAGAATTTCTCTTCGCCCTTGTTTTGTTGCTTATTGTTGGTTTTCCATATTTTGGCATCACTCCATAATTACATTTGAATTTTCAACAAGACACAACGACTCACCCGATCTCATATTGAACAAAATTGTTTTGTCAACCAAGGTTGAACCGAAACCGATTGTAAAAATATGTAGAGTGAAAGGGCATACTCAATTAATTTGAGAATCTTGTGGAAGGATAGTGTTCACAATAGATATATGCAATAAGGTATGATAATCCAGACAAGTTCTCAAATAAAAATGGGAGAAGAGCCTCATTGAAGGATGAAGGAAAAGAAAGGGAACGGATCAAAAGTATCTCTGACCATGGACTCGGAGAATAAGAAGCAAATTGAACTCGGAGAAGAAGCAAAACAACACGTGAAGAAGCAAATCGAGAGAGAGAGAGAGTCGGGGAGAACTGGAGAAGAAGCAATTTCAGAGAGGAGAACTGGAGAAGAAGTAAACCATAACATCAACAACGAAGGGTATGTGTGGAAATAAAAACAATATAATCCAAGAATCTCCAAGAAGCTTCGTTGGTTGGGGTAGATTATTTTTTTGGGATTTATTTTATCAAAAAGAATCTTGTAAAAGAATACAATCCTGAAGCTCCAAATGATACCGAACAATGCTAATTTTACCATCCCCAAGAATGCCATAAAAAAAATCTAAATGAATTCCCTAAAATACAATACCAAACATGCCCTAAGTCCCCACCTCGTTCATTTCATAGTGTTGGGCCTCATACGTTTGTGATGACTTTGATTGGAGCAAAGTAAAGCATTGGGCTCACCGAATCTGTTTCGATATAAGCATCCATCTCTGTGTTGGGCTGGATCGTCATGTTAACTGTGCAATATATATATATATATATATATATATATATATATATATATATATATATATATATATATATAGAGAGAGAGAGAGAGAGGTTGACTCTCATGTAAACAGCTCTTACCATGTAAAATGAGAACAACCTCTATCCGTTAGATCGTTAAATAGATGGCTGAGATTAGACGATATTAAAGGAAAAAAATCGTGTTATTAATGGAAGAAATATTTGCCAGACCTGACTCTATATATTCGGCGGTATAGTCACATATATTCAGTGTTTACATGTTCACATACTAAGAGCTGTTTATATATATATATATATATATATATATATATATATATATATATATATATATATAAAAGATGGAAATACATCAGGGATCGCTGTTGAGACTTGATTGTCAACACAAGTTCTTCCTAAATTTTGATGATAACATTGTAAGAATAATGTCAAAGAGAATAGGAAATTGGAATTCCTGAGGTATAGGGTGTGTTTGGCACACAGCCATTTACATTGGTGTTAGGAAACACCACTGTAATATAGGGGTTGTTTCTAGTAACACTAGTGTTAGCAGTCCTGAAATCCTTAAACCGTGTTTGGCAGAAACACTAGTGTTTCGTAGCCAGATTTTCAGGGTTGTTGTTGGGTTTTCGCATTTCTCAAACTGAATCATCTTCTAGCTTCTGTGGGCGATTTTTTGGGCGATTCGGCGAGAGCACAAACAATCGTCCTCAGGGCATCGTTCCCCATCATCAACATCGGCCGTCGCTCCCTTTGTCAACATCGTTCATTATCCATCGAGGTTAGCCGGTATATTAGGGTTTGTTGTGTGTTTCTTCGCCTCTTCAGTTCCTACATCTATTCATCGAGGATAGCCGGTAAATTAGGGTTGGTGAAATTGATTTTTGCATTCGGTTTGTGTGTTTCTTCGTATCTTCTATCCCTGCATCCATTCTTTTTCCTGCATAGCTATCGATTTCGAATCTGATTGTTCCAATGTGGTGAAATCTGCTGAAATTGTGTACATATATGATAACTGGTTTCACATTTTTTATGGTATTGGTTGAAGTTTTGATGAGTGGTTGCATAAGTATGTTGAAGTTTTATTGATTGTCTTGCATATAGCTGATTCAACTGACTTTAGCCTTCTTGAACCACCGTTGCTTCCTCAGAGGGTTTTCCATTCTGTATGGATACCGAGGGAGCAAGCAGAATCAAGTAGATTGTCAAAGTCTGATGATTTTGGTACCCAGTATTTGATGGCTCACTTGCGGCCTGATCTTGCTCATTCGATTGCAGAAGGTGATGATCTTTGTGATGAGAACTCCAAAGAAGAGCATCCTGTCCCATCTGATGAATCACTGCCTGTGAAGCCTCTAAGACTAGTTTTGGCTGCTTGCATATGACTGGTTTTGGCTGCTCTGTTTTATCGATTGCATATGACTGGTTTGACATTAATGTTGGCAATCTGATTTTAAGCAGTTGGAAGCTAATTTATCATATATATAGCCTCTACATTATTATATGTTTCTCATTTAATTACAGCAGGTTATGCAAAGTTCATGAACAAAATAAGGGAATTCATCTGTAAACAGCAGGGTAGTATTGGGTTGCTGATAGAATTATGCAGGGTAGTATTGGGTTGCTGAAACAGAAATTTAAAAAGTCTTCTGTTGATTTCATCTGTAAACAGAAAGTGATGTGCATCGTGTAAACAGCAGGGTAGTATTGGGTTGCTGATAGAGAATTATGCAGGGTAGTATTGGGTTGATGAAACAGAAAGTGTGCTTAGTTTCTTGGACTCATTCATCTCGGCCTCGTTCAACAGCTTAGTTTCTTGCTTAGTTTCTTGGACTGAAGAATCATCTTCTAGGATAGCCATGGATGCAAAGTTCTTGCTTAGTTTCTTTTCAACAGCTTAGTTTCTTGCTTAGTTTCTTGGACTGAAGAATCATCTTCTAGGATAGCCATCGTGTAAACAGCAATTAGCATTTAGCTGAAACAGAAAGATCATGAATAGTTTAGGCTTTAAAGGCTGAAACAGAAATATCCCACAAGGTTAAGTAAGCAGTTTGCTGAGCAACACTTCAGTCCAACATTTGCTTGTCATGCCATGTTTATTCTTGTTTCTCTGTAGCTTCTGTCTCAATGTGTTGTGGTGTTTTTGGGAATTATTGCTTCTATCTAAGTTGAGATTGGTGTCAAAACATTTACTTTATCAATTCCTTACATGACAGATTGTTACTCTATTCACTAATGTGCTGTGTGTTATAGCAATGGACGACTACTCCGGTTTTGAGAGCGACATACACATGTCAGATGATGATCCCATCGAAGATGAGATGCTAACGTACGCATTCGATGATAGTGGATGTTCATCAAGTTTGAGGGATTTCGTGCAAGGACTACGTGAAGAGAGGAGAAGATTGAATTATGAAGTTCGAGTATTGCGCTTGTGGGAAACTGATGCTGCTATCATGATTGATGCATTGAAGGGAGAACTTAAAAAAGAGAGACAACTGAACGATAAAATCCGTACTGAAAATTGTGTGCGATCATTTGCTTGGGGTTTAGTTTGTGGGGTTGCAATTGCTTTTTATGTAATGTACTACTAGGGGTTTACTTTGCGGGGTTTCAATTCCTTGTTATGTAACGTACTAAGGGTGTCCTTACCCAAGAATCAACAATGTATTAATTTGGTTAATGTTATTGGCCTTGTGTCTTTGCTTTTTATAACTCAAACGTATTAATAGAATGTTGTTTACAAATTATAAAAATAGTGTCAACAACAACATAAAGGAGTGTTTTAATAAATTCTGATTGATGAGAAATGTTCATAAAAGAGTACATAAATAAAAGTTGGACAACGTCGGTTATACATCAACGATATTACTACATAATCCTTCTTGCATTCCATATTGCTGCTGCAATACGATCACGAATATGACCCATACCTCTTCCATTGTCATTGGTCTCTTCCACTTCTTCTACCTCGTCTTGATTAGTTGTTGGCAACTCATCTTCATCTTCTGATAAGTCATCGTACCCTGAGTATAGACGAATAAAATTGTGTAATGCAAAGCAAGCAAGATGAATGTCAACTTGGGTGTAGTCCGGGTAACAAGGCATAGCAGATAATAACTTCCATCTCTTCTTTAGGATTCCAAAGCAACGTTCAATGCAGCTTCTCAGCGAAGAATGTGCTTTGTTAAACGCTTCCTTTTTATTGCTAGGAGGCTCATTGTCAAACTGATTTAGGTGATATCGAGTCTTTGAATATGGAACTAGGAACCCCGGTCTATCAGCATAACCCTTGTCACAAAGATAGTACTTATCTGGTGGTGGAAGCGGGAAGTTGAGATCGGGGTTGCAAATTGCATTTTCGAGAACCTTGGCGTCATGAGCCGACCCTTCCCAACCGGACAAGACAAATGTGAACAACATATTAAAGTCACATACGGCGAGGACGTTGAAAGTGACAGTATGTTTCCTTCCGACAAAAGGAACTTGAGCAACTTCTTCAATGCATGCACTAATGTGCGTACCATCCAAACAACCAATGCAGTCCTGAATTGGTTAGTTCAGATAAGTCCACTGTATATATATTTTATATGAAGAAAATCACCTACTACAAATGATTTTGTTTACCTTAAAGTAATCCTGATACCTCGGGTCAGCTGCGATGTGGGATGGTGTTCTAGGAAAGTTTGGGTTCCGGGGACGGATGATATCACCTGCTAGTCCACACCCTTCATGTCCACGTCCGGTAATAGAGTTCAATACGCTATGGAAAGAGCGGTGTACAGTTTCGGTTGACCTTTGAAAGTGTTCAGCAACAACACGAACCGAGCACCCTTGTGCAAGGGTGTATAAGAACAAACCAACCTTTTCAATTATGGAGACTTCAATAGAAGAAGTGAGGCCATAGTTCTGCTCCAACTCGTTACATAAACGTCGGAAAACTTCAGCATCCATTCTGAACATGTTCACTGTTCGAATGTGATGACCATTCAAGATCTCCTCCATCCAAAGTCTCCCCCGATCATACTCAGTGTAACAAGGCTCCTTGTATATGTGCTTGTAGTAGTGATCAGCGGCAACGGCATATTGTCTTTGCAATTCTTGGTGTGACTCAATGATGTTGAACCGTCGAATTTGTCTACGCTCATTGCCGTCACTGTCACTGCTATTAGTACTAGAACTTGACATTAAAAACCTGGAACAAAAAATTGTGCAAATAAGTACTACTATTAAAGAATGTACTATGATGCAACTTATTTGTAGGTAATAAGGAAATGAGTTTCATGAAATTTCAAAACAAATAATCCAACAACACATACACACAATCCAACATGTTTTTCTTAATAAAAGTACTTTCATAAAATAAATCTAACCCTCGGACAATTACATCAATGACCGCTCATACTCCCATGTCAACCAACTCAACCTCTCCTCATCATTATCCAGGTGCAGTAGTATGTTCATATCCTTCCTAATTTTAGTCCTCCCAATAATGTAGCACCACAATGGACTTCCACTTTCAACCAAGTTATTCTGGACCATCCTTTTGACTACATCCAACCCTTTCTGAGTCACTCTCTCTTCATCTCTTGCCTTAGAATTTACCTCTTCTTGGAGTACTGCAAGCAATCTGTCACTATTATCTTGTGAACGTTCCAAAAAGGCTTCCAATTTGGAAGAGCCAACTGATTGTCTTCTTTTCCTCTTCATCGGGCCCTTATCTTTATTACCCTTAGTTGTCGGTATTGGTTCGGTGGATTGAATCGGTTCATCATTGGCATCTGCTTGAACTCCAGAGTAGCTAGAACCGCCACCTTCATTAACAGTGCCAACAAAATTACGGAAAAAATCACCACCATCACCGTCATCTTCACCTATACCTAATTCCTCATCATCTGCAAGTGAGATAGGCTCAGGTGTTGCCTCACGAACCATTCCAGCTGACATGGCTAGACGGCCTGTAGCTACATTTCCAGCAAACAACGAAGTCAGCAACTCCTCATAGTCCGCATCCATTCCCTTGTTTTTATACTTCTTACAATTTACGTCTTCCTACAATACATAAAGCACATCAAGTTAAATAAATTATTAAACATCACAAATTAATATGTGTAGAAGTTGTAACAACGTAGATACTGACATTGATAAATTACCTTTATCTTTCTATCCCACCATTCATTGGAAGCCGTAATCATTCGAGTCTTCTCGTCCCATCCTAGACCAGTCTCAGATTTCCTAAGATGATTCCATGCCTTGTATTCCTTTTTCATTGACTCGTATTTATTTTTGCAGAAATCCTTAACTCCTTCCTTCCCAGCCTTACTAACAAATGTAGCTGAGATCTCCTTCCAATTGTAAGTTTGCTTGCTTCCGTTTTTCTTTTGAAAGTCATTTAAAATTGACACTAGAAGTTTAACTAGTTCAAAAGTCCAAGGAAAATTTGGACCCCTACACTTTTGTGAGAGATTATTATTGTCCATCTACAAGCTCAAAACAATATAACATATGTTTAGTACAAACAAAACACCACAATCACTCTAAAAATTAAAAATGTATAAGATTAGGTACACTGGAAGCATTCTAAAAAATCAGATTGGATACACTGCAAGCATTTAACTTCAAACTATCGATGAATATAAAACCTAACAGTTTATTTGAAGTTTAGCAGCAGTTCCACAAATATCAGACCACACAAGAACAAAGATTAAATGGAGCTTAAAGGAGTTGAGGCCTCTGGGCTTTGCAGAGACAATGTTTGATGAATTCTGTTATTTCTGTATGTAAATAGATTCTTTAGTAATCCTTTTAGTGGGTAGTAGATGGCTTAGATGACAGCTTGTAAACAAGTTTGTATAGTGAAGAGGTGAGCTGAATACTATTTATAACCTTTCAATCTGAAGCATTTATAGATAAGTATTTATTCTGCTTCTAGTGTACCAATGTTCCTATGTATGCAACTTATAGTTTGTAATCAGAATTTTGTAAACGTTACAGTTTGTAATCCCACATGATTTTCTTTTCCAAATCTTTGCTTTGGTTTGCTCCATTTGCACATGAGATCTCCCAATTCAAGAAAGGAAGAAATGTCCTTTTCGAAAAAAGACTTGTTCTTTGGTTACCCTATGGTTTCACTGTGCAAGAACTCTATGTTTGAGTTTGAATATGAATGTCTGATTTTAGGGTTAAGTTGTTGGCTATGCAGCTCCGGTTACTATAATTTGAAGTATTTGTGTTAGTGTGTTCAAGTGGGTTTGGTGTGTTTGAATTCATGAAATGAAAGCAGAAACAATATAGAAAGGGAGAATCAGAATCAATTAAAGAGGAGGTGATTGCATGCATTGCTATGGGTCTGTATCTGCATCTGCAAGGTGCATAGATTTAAAAGATGAAGGAAAGGAAGGCACGAGAATGAGCTGTCTAGCATTGGATATTGCAGTCTTCCTTTAGTGAAAACACAAGACACAAAGCATGCATAAATGGACACAATTGCAAGAGTATGAAGAAGTTTCAACAACAGTGTAACATAAATTACAGAAGTCAATAGTCACAAAATTACAACTCTGAAGAGAAGAGTAAATTACATCAGTTTGGAAATAAAATGTAATAAAGGAAGCAACCCGAAGCACAATTGCTCAACAATCAAGCAAACGCAGCAACTACAACCTTATGGTAAGAATAATCATACCAATTTCAGTAGATAGAACATGTATACAGACTGGCCCTTGGCTAGTATCAAATTCGAAATGGAAGCATGATTATATATTAAACATGAACTCAGATTCGAACAGAGCAGTCAATAACTCACTGCAAATTATAAACTCAGATTCGTTTAATCCGAATATATGCAGGAAGACTCAGATTATACTACAAAATCTAATACCTCACTGCAGCCAAGTTATGACTCAGATTCGAAAAGCTAATACCATAAGAGTCAATGTAATTAGAATATTAAAAATGAACATTTTTAATTTTTTACGTTCCTCTTTCTTAGTTGTAAGCAAAACCCTCAGCACAAACACAATGGAACTCAGATTTGAGCAATCACCACCATCAGATTCGAATTGGAAAGAACAATCACCACCATCAGATTCGAATTCGAAAAGAGCAACAGATTCGAACAAAACAGATTCGAAAATAGCAGTCCTCATCATTATCCAGATTCGAACAAAACGGGAACTCGAATAGATGCAGCAATCCGAATTGGAAAGAACAAACACGGTTTGATGTTACTGTAATGCAGCAATCCGAAACGTACCTCAAACTCGTCGTCTTTTCTCGTCCTCTTGCCGCCGTCAGTTTCTCTTTGCCGGAACGCCTTCGCAGGGTTGCTCCAGATCGGGGAAGAAGATAGCAAGGTTGATGAGAGAGGGTGTTAATTATATACCCGGTTAATGCGTAATTCTTGTTAATATATGAGGGTATTTTGGGTATTTTGCACGGAGAAACCCTAGTGTAACCCCAAAACTGTTGCTCAAATGGGAGTTTCACAAACAATCGGAGAAACACTAATCACCACCGTTTCTCTCCGTGCCAAACACTCGTAAAAACGAGATACACTACAAAACATTCAAAAACAGTGGTGGTATCCGTGTGCCAAACACAGCCATAGAACCTAAAAGGATTTCAAGTGGCAAACTGAGAAGAAAACAAATATTTAGGCCAGAGTTCTTATACACTCAAGATAGGATATCTAAAAACTGAGAAGAATAAGGTTATGTAAAAAAAATTCTATCGAAAAACTCGATAAAATTGCCTTAACTAAACCTCCTTTTGGAAGCAGAATTAGAGCTTGATCGAGGTCATTTATAAAGAGGTTGTGGCATGTAGCCATCGTTAATTTCTTTCTTACACCAAATTGTTGATAAAAAAAAACGATAAGAGAGGAATTTCGAGAAGAGAAGAGAGGAAATAGATCTCCCACCATATAGTTAAGTTGAGGTGTTACAATTTGTTTCTCTAAGAGAGGATTGTAGACGGTTTGAGTTCCTGAAATAAAGTTGTAACTGTCAAAAACAAAAAGCTAAGATATTTCACAAAACTGCCTAACAAAGAAGCAAGATTTTGCCCCATTGACACTAAGTGAAGAGTTTCTCTCTACAAATCCTTGTGTAAGGGGACGCCCTTCGTGCATGGGTCTTTTCCACTTGTTTTGAGGCACTAGTTGTAAGACCCGAGTTTTGCCTTCACCGCCCCCGCGGTGAAGAAGGCCGCCCCGCGGCTGTGTTGATCCCCCCTTGCGGCCGGCCGGCCGCCCCCGCGGCTGTGTTGATCCGCCCCTGCGGCTTACGACAAATTGCGCCTGATCGTTTTTTCGTTCGTTTTATCTTCCTTTCATAGATAGAATATCCGATATTCTATCTTATGGGCCGGTTTTCTGATCTTCCTTCTAACCCTAGACGCCCTTTCCGTCTATCTTTTTAGCCCGTCCCTATATATTTCCGTCTTTTCCTTTTTTCTCCGTTTCTTGCTTACGTCCTCTTCAACTCTAGAGTGCTGCAGCCCTGCCCCTGTGTTCTTGTTGAACGTGTAAGTTCTTCCTCCCTTTTTCTTCATCACGTTCATGTGCTGCTGCACCTTGCTTCTCTTTTGTTTCATTTTCCTCTTCGTTTTCTCTTTTCTTCTTCTAAAAGGATCAAGCTTGAGCCTTGATTCTTGTGGAGTGTTCCGTTGTTGATCCTTTGACGTTCTCAGACTCTCTGGAGTGGAGTCTTGACGTGTTGGAGTCAAAGGTTCGAGCTTTGGTGTCCCTTGTTGTGAGTTCTGTCGAAGAGAAGCCCGGCAGTAGCTTTTGTTGAAGACCCACCCCTGCGCCTCTATCTAGCCACCCCTGCGGTTTCTTCTACAGTAACTCCCGTTCTTGTCAGTTGCTTCCTTCCTTGCTTTCCTCGTTCCTTTCCTTGATCCTTTTGGTTGTTCCTTGTTCCCTGAGTTGCTGTTAGACTAAGGTTGAGCCCTTAGCTTGTGTAGATCTCTTAGAGATCCTTGAGACTAGAAGTTATAGACTTCTAGCAACCGTTTCGTTCCTGATCCGTGATGCTTGGTTGTACAGGCTTTCCTTGCTCCTTTCCTGAGTTGTTGTTGAGCTTTGAGTTACCTTCGAGTGAGGTAAGTCCCTTGGACTTACTTAGCTTCATTCCGCGTATTAGTTGGATTGTTTTGGCTTGCTTGTGCTGTTTATCATGTTTATAACAGATAACCGAAATATGATTCACCCTTTGCTACCCTTAACTGGCCCAAGTGTATGATAACCGGGCGGTGACCACTTGTCTAGTTCTACAAGAGACTAGAATGTGCTCTTGCAACCCAGACCCGTAGCTAACAGATATTACTTGATCTATTCCTATTGGTAGACGGAAGCGGAGGCAAGTCTCGGGAGATTCTCGTGTGACAAAAGAAGTTGAATTAGTAATGGGTAATCTTAATGAAAGATAATAACCGGTTGAGGTGTGAGCATGCTGTGTGTTTTCTTTTACTTTATGTGTGTTTGTGTCTTTACGCTCTTGCTAGTATCTAGAATGTTAGCTAACGGTTTATACCGTCGTTGTAGATGTTCCGCAGGTTCAGGATGCTGCTGAGTGATCCAGATGGTGTGGTCAGTCGGGGTTCCCGTACATTATAGAACGAGATCGGGTTTTTGTTTCTTTTGTTGTTCCCCTTTTATTTTGAACTCGGCTGCGAAGCTTTTGTGTTTTCTTTTGTTTAAACCTTTGGTTTTATTTTGAGTTTTTGTTTTCATTCGTTTGTGTCTTGTTGTAAGATTCGTTTGCTGTTGCTACTCTGAGAGTCGGAACCCATTGTGGGGTCTTAACCCGTAGCGCTTCGAGTTCCTAGAATTTGGGGTGTTATAATACTAGAATTCAACAAACAAGAAAGACGACACACAAATTTGTAGTCATTCACTTAATAATGACTATATCTATTTTTTATTTTATCGGGGAGTTTCAGATTATAGATAAACATATTAAACGTAATATAAACAAGAAGGAGAATTATATTAACACACTCATCTCCTCCCCTTTTATTGTTCCATTGATCGAAGCTCATCAATGTTACGTACCAAACTCTATTCAATTCGTATGTGTTCCAAACACGACTTTCCGTTAATTAATGGTTTGGTTTGCTTGAGCTCCACGTAATCTCCGTACTTCATGAGATTGTATCCCGGTGGGTGGTTGTTCATGTTGTTAACTAGACGAGGTGCAGGCCCAACGACGGTATCCAGTGAGGGTCCGTGCGGCATGACCAGGGAGATCCTAGTTACTTTATCATTAACCACTGCTCTATGGAAGTTACTTTTGTACATCCCGTTGCTTATTACCTTGGCACATAAACATAAGTAATAAAACAAAGGGTGATTTGATGCAAATTGATGAATAAAAGAGGTACATAAAAGATATTTTACCTCAAGTTGATCACCGGTGTTAACGAGGAAAGAGGCGGGAATGGGACTAACAGGGACATACTTGTCTTTGTATTGAATCTGAAGGCCATTAACGTCATTTTGCGCAAGGAGGGTTAAGAGGCCATAGTCAGTGTGCCATGGTATTCCCATTGCAGCTTGTGGGCATGGGCATGGCGGATACAAATTGGCAGCAAGAAGTTGATGACCAGATTTCCAGTTGACAAGCTTTTCCAAGTAATCTTCTTCCAAACCCAAGCTTTCTGATATCCCTCCTAATAGAACCCTTGCTATCTCTCTTACTCTCCCACAGTACTCTCGTCCCACCTCGCTGCAACCATTCATACACGACCAATTCACTATCCGACTTGAAAATCCGATTAGATCTAGGGCTCTTAAACAGTTCCTAAACAAATATGATTTTGTGAAACCAGGAATCAAATTGTTTCAGGTATTATACGGTTTGATTTTTGTACTTTTAATGAGTTGAACAGTTTGAAACCGAATCATTAAGGAATTGTTTTGAAACTAACAAGAACTACTTAACTATTTTTTTTACATGCATATGAATAATTGTAGGAGTTAAGTCCAAATACTTTAATTTTGTTAAGGATATATATTTTTTAGTTTTTACATGGTTTGTCTTATTTTTTTCTAAGTTTCGATAACTCAAGCATGCATTATAATAAGTAATTAAGCATTGCTACAATTGAAGATAAAATTGAAGCCTCAAGGCTACGTTGATGAACAACACCCATCGTCCTATATAAGTGCGAGAATTGAAATTTTTATAGGTGAAATTAAAGAAACTAACAACATTTGATATGAGTTATAGAGAAAGAATTCCGGATCGAAGACAAACCTAATTGAAGAAAAAGTTGAACAACTAAAAAAGCCGATTTAGTGAGAAATAAATGAATGAGACATAAGAATATAAGACAATATTACTGGTCATTATACCAAAGAAAGAGACCAATACCTTTTTAACTTTTTGTTTTTTATATATTAGAAAGGGATCAATACCTTTTTTAAAATTTTTGTTTTTTTACATATTATATATGTTATTTTACATTTACTTGTTTATCTAAAAAATACAAACGGTTCCTATCTATTTTTGCCCTAAGAAAACGGTTCGGTTTGGAAAAAATCAACAAATAATTAAGAGGAACCGGACCGAAACGTAAAAAAAGGTTCGGTTCCAATGGGTTCGTCATGAACCGGTTCCGATTAACAACTATAATTAGATCTTTTTTTTAAAACACGACGTTCGGACCGGACTGATTGTGGACCGAATACCGAACCTGTTGGTTTCGATCCAGTACGATCCGATCCAAAACCGAACCAAACCGGACAATGCTCGGTCCTACCATCCCCCAAAGTGAAAAAGTTTGAATATTTAAGAGCAACAAGTAGTATACGTAGCTAACCCGAAATAATAACTAACCCTATACCTTAAAATAATTGATCTAATAACCCGAATTTCAAAAAAAATAGGAAATCCTAGCTCAACCCATTCTACAACAGCACGGGCTGAATTTGAACCGAACCTAAAACTATCCGAAACCGACATAACAAGACCCGGAACTGTCCAATCTGCACAATCGAGAGCTCTAAATGAAACAAAAGATAATAAGCAGGTTACCTGAATCCTTGAGGCTTGTGAGGGAAATGAAATTGGGGATGAACAGCAACCTTCAAGAAATCCCTCCATAGATACATATTTCCTATCGCAACATTGACGCTGGTGCCCGCCTGTACAGGATCCATGACGTGGATAGCTTTCAACTCTTGCTTCTCCTCCACACTCAGATTAAAGAACCCTTCTACCCAATCCATCATCTCTTTCATCTTCTCTTCTGGAACTCCATGGTTCACCACCTGTATATTATTTCTAAATTAATTAATACTACGCAACTCTTCTTCTCTAATTCAAAGGGTTACTATTATACATACCATAAAGAAGCCCCATTCCCTACAGGCGTTACCCAGCTGATGAATAGCTGTGGACCGTTGATCGGGATCGGAAGACGTCAGCAGCGACAAGTCAACGACCGGGATTGAATCTGAGAGTAGAGGATCAAGATCACAATTTGAAGCAGATTTGAAAACATAAGAGGAAGGGATTGAAGATAGCGACGAAGCGGAATCTGCCAACTCCTTAACGCTTGTTAGCTGCGTAGCCATGGATTCACAAATTTTTTAATTTTTAATTTTTTTGCTTTTTTGAATTAAGAAGGGCTTAGGTAGATGAAGTGGAGTTATCCTACCAAAAAAAAAGACGTAGTAGAGTTGGAAGCTGGGATGATTATCATCAATTTCTGATAAATCATTATGGTGAAAAATGATTAATTAATTCGAAAAGCGGAATATATTAGGCTAGCTACGTTAAGATTGCATATTGCTTTTTTTTTTTCCCTCAAAATTCTAGATATTATCACTTTGTTCGGTCTCTTTCAACGTCTAACTTGAATATAGCTTGTCATCTATTTAGGTTTTTACTCTTTAATTCAGTATTATATTTGATATATTTTTCGTCATCGTACGAAAACTTTAATTTTGTTGGTATCTTACCGTCATCATATAAAAACTTTATTCGGTCATTTGTTATTTGAAAAAATATTATTACTTTGTAAGACGTTAGGTATGCCCTTCATAAAAGGGAACTACGCCACAAGATGAATGAAAGTGATGTAAGGACTATTAGGCATTTGGTCCATTTATAAGTGGAGATAAGGTACAAGAAAATCAGGAAGAAGAAATACAAAAAGTCATCTTTTTCAAAAGGTCATAAACCTAATGACATCTACAACTACTACAAGGAGAAAGGACATGGGTAGAACGAATGTCAAAAGAAGAAAAAACCGCAAGATTCTAGTTCTGCAACTGTTGTAGAAGATGATTTTAGATAAATTTAGGATATAACTTTGGTTGGTTGTTGACACACTTACCAAGATGATGTGTGAGTTTTTTATGTGGCAAGCCGGTTGGAATTGACTCAATTAAAATCAAGACAAATAAAGGTAGATTTTGTGCATTCAATGAGGTCAAACATGTTCCACTTAATACTAAAAGCTTGATATCCATGAGTATGTTGGATAGTAAGAGGTTTTACTTCAAAGGTGAAGGTGGAGTTCTAAAAGTCTATAAGAGTGTTGATGTTATTTTGAAAGGTGTCAAGATGGGTACTTATATTTCCTGCAAGGTTCTACTTTTTCTAGATCTATTTGTGTTACATCTTCAGAGGTTCACAAGGATGATATGACAAAGTTATGATGTATGAGACTTGGTCATACATGTGAAAGGGGGATGCAAATTCTAGCAAAGGAAGATCTTCTTTGTGGTCACCAGATCATGAGTCTTGGCAGAAGTGAGCATTGTGTCATTGGAAAGCTACAGCGTAACAAGTTTCCAAAGGGTATTCAAGGATAAAAGGCACATTTGATTACATCCATTTAGATTGTTGGGGTCCGGCTAGCGTTGAGTCTCTAGAAGGTCATATGTATTTATTGACTATCATTGATGATCTTTCAAGAATGTTTCATATGTTTGTCATGAAACACAAAGGAGAAGCTTTCAAGAACTTCAAGGAGTGGAAAACGTTAGCGTAGAATCAACGAAAAAAGATCAAAAGGAATTGCGAACTAATAATGGTATGAAGTTTTGTTCGTTTGAGCTTGATCAGTTCTACAAGGATGCTATAATTGCTCGTTATCATACATTCATACATACACCCCAACATAACGGTGTAGTTGAGATAATGAATCAGGCTCTACTAGAGAGAGTAAGGTGCATGCTCTGTAATGCAAAACTGTATAGGAGGCTTTGGACAACAACATTGACTGCAACATGTCACTTGATAAACCGCGGACCTCACACTAGCATAAACTACAAAAATCTTATGAGGTGAGGTCTGGTAAGTCTGTTGACTATTCCGATTTTAGGGTTTTTTGTTGTACCGTTTATTATCATGGGAGTGAGGGTAAACTAGATCCCTGAGCAAAGAAAACGGGTGTTTGAAGGCTATAGAGATGGTGTCATGCGATACAAAGTTTGGTCTTCATCTGAGAAAAAAAGTTATTTTGAGTAAAAGTGTCGGCTTTGATGAGAGTTATATGCATAACTCATTAGTGAAGTCAGTGGAATTAGGGGAGAGTAGCAATGTTGATAAGAAGGTGGAGATCTAGTTTTTTCCTCAAGGAAAAAAGGAACTTCCACATTCAGTAGTTGAGCTACCCAAATCTACAACATCAAAAAATCAACCATCCGAACCTATTCACCGGAGCTTAGATGAGGGACGCTCAAGAAGAGTTGGAGTAAGACCTCCACAAAGGTACATTTTTGAGGATATGGTTGATTATATTCCACAAGTTGCAAAAAGAGATGGATACTCATGAACTATCCACCTATATAGAAGTTGTATTTGGGTTTGAAGCTACACATTGATTTGAAGCAATGGAAGATGAGATGGAGTAACTTCATAAGAATCGGACTTGAGAGTTAGTCATCTGCCTAGAGAGAGAAATATTATTACTTGTAAATGGGTATTCAAGAAGAAGGAAGGGATGTCGCCTACTAATGAGGTCAGGAATAAGACTGGAGTTGTTACAAGAGGTTTTTATCATAGATAGGGAGTGGATTACAATGAGATTTTGTCGTCGGTATTTAGGCATACCTCCATTAGAGTGTTACTAGCAATAGTGACACATCACGATCTAGAGCTCAAACAACTTAATGTAAATACAACTTTCTTACATGGAGAGTTAGAAGAAGAAATATACATGACTCAACCAGATGGTTTCCAAGCTTCAAGGAAAGAAAACTATGTTTGTAAGTTGAAGTTTTTATATGGACTTCAACAATCTCTGGAGTATTGGTACAAGAGATTTGACAACTATATGATATAGATTGATTACAATAAGAGTGCTTATGATTGTTGTGTGTATTACAACAAGTTGAAGAATAATTCTCTCATATATCTAGTCACGTATGTAGATGATATGCTAATATCTACAAATAACAAGTATGACATTCAAAAGTTGAAGGGTCTCTCCTAAGTGTTGAGTTTGATATGAAGGATTAGGGAGCAGCTCGGAAAATTTTAGGAATGGAGATTCTTAGAGATAGGGGTCATAAGACCCTTTTCTTATCACGAAAAGGTTACATTGAAAAGGTGTTGTCAAAATTTGAAATATCATTGGTCAAACCTATTGATACACCTAGTGTTGTTAACATTCATCTTGCTACTACGTGTTTACCTCAATCGGATGAGGAGAATAAGTATATGTCGCGAGTCCCTTATGGTAGTGTGTAGTAGGGAGTTTGATGTACGCTATGGTGTGCACAAGACCGGATCTGGCATAAGTTGTTAGTGTCGTGAGCAGGTTCATAGGACAACCAGAAAAACAATATTTACAAGCTCTAAAAAGGATATATTGGTACCATAGAGGTACATTTGACATTGGGTCGTTTTGGGGAATGATATATAGTGTTTGGTCACAAGGTACTTTGATTTTGATTATGCATGAGCTGTTGATACTAGAAGATCTATGACCGGTTATTGTTTCACTCTTGGGGGTTCTGTTGTGAGTTTGAAGACAACCTTACAACCCACGATACTTTATCTACCACAAAGACAAAGTTCATGGTGTTGGTAGAATCAACTAAAGAGGAAATTTGGTTAAAAGGATTGGTTAGTGATCTAGGTATACATCATGATCAGGCTATTGTATATTATGATAGTCTGAGTACAATCTGTTTTCCAATGATCGGGTTTATCATGAGAGGACTAAGCATATTGATGTCGGGTATAATTTCTTGAGAAGTGAGAAGAGGATCAAGGTGAAGAAAGTAGGTATTGTTGATAATCTTGTTGATATGTTCACTAAACCTGTACCTTGCAAAAAAGTTCCAACATTGTTTGGACTTCCTAAATTTTAGAAATTGGAAGTGCTCAAAGGGCACATTTGGATAAAGGGAGATGAGCTAGTCTAACATTGACTGATGTATCTGGTATGTTTGTGAAGGTTCAAATCAAACTAGAGATTTGTTGATATGTCTTGAATTGAGCTTGTCATGTTTTGGAATTTTACTTTTTGGCTCAGTCTTGAATTGCTCTATATGCAATATCATCAACAAAGACTTGTTCAAACGGAATATCCAAGGTTCCAAGATATTGAGAGTGAATCATATGTAGCTGAGGTCTGCATTGTATGTTGAGTGAGTTTAACTGTAATAACCCATTACGTAAAACAAAGAAAATACTGGACAAGTACATATCTATTTTGATAAAAAAACACATTTAAGAGTTGCAAACATAAGCCAAAGCCAGAGGTGTGGAATAGAAAAGATGGCTAATTGCAATCATATATAGTTGGACAAGTGCATATCTTTTTCGTTGCTATCACAATTCCTACACCAGATGTCCTCTTGAATAGTCAATTCGAACGTAATCCAAACAGCATCAACTTAAGATCAAATGCAAAACATCAACTTAAGATCAGTGGCATAGATAGGTAGCTAGATATCGAGTTCTAAGCAATTCGAACGTAATCCAAACATGACTTTCCATTAAGCTGATTGCCCTGCTGAATCTCCAAGTAATCTTTGTACTTCATGGGATTGTATGCTGCTGGATTGTCTGCATTGTTAACCAGATCAGGTGCAGGCCCCACCATGGTATCCAGCGAGGGTCCGTTTGCAACGGCCACTGACATCCTGGTTGCTTTGTTGTTCACCACGGCTCTGTGGACGTTACTTCTGTACTTCCCGTTGCTTATTATCTCCATACAGAAACAAACATTAGAACACAACCGCAACACAACACAACACAGCACAACGCAACACAATAAAACATACCTCAAGATGATCACCGGTGTTAACCAGAAAAGAGTTGGGAATGGCATTGACGGAAACCCACTTGCCGTTGTGTTGGATGTGAAGGCCATCGATCTGATTCTGGGCAAGGAGGGTGAACAGGCCGTGGTCGGAATGAGGAGGCATTCCTAATGCCACTTCTGGCTGTGGACATGGCGGGTAAAGATTCGCTATGAATATCTGAAAACCAGATTCCCAGTTCACCCACTTTTCTAAGTATTCTTCTTCCAAACCCAAGCTCTCTGAAACTCCTCCCAACAGTCCCCTTGCTACCTCCCTTGCTCTCTCGCAGTATTCCCGCGCCAACTCACTGCAGACAACAATATCAATGCTGTCTAATAACTGATAACACCCAACAAATGAATACTTTCAGAAACATGAGAATGTAAAGTGTCCCATTTTTCCTTGTCATTCACAGCTCGTGTTTCCTAGTGTGTCCAACATGAACATCAGCAATATTTTGGAGTCTCCAAATATCATAATTATCACGTCTATGATCACTACTCCCTTGAATGAATGAGTTTCCTCAACTATTAAGACACCATTAATTGAAACCTTAAATATTTTGTTTCCTAATATTTTCTATCTTTTTCAAACAAATAGAAAAGAAGAATTGGGTTAAATAAGCTCTTTTTAACGTGTAGATCCCTCCAATTATACCCTATATATGATTTCCCCTAATAAAAAAATTGGGTTAAGTAAGGGTATATTTACTAAATGAGTTTATGTGATGGATACTCTTAATAAGGGTATATTTACCCGAACAAAAAATTGTGATGCGTAGCATGGGGACATGTTGTCATTGTCTGCATGTTCATATGCCAATGTTGTATTACAATGAATTCGTTCACAGAGAAGAAGAGTGTGTATACCTGAAACCTTGAGGCTTGTGAGGAAAATAGAACTTGGGGTGAACATGAACCTTGAGGAAATCCCTCCAGAAAAAAGCCTTCTCAACCGATGCATTAAAGCTCGTACCACAGCGTATGGGATCGAGTACATGAGTCCCTTGGAACTCTCGTTTCTCCTCCACTGTCATATTGTAAAAGCTTTCTACCCCATCCATAAGTCCATTAATCTTTTCCTCAGGAATTCCATGGTTCACCAGCTACACTCCCCATGCCAGCAAACCAAATTAAGCGGGGTCGTTAGATTCAGTGCTTGAAAAAATGAACATAAGGTTAAATGCAATGGAGTTTTACCATGAAGAAGCCCCATTCCCTACAAGCATTACCCAGCTGATGAACTGCTGCAGACCGTTGATTGGGGTCGGAGGACATGAGGAGTGAGAAATCAATGACAGGGATTGAATCTGAGAGCAATGGATCATGATCATTATTGGAAGAGGCAGTAGAGAGAGATTTGTGAGTGTAAGAGGAAGGGACTGAAGAAAGCTGTGTGGATGATTCTGCGAACTCCTTTATGCTTCTTACGGGTCCGACTGGTGCTTGAAGATGATGAGCTGAAGTGGCAGCCATTGCAGCTATCTTTGAGTGATTGCTTCACGATCTGTAAGAGACAGCTATATATACAGCATTTTTGGATGATTAATAATTTCAGCTAATCATGAATGTATAAAGCAAAATGAGCCACTCAACTTTGACTACTTGGATAACAATGATATCATGGCTCACATCATCACAAAAATCCAAAGATGAGATAAGAAACAAAGCTACACGCATAGATGGGCGACTTACTGTGTAAGAATGGCTTTATTACAGACACAATGGATCATCTAATTTTTTATGATATCTTTACCATCACAAGGCACAAACAGAAAGCATCTATGCTGATACAACACAGGATAAACCAAACGTAAGAAGATGATTTAATTTATTTATTTTTTTGGTGGGAAAGAAGATGAATTAATATACCAACCTACAATTCAGCTAAAAGAGGTATATGACTCGACTCCTCTTCTTACAAAATTAATCAGAATTGGATTTCAATCAAGGTACATAAATGGGTAAAGTGAAGATTGATCATTCAACAGTATTTGATTCCTTTCCTTTATTGTCTGTAGGACAAGAACAGAATTCACAGGGATCTAGAATCAGGGTTCATACTTAGGGCCCAGATTTGAGATTTTTTTAGGCAATCCTGTCAAGTTTGAGATTTATGAATTATGTTTCAACGTTTGAAAATGAGATTCCACAAATATTTCTAGGGAAGATTTTGGTTTCAGACTTAAAATTTGTTACAATTACGACCTTGCCTTCCTCTTTCTACCATCCTTATCGTCGCACCTCTTCAACTGGATCCATGGCTGTAACAACTAAAATCTCGTTCAAAATCCGAGATCCGACACTTTAATCCGGATTGCAAACCAATTATCCAGATCCAAGATCTGTTTCTTCAGGTTTCTCTCTATCAAGCATTCAGACTAGGCTTTTTGCAGAACTGAGAGATTCGGCACTGCAAACAAGTTGTAAGAATATCAATCTCAAGGAGAACGAGTCTGTCCACTTCGGCCTTGGATCTGGCGTCTCCAATCGATTGCACTAGATCCAAAAACTCCTTAGACTGACCAGACACGCAGATCCAAGATCTCGTTCTGCCCACTTCTCAATCAGTGGACAACGAGTGCCCAGATCCAAGATGTCGTAGCAAATCGATGGACAACAGGTTACCTAAGTTGAAGAAGAACCTGCAAAATCTCTTTTAAACCCCAACCGCAAATTTAACTTCAACTACAGAACCACAATTCTAAACAGTAACTCTGATTTTATTAAATACGCCCTTAGTGCATAAATTTACGAGACTTCTCTTATCTCCACCAAGGAGCTCCAGCCCTGTAAAGATGCTCACCATCGTCCCATGAAATTTGACAAGCTTGGAGACCAATAGCAATTTTTGGCTCCTTACCATGTTGTGCTATCCAATTATTTATAGCAATCCTTTCATCGTCTTCACTGTCATACTGTTTCCGGTGATTGCCAAATGGATTAATTCCAGGATTGATTCTTTCTGCAAGTGATGCAGGCATGTACATTGAATCACCCACTATAGGTGCACCACTTGCAGCCAATTGTGCCCGAATCTGCAAAGTCATTGCAAAATTAACTGCATATTTCACAAAGGCATACTGGGCTAGACTAAGAACAGTTAGTCAATGACCAAGATATGGGAATACCTGATGAGTCCGGCCAGTCAGGAGATTAATACTACATTCGTATGCAATATTCTTAACAGGCCATCCGCAGTCTTCGATACTATATCTCCTTTCAGTGACACTATTCGGCCAAGGAACTTCCTTACATTCCAACACCTCAAGCTGGCACAAATTCCATCCTTCAACTTTATCTACCTTGCAAAAGAGATTTTTTAGAACTGAAAGTAAAATTTGCATAGACTTTAGAGTGAAAAAAGAGCTATATACATCTTCAAGTTAATCAGAAAGAGTAAAATTCTACACTGCTTCAGCGGCAGCGCACTGAATCTTAGTGAAAAATACTAAATGTTCAATAATTTTAAAAGGGATGAAGGAAGCTCAAAAGTAACAATAAAATTCACTTTGTCGATAAGCAGCAACAATTTATTATATATCCAGACAATATTACCTTCTGAGATAAGTCGCGGAGCGAGATTGCCGGGGAGCATGTAATGGGTAACTAGACCAAGTGGCACAGGTGCGGCAACAAGAGCAAGATAAAGTTTATTGACCTTTTTCTCCTGATTGTAAACGGATGATAAGATTTTGTAAGTAGTTTATATCTCAAGTCTCAACATAGTCTATATGGATATAGTCACATCCATTACGTAATGCGTGGTAAAGCTATAGAAAAGTATCATGTATGCTGCAGCTTAGCCTAAGAAGTAATACTGACAACAATTTAGCACTATACCGATACCAATTTTGTTTCCAGGAAAGGAAGTAAGAACTCACTCTAATCTTTCCATGAAATATTGAGCAGGCTTCCGTAGTTCGGGCCAAAACAAGACTGTAAACAGTTTAGCACTATCACCCACTAGCCTGTTCAACTATCTTGCTCCAGAAGAATGCAAGTAAAGATGTAGATTACCATCCCTCTGTGCAGTTATCAATTTGATGGGTAGTCCTTAGTGAAGTAGCCAATCCCAAGGCACGAGTAGCAAAAGTGACACAGCATTCCTCAATATTGTTCGAAGTTCCTCCCACCTGTGAAAGATGAAGAATTTTGAACGAGACTAGTGTGAAATTTGTCCTTAACTAAGCTTCACCATTACTTTCACAAGGTATTGCCAGATTGTAGCTTGGTTACTTGTTGATTCATGAACTCTCTACTACTGTAAAATCAGATTTATCATTTGCCTTTAGATGCATCATAGCTCATCAGTTTATTAACTATATTATAAGCCTGAGAACCAAGAAATAACAAAAGGAAACTGAAGAAGAGGTCAAGGAACAGGATCCTCCAGTCCAGTTTCACTATTAAGGTGTTGGATGTGTCGTGCATACAGAGGTACCAGAAGGTTTGTCCAGCACAACATAGGATTCGGTCACAGCCAGGATTCTTGACATCCAATCAACTTCATAACACCTAAAATAAAACCAGAACGTTAAACAACTTCTCTTGCGCGGTGAAGGGGGAAAATAGCCAGAGGAATCTAGCAAAATGACCTCGGAAAGCGTCTTGGATGTACATAGACACGTAAGTATGTTCCAGGTTCAACATATTCATCTACATGAGTAATCCTGAATTTCTTCTGTGCTTCTTGAATAGTTTTCCCTTTCAGAGAACTTCTTCCCTTAAGAAGTTCGGGTGATGTAAATTCTTCATATAGTCTCAGTTGCTCAGTGGGTGCAGTTGGTGGAGGCATTGGGCATACTAGTGCATAATACACAGCTCCAAAGTGAATCAAGTCAGCAACATACCTATATTAAAGGTGTCTTTATTCAGTTAGATCTCTCAGCTTCTCACAAGAGAACAAATAGGAGGCAGGAAAGTCAAACTTACAAGGGAGGGAGATTGATAGCATTACAGATGTATTCAGCAACAGGGCCTCCTACCTGAACAACCAAGTGTTCAACTCGTGGAGGGATACTTATCTGGGGACAAGGAAGAAGACGTTGGTACTCTGGGTAGCTGAAGGAAAGACAGAACATAATTGTTTGAGGATGACACTTTACAGGGAAGTGCGAGAACTGACAAATATCAAATTACAATGGATATAAATCACCAGAAAAATGATTCAATTTAATACACTTGCAACACATCTAAGTCATAATCGGTAACAAATGATCCATTTCTCTTGAGTGTATATATGACAAGAACATTTTGCACAGAAAAAAGAATAACCAGGTACGAACCTGTAAAAACTACATTGATACAGGAAATAATTGAACATTCCACAGTCAACTACAGTCCTCTTTAAATTTTCAAGGGGGAAAAAGCATCCCCGGAATGATATAAATAGCTGTGTAAACTTCCAAACTTAGTGGATTGCAACACAAAAGTTCTAACCCTTGAGAAAGGATTGTCCTGCCCCATCCAAATAATTGATCATGTGACATGATAACTATCAACACAACATAAATATCAACCAAATGTTTAACTTCCATAAGCAACATGACAAATTTACAGAAGATAGTTGATCTACCCTCTTTGAAATTGTAGACTCGACCTTTCTTATTGAATTCACAGAAGTAGCAATCTTTCTGCAAAGTTACCAGCCACACAACTAGCTTAGTTCATGGACACCTCATATACATAAGCAGTGAATGTTGATGAGTTTAAGGGTAAATATATCAATAGTGCATCCGATGTCTATAAGGCCGAATAAGGTAACTATTATGGCAAGGATGTGAATGTATCTAATAAGATAATGTCCATATTAGGAACCCTTATACTGTAAACAGAATGCTTCCAAAGACACAAAGTCACCACTAGTGAACCTAGCCCCTCTCATAATTTTTTTAACTTTGATTCTTCTGAAAAAACAAGCTGATTGTTCCAATGGTGAACACTGAGTAGTCACATAGCAATAGCTCGGGTCATCCATTCAAAACAAGTGGACTAAACATGACAGCAGCTGTTAACATTAATGCCGGACCGTATCTTTTTATGGAGTTACAAGTCGGGATAATGTTGATTGTTAACAGTACTTGGTCCGGATTCACCTTCTATCACAAAAAACTCAAGCTAAGTGAAGGGTCTCAGCTCCCCTTATATCCTATTCAATTTTATTTTCCAAGTTTTCAAAGTGGGAACATCATAACAGCTGCTAGGATAACAAAATTTACCATACCGTGAACTTCAAACCAAAATCATAAACCTATTGCGCAATGCACAAATGCTATGAGGTGGCGAAAACATAAACAAATAAAGAAACTTCAAATCTCCCAGTTGAACTTGAAATTTCTTGCAAACGAAACCAATTTAATATCCTGAGACTGAAATCATCAAATCCTAATCAGGAAAAAATGAAGAACGCCAATTCACAATTCGCTGTTAAAGCTCTAGAGAACAGAAAGTGTATATGTCAGTAAAGATCATTCACCTATCAAAGGATGAACTAGATGTAGCAAAGGTGGCTGACAATGAAGAATCATCGGACAATGCGGAGATTCGGCTTGTGTTGGAGCAAGAAACTGCAAATTCCGATTTTCTTGTGTAACGATATTTTTGGCAATTCCCAGAGCATGAAAACCAGCGGGAGAAGCGACGAGAAGTAGATTCCGACCACAACCGCGCTCCGGCGAAGGCGGAGATTAAGTTGAAGGAGGCCTTTATGCTGTCGACCATGTTCCTGTTGCTGCACCCAAACGGCCAAACCCAACGCAGAAAATGATTACTGGATAACCTGTAAGGTAAATTTCATTCCGCCACCCTTTAAATACTCTATATTTCAATTGATGGACCCTTTTTTCGAGATTTTATACGTAACCACCCTCATACGACCGGTTTTTTAATTGAACAGATTGTGATTTTGTGAACATCCAACGCAATCATGGTCGGGGTTTGACAACAAGATAACGAGTTGGTCGCGGTCATGTTCGTATTGACAACAGAATAACGAATTCACCGACCTAATCATATTAACAAAATTTGAGAAATTCCTGTTGGTATTCTTGGTATTCACAAGTTTTTAAAAATTCTCTATGCCCCTAAAAGTTTCAATCCTTACCCATTTTTTAATTTTAGCAAAAAGAAAAATTTTGTACAACAACATTAAAAAGAATTTTAACGTAATTTTTTTTACTTTGTAAAAATTAATAAATGGGTAAGGAGATAAATGTTTTAAAATTTGACAATAAAAGTAATCTTGAAAACTTGTGAATACCAATAAAACACAATTTTTTTCTTAATAACAAGAGGTGGAAATTCTAAAAAAAATGGTAAGAATGATTTAAACTTACGAAATTGGGAATATAACCCTCTCATACATTTTGGGTATATAGTCGTGGTCCATTTTGGGATACCCTCTCAATATCAATATATTCGAACTCGAATCTTCAAGCCAACACCTAAGGAGTCTAGCACCACTATACCACTAAACCAACTGAACATTGGTAACACTGAAAGTTTTACATGCACTTTCAGTTCCTTCCTTCATATATTTATCCATCTCAAATTGTACACCAACATGGGAATCAATCTCCATTTCAAAATGTTCGTTCAACACCTTTAAAAAAATCTAAAGCATGGTCACCTAGTTCACTCTCATCCATGTTAGAAGTTACAGAAGATGAACTTTCTTGGTATTTCTTTTCTTGAGGCATAGAAGAAGCATAAAAATCAAACATATCCCCAAGCAAAATTGAGATGTTAAGATATAAGAGTTTAACTCTTGTATCATCAAATAACTTTCGCGCAACAGACTCAACATATTTCATCTTACGACAGGGATCAAGAAACACAACAACAAACATCAAAAGATTGACGTTAACAACATCATCACCCCAAGACTTATCATACTTTGTCTTTATTTTCATTATCATATTCTTATGCCCCACATCATCCTTCTTGCAATAATTCGAAATCACCATGTCAACATCAAACATATCTTTCACAACATTATTACAAGTCACACAACAAGAACCAGCTAACTTCAATGAGCATTGTAAAACACTTTCAGAATTGGAAAAAAACTATTAACCCTATTTCAATCATCATCATTAGCAACCGTTTTAGTTGTTCCATGTTTCCAACCCTTCTTAACTTCCTTAACACAAAAAGAGTCTCTCAAAATCAAGTTACCAAATGCTTTCTTAAACCTCACAACAATTTGAAGCTTCAAATATTTATTAAATGACATCTTGTTTCAACCTCTAAGCAAGCAAGATTTTTACTATCCAATTTCTCCTCTATTACACAATCTTTGAATTTTTGAAATCGTGCAGGGGAAAACCTCATATAGCTTACAAGAGCACGAACTCTCATAATCGATGCATCAATATCTTTTAAACCATCTTTCACGATCAAATTCATAATTTTACAAACACATCTCATTTGCAAGTACTTGTACTTGCCTCCTAGAATACTAGATTCTCAATGATTAAATCTCTTTCTCAAATAATCAATTATCAAATCATTGGAACTAGCATTATCAACAGTCACAGTCATCACATTTTTTTATCTCTCAATCAACCAAACATTGCTCCACGACTCTACTAATTAATTGACCGCAATGACCAACAAGAGGGAAAAAGTTGATGATCCCTTTATGTAAAAGTCAATCATCATCAATAAAATGGACAGTGAGACACATATAACTTAAATTTAGACTAGAAGTTCATGTATCAATAGTAAGACTAACACTAGAAGACAACTTCTTGAAAATATCTTTCAAGGTTTTCCTTTTTTCAAAAAACAAGCTATAACAATCTCTAGCAATAGTAGTTCGTAGTGAAATAGAAAATGTAGGCTGCATAGTTTTGCAAAAGAACTTAAAACATTCATGTCAACAACAACAAAGGAGACTCATCAACAACCATTTTTGTAAGAGCTTTTTGATGACATGAATTATGACCTTAGTTTAGGGATGTATTTAGATATATTTCCCTTTTTGTTTTGCATGTATAGACATATATTCATATCAATTATTCTCTTATTTGCCTACTTTGTGGAAATAGAAGTCTACAGATAGTTTTGTTGCATTTGTAGGAAATAAGACACATTTTGGATCAGAACGAACCATGAAAGTACAAGGAGTCAAAAGAACAACATATTGGACTACATTAAAGCATAAAAAGATCAAAGGAAGCTAGGAACACGCACCCGGAGTGAACTATGATATCTCGGAGTGAACTTTGATACCCTAGAGCGGGCTCTGATACCGTCACAAAGTGGCGTCCAAGATTTTCCAAGGTCATCCGAGATTTTCCAATTTCTCCTCTATTACACAATCTTTGAACTTTTGAAGTCGTGTAGGGGAAAAACCTCACATACCTTCCAAGAACACGAACTCTCATAATCGATGCATCAATATATTTTAAATCATCTTTCACGACCAAATTCATAATGTGACTAACACATCTCATGTGCAAGTACTTGCCTCCTAGAATACTAGATTCTCAATGATTAAATCTCCTTCTCAAATAATCAATTGCCAAATCATTAGAACTAGCATTATCAACAGTCACAATCATCACATTTTTTTTATGTCCCAATCAACCAAATATTGTTCAACGGATGTACCAATTAATTGACCAGAATGACCAACAAGAGAGAAAAAGTTGATGATCCGTTTTTGTAAAACTCAATCATCATCAATAAAATGCACAGTGAGACACATAACTTAAAATTTGACTAAAGTCCATGTATGAGTAGTAAGACTAACACGAGAAGATAACTTTTTTAAAATATGTTTCAAGGTTTTCCTTTCTTCAAAAAACAAGCTATAACAATCTCTAGGAATAATAGTTCGTGGTGAAATAGAAAATGCAGGGTGCATAGTTTTGCAAAAGTAATTAAACCCTTCATGATCAACAACAGTAAATGGAGACTCATGAACAACCATTTTTGCAAGAGTTTTTTGATGACATGAATTATGATCTTAGTATAGGGATGTATTTAGGTAGATTTCCCTTTTGCTTTGCATGCATAGACATATATTCATATAATTATGCTCTTATTTTCCTACTTTGTAAAAATAGAAGTCTACCCATAGTTTTGTTTCAATTATAGATAATAAGACACACACATTTTGGATCAAAAGGAAGAATGAAACTACAAGGAGTAAAAAGAACAACATATTGAGCTACATTGAAGCATAAAAAAGCAAAGGAAGCTAGCAACATGCACCCGGAGTGAACTATGATATCTCGGAGTGAACTCTAATGCCCCGTAGCGGACTCTGATACCATCGCAAAGGGTCATCCGAGATTTTTCAAGGTCATCCGATATTTTCCAATTTCTCCTCTATTACACAATCTTTGAACTTTTGAAATTGTATAGGGAACCTCACATACCTTACAAGAGAACGAACTCTCATAATCGATGCATCAATATCTTTTAAACCATCTTTCACGACCAAATTCTGAATGTGATAAATACACCTCATGTGCAAGTACTTCTCATAGAATACTAGATTCCCAATGATTAAATTTCCTTCTCAAATAATCAATTGTTAAATCATTAGAACTAGCATTATCAACAGTCATAGTCATCATAATATTTTATCCCCCAATCAACCAAACATTGCTCAACGGCTCTACCGATTAATTGACCGGAATGACCAGCAAGAGGGAAAAAGTTGATGATTCATTTATGTAAAACTCAATCATCAACAATAAAATGGACAGTGAGACACATATAACTTAAATTTTGACTAGAAGTTCATGTATCACTAGTAAGACTAACACGAGAAGACAACTTCTTCAAAATATCTTTCAAGGTTTTCATTTTTTCAAAAAACAAGCGATATTAATCTCTAGCAATTGTAGTTCGTGGTGAAATAGAAAATTCAGGCTGCATAGTTTTGCAAAAGTAATTATAGCCTTCATCCTCAACAATAGCAAATGGAGACTCATCAAAAATCATTTTTGCAAGAGCTTTTTATGACATGTATTATGACCTTAGTTTAGGGTTGTATTTAGATATATTTCCCTTTTGTTTTGCATGAATAGACATATATTCATATCAATTATTCTCTTATTTGCCTACTTTGTCGAAATAGAGGTCTACACATAGTTTTGTTTCAATTGTAGGAAATAAGACACATTTTGCATCAAAATGAAGCATGAAAGTACAATGAGTCAAAATAACAACATATTGGACTTCACTGAAGCATAAAAAGAGCAAATGAAGCTAGGAACATGCATAGACATATATTCATATCAATTATGCTCTTATTTGCCTACTTTGTGGAAATAGAGGTCTACACATAATTTTGTTTCAATTGTAGGAAATAAGACACATTTTGCATCAAAAGGAAGCATGAAAGTACAAGGAGTCAAAAGAACAACATATTGGACTCCATTGAAGCATAAAAAGAGCAAATGAAGCTAGGAACACGCACCCAGAGTGAACTATGATATCCTGGAGTGAACTCTGATACCACGGAGCGTACTCTGATACCGTCACAAAGGGGGTTATTTGAGATTTTCTCAGGTCATCCGAGATTTTCCAATTTCTCCTCTATTACACAATCTTTGAACTATTGAAGTCGTGCAGGGGAAAACTTCACATACCTTACAAGAACACGAACTCTCATAATCGATGCATCAATATCTTTTAAACCATCTTTCAAGACCAAATTCATAATGTGACAAACACATCTCATGTGCAAGTACTTGCCTCCTAGAATACTAGATTCTCAATGATTAGATCTCCTTCTCAAATAATCAATTGTCAAATCATTGGAACTAACATTATCAACAGTTACAATGATTACATTTTTTTTATCTCCCAATCAACCAAACATTGCTCAACGGTTCTACTAATTAATTGGCCAAAATGACCATCAAGAGGGATAAAGTTGATGATCCGTTTATGTAAAACTCAATCATCATCAATAAAATGGACAGTGAGATACATATAACTTAAATTTTGACTAGAAGTCCATGCATTAGTGGTAAGACTAACACGAGAAGACAACTTCTTGGAAGTATCTTTAAGGGCCCGTTTGGTTCCAACTCCGGAAAAGGAAACGGAATGAAAACGAATTTAGTCCATATGCATGCTATTATTTATGAAATTTGATGGAATCATTCCTTGTGGTTTTAAATAATTGTAGTAAAATTTGATTAGTGTTGATACCCTATAGAGAAACAAAATGGGAAACAACTACATTTTACATGCAACCACAAGGAATGATTCCAAAAAATATTCATGGATAAGGTAATCATATGGACTAGATTCATTTCCATTCCGTTTCCGTTTCCTGACCTCTAACCAAACGGGGGTAAAGGTTTTCCTTTTTTCAAAAAAATAAGAT
Organism: Fagopyrum esculentum; assembly: GCA_033239045.1. Classification (NCBI taxonomy): domain Eukaryota; kingdom Viridiplantae; phylum Streptophyta; class Magnoliopsida; order Caryophyllales; family Polygonaceae; genus Fagopyrum; species Fagopyrum esculentum. Next base: position 135,235,486 of record BSUD01000001.1, on the reverse strand, counting down.
ATAACAATCTCTAGCAATAGTAGTTTGTAATGAAATAGAAAATGCAGGCTGCATAGTTTTGCAAAAGAATTTAAAGCCTTCATGCTCAACAACAGCAAAGGGAGACTCATCGACAACCATTTATGCATGAGCTTTTTGATGACATGAATTATGACCTTAGTTTAGGGATGTATCTAGATAGATTTCCCTTTTGTTTTGCATGCATAGACATATGTTCATATCAATTATGCTCTTATTTGTCTACTTTGTGAAAATAGAGGTGTACACATAATTTTGTTGCAATTGTAGGAATTGAGACACATTTTGGATCAAAAGGAAACATGAAAGTACAAGGAGTCAAAATAACAGCATATTGGACTACATTGGAGCATAAAAAGAGCAAAGGAAGCAAGAAACACACACCCGGAGTGAACTCTGATACCGCGGAGTGAACTCTGATACCCCGGAGCGGACTTTGATACCGTCACAAAGGGTCATTCAAGATTTTTCAAGGTCATCCTAGATTTTCCAACAGGGAATAACATCGACCAAAATTTCAACCTAGATTTATTTCAGTTCGTCCGAGATTTCGTTACAAAAGGGTCACGGCCCGTACGTCATAAACCCTAGTTTTTATATTTAAAGAAGGTTGTTGCGGCGAGGTCTAGAGAGACCCGACGAGGGGCGAGAGTCCAACAGTTTGAGAGAGTTCGGGAAGAGAGACGGTGATAGAGAAGGAAGGAACAACATCGAAGGATCAAAGATTTGCATCGATAACTTGAGGTTTTGTGAGTTATGCTTAGAAGGATAATCTTAGTTTGTTGTTTTCTTTATTTGATCAAAAGGTCGAACCTTTGTTATTGCTTGGATTCAGTTTTGATATTTTGAGATTATTTGCTAAGTTTTTTTTGTCTTTTATTGGTTTATGTTTTATTTGATATCATATAATTTCTTTAATTCAAATATGGTTGTTGTTGGCTAGAACTCTTGCGATTCTAGGGTGACTAGTTGATGGTTGTGGTTTAGATGATGATAGAATGACCCTTTAAGTTAGATTGGATCCTGAAGTTTGAGTTTTGCCTACGCAGTTTCCGATGTCGGATTGATCCAAGAATCTTGACCGAGATTTGAGTATGATTCATGTTACGCTAAGATTGCAGCATGCAAAAGTCTTAAATTTATAACTCGATATATTTTTCCTAACTCCTAGCGAACCCACAGTGTATGGGTCGTTTTGTAGTAAGGATAGTATTTCGAGGTCGAACACAAAGACTAAGGTGAAATCGAATCAAATGAGTGACTAAGGATAGTGTAAATCTAGTCTAAGAAAAGAGAAATGAATAAAGAAGAGAAAATCACAATGTTTTTGGATTGATTTTGTGGTGATCAAGCAAGGATCACAAATCATGCAAGATTGACAAGTCAAACAAACAACTAAACTAGCAACACAAACAAGCAAAACAAACACGAGATATGTGATCAAAGAGAGAAAAGCGGATTCTAGGGGTTAGGAATTCTGGTTATGGCATAGGACTCAAGCTTCTAATCAATCTTGGACTAGCTATGGTATGTCGGGAAGGAATGTTTCTCCAATGAGGTCAATCACCGGGTAGGTCTCATGATCCACTAATCCCGCACCTAAGGTCCTATCACCGGGTAAGTCTCTAGGAGCCTAGGGTTGGGAAATCTACACAAACCGGATTGCTATCTAGGGATCTAACCTCTCCTCACCGGGTAAGTCTCGGGAAGGCAAGTCCTAAACATCAATCCTAGCACATTCAGTCCAATAGCGGCTTATGAGGCTCACTACTACCTAGAGTTCATCATCTTCGGTACCTAACATCGAGAATCACCGGGTATGTCTCTCCTCTCACTTAGTTTGCTAGCATTAGGTCACCATAGGCTAGATTAAGCTTAACAAACACTAGGATTTCAATAATCTAACATCCTAACATGCAGATTTATCAATATAAGCGTAATAGAGGCAAACCACGGTCAGATCATAAGAACCACGGCCGTGGTTGCATAAGAACAAACCGTGATCTCTAATAGCACTTAAGTACAAGCAAGCAAATCATCCAAAGATACATTTAAGTCTATTCTATCATAGTCCAAGCCATAACCATCATTCCCTTACCCTAGAATCGCATCTATTTAGCCAACAACATGCATCTTAACAATCAAACTCAACAAGCATACATTCATGGCTTCCATACCAAGAAAATGAAATGAAAGAGAGATGAACAAGTAGAACAAGAAAACAAGCTGAGTAAATGTTGAGAAAGACTTACAACCCTTCAAAAGAAGGTTCAAATCGTTCCTTACAAACCCTTGCAAACGTTTTCAACAAGTTCACTCAAAAATCACTCTAAAAACTATGAAACTCTAAGATGGTGTGCTCTTCTTTTCTTCCCCAAAATGAGAGTGTTTCTTCTCCTCCAAGAGTAGCTCCAATCCAATGATGTGTTCCTTGTGAGAGTGTGGGAGAGAATGGAATGATGGGGTCTGTCCTCAACAGCCTGCATGACCACCTTTTATTCTCCATCAAGGGCAAGAGTCGGCTATGGATATCGTGGGACAGTTGTCATAGCTGTGCAGAGGAAACCACGGCCTATTTCCATGCCCGTGGAAGTCCCAGTGACCGTGGTTTTGGTGCCTCAGCCTTCTTTGGATCATTAAGTCACGAGTTGGTGCAAGGCATGCACCAACAAGGTCCCATGTGTTCTCCTTTGCTCCTAACTTGCTTCCCAATGAGTCCGGAAGTGTGTCATTACGAGGAACGATCCTCGAATGTATCGACTAAGCTCCAAAAGCTCCCAAAATACCTACAAAATATGCAAAAGTCCGTGTAGACGTCTATCTCGACAACATACATGAATTAAGTGCAAATCGTCACGAACTAATGTCAAACCATGCATGATTAACGGGAAAAACTATCTAAATGGATGCCTAAACCTACGTCATAAATCGTGTTATAAAAAATACCCCATACTTAAGATTTGCTTGTCCCCGAGCAAGACCCAACTATAGACTAAGAGATGACATGATTTATGCATGTAGAAAAAAAACAAAATCTTTTTGGGATTGTGCTTCTAATATTGGATCACCTTCATAGTCAAGTTTCATGGCAATGGACAAGCAATCATGCATCAAATGAACGAAGGCATGGAAAGACAATTATACTTAACTCAAAAGCATGCATGCAAGGTAAAAATGAAGAAGTCAAGATCATCATGAGCATATCCAATCTAGATCACTAAGTCTTACACACATGCAAATAGGTCACAAGGACTTAGGAAAGAAGAGGCCAAGAAACGTTGTGAATAGGTGGGAATTTTTAGGTCATGTGATGCTAATCCGGGAAAGGAACTAACTCCACAATTTCATTTTGATCAACTCCACCACAAGTGTATATTTTTCTCCATCTTTTCTTTGTTTTCTTTTCTTTTTCACTTTCTTTTTCTTTCACTTATTTTTGAGACAATGGCATTGGTGTACAAAATCCGAAACCTTGGTGATTAGCGGACCTCGGGATTTTTCCGAGGTGCCTCACACCGAGCACACATACCAAGGCTCGTTAGGACATTCGGTTTATCCGACTTTGGCAATGCACAAACACCCGATTATGTGAATGGTACCAAGTTACCCGTCATCAAAACCAAAGTCTCCAAACCTATATTTTTTTCTACACTTTTCACAACAAATTCAGCACTTCATTCACATCATTCTTTCATCAACAACTTCACCCCACACGTGCTTTTCATACATATCAACACACTAGCATGCTCCTATTCCTGGATGGTTCAAAAGAGGTCAAATTTTATATCAATTGAGGTGCTCAAACAACATGATCAAGATGAGAAGTAGAGAAAGATGAATTGCCTTAATCACTCCTAAATGATGTGCAAGAACTAGTATGTAATTTCGACTATCGATCCTCAATCCAATCAAGGCAAACATCATGATCACAATCCATACATAGGATTCAAGATAAGTACTTCAAGTCCACATATGCATACATCCATTCAACACACAAGGCCATCCATAGCCAATTCACAAGACAATCTCATCATAAGGGTCATACCCAAACTTAGAAGCACTAAAATTTTTTAAATTTTCTGATTTTTTTTAATTTACGAAATATGTATGTACAATGCAAAACATAATGAAACATGTGACAATATTAAACTATCCTAGATGCTAATCATGCAAGTGATCATGAAAACCCACCCCATACTTAGAAACACATTGTCCCCAATGTGCTAGTCAAGTAAAGAAGAGTGAAAGAGAGTCCTCGCAATGTAAAAATGGTGTTGCTTTGGTATTTTGGTTTGCTCATGTGGAGTGTTGGTGGATGATCTATCAAAGATGGTAGAGAGCTCAAGGTGTTCGTTATGGCGTCGGGACCCGCGCTAAGCACCGCTAGCCGTCCAAGTCCCACGTCCGCTCCACCCATATTTGATATGGGATCATCATCATCAACTCATGCCTTGCAAGGCCTCCATGTTACCAAGACTCTAGCACACAAACACAAAGCACACAAAAACACACAAAAACAGAAAAATGAAAACCAAAACAAAAATGAAAAGGGAAAAATGGTACCAATGGGTTGCCTCCCATCAAGCGCTTCTTTAAGGTCATTAGCTTGACCAAATTCGGGGGCGTCTCACTCAAGGTGAATTGGGATGATAAAACGATTTATGGGTTAGGTTTAGGTAATCATTTAGATAGTTTTTCCGCTCATTCATGCATGGTCTAGCACTAGTTCACGACATTTGCACTCAATTCACGTATTTTGCCGAGATAGACGTCTACGCGGACTTTTGCATTGCTTTGTAGGTATTTTGGGAGATTTAGGAGCTTAATTGATATATTTGAGGATCGTTCCTCAAGACGACGCACCTTCGGACTCATTAGGATGCAAGTTAGGAGCTAAGGAGGACTCATGGGACCTTGTTGTTGCATGCCATGCACCAAATCGTGACTTAATGATCCAAAACAAGCTGAGGCACCAAAACCACGGTCACTGGGACTTCCACGCCCGTGGAAATTGGCCGTGGTTTTTGCCAAACGGTTGTGACAGTTGTGCCACGATCTTCATGGCCAACTCTTGCAAATTTGTAGGATAAATAGGTGGTCCTGCAAGGCCGAAAGGACAGACCCCTCACCACCATTCTCTTCTACACACTCTCAACAAGAAAGATTCTCTCATATTGGGAGCTTGGATTGGAGCTACCCTTGGAGGAGAAGAAAGGTGCCATTGGAGAAGGAGAGAAGAGCACAACACTATTAGTCTTGAATAGATTTTAGAGTGACGATTTTCGAAACGTTTTCTAGGGTTGTAAGAATCGATTGAACCTTCTTTTGAAGGGTTATAAGTCTTTCTTAAACTCATATTCAGCTTGGTTTTCTTTGTTCTACTTGTTCATCTCTTTCTCTTCATTATCTTGCAAATGGAAGCCATGATTTTATGCTTGATGATTTTGATTGTGATGATGTATGTTGTTGGCTAAATAGGTGCGATTCTAGGGTAAGGAAAGGATGGTTATGGCTTGGACTATGATAGAATAGACTTAAATGTATGCTTGGATGATTCGTTTGATTGAACCTAGTCACTGTTAGAATCCACGGTTTGTTCTAGACAAACCACGGCCGTGGATCTTGATGAACACCCCGTAATTTTGATGAACTTGCTTGTAATGATAAATCCAAGTGTTAAGTTGTTAGATTGTTGAAATCCTAGTGTTTGTTGATTCAAATCTATCCTAGGGTGACCTAGTGTTAGCAACTAAGTGTTAGAAGAGACGTACCCGGTGATTCTTGCTCTTAGATACCGAAGATGACAAACTCTAGGTAGTAGTGAGCCTCACAAGCCGCTATTGGACTGAGTGGGCTAGGATAGGTGTTTAGGACTTGCCTTTCCGAGACTTGCCCGGTAAAGAGAGGTTAGATCCCTAGAATACCATCTGGTTTGTGTAGAATTCCCATTCCTTAGGCTCTTTGAGACCTACCCGGTGATGAGACCTTAGGAACGGACTAGTGGACCATGAGACCTACCCGGTGATTGATCCCAATCTAGAAACACTCACTCCCAACATACTATAGTTAATCCAAGGAATGATTAGATAGCTTGAGTCCTATGCCATAACCGGAATTTCCAACCCCTAGAATCCGTTTTTCTCCCTTTGATTACTTATTTCGTATTTGCTTGTTTACTGGTGGTGTTAGCTTAGTTTATTGGTGATCTTCGATTGATCACCTAAAAACCAAACCAAAAACATTGAGATTTTCATTTTTTTATTCCTTTCTCTTTTCTTAGCCTAGATCTTCACTATCCTTAGTCACTAGTCGATTCAATCTCACCTAAGTCTTTGTGTTCGACCTCGGAATACTATCCCTACTACAAAACGTCCCCACACTGCGGGTTCGCTAGGAGTTAGGAGAAATATAACGAGTATAAATTTAAGACTTTTGCATGCATACATCCTTAGCGTAACAAGTTTTTGGCGCCGTTGCCGGGGACTAGGTTTCGATTGAGTCATTGTTTGTGATTGTTTATAGTGTGGGTCTTTCTTGTTTCTTTTGATCTCTTTTGGTTTGTGTCTTTGCTTTTCAGGACATCTCTCACTCTTTAGGTGTATGCGAAGATCTCGTGGCAAGGATTTAGCTCCATTCGATCCCGAACCGGAGAAAACCCTTAGATCTAGATCCAAGAACATTCGAAAGGGAAAAGAGATGGCCGGAAAAGATCTCCAAGCTGAGTTGGATGAGGCTTTAGAGCAAATTAGGATAAGGGATGAAGCTTTGGAGAATGAAAGGAGACTTGCCAATGAGAGGCAAGAAGCAATTAGGAGGGAGATTGAAGAGATTAGGCAAGCTCTTGTGCGAAGAGAACCTAACCCTCAAGATCCTCCACCTCCACCACCGGTACCGTAGCCGGCGGCTAATATTCGGGTTGTGCCCATTGCTATTGAAGAGCCACAAACATTAGGGCGACATATGGATCCGGCACAAAGAGCACACCGTCCGGGTGTGAACTTAGGAGATCCTGCAACCCATAATTACGAGCTCCGCCCTCAAGTTCTACAAATGATCCGGCATAATCAATTTGGAGGGATGGAAGGAGAGTCTCCTCATCAACACTTGATGAACTATGAGATCTTGATGGAGACTCTAAGACCGCCTAGATTGGAGAGCAACAACCATAAGCTTAGGGCTTTTTCCTTCTCTCTTAAGGATAAAGCCTTGGCTTGGTATCAATCTATTCCACAAGGGCGAGTGAGTACTTGGGAGGAGATGACAACCGAGTTTTTGACTAAGTTCTTCCCACCTTCCAAGACTACCGAGTTAAGAGGGAAGATCAATGCCTTCGTGATGAAGGATAGAGAAAGCTTATTCAAGTCTTGGGAGAGGTTTAAAGACCTTCTCCTAGATTGTCCACACCATTGTATACCGAAAATTGAGCTATTGGAGATCTACTTCAAAGGACTTGATGAAGATAGCCAATTCAAGCTCCAATCTCTTTCCGGTGGGACTTTCATGGAAAAGAATGTAGATGAAGCTTGGGAGTTTGTAGAGAAACAAGCTTTGGTGATTGAGAAGTACTCCCATAGGAAGAATGATGGGAGGAAAGCGGGAGCATATGAGGTGAGTGAAGTCACCATGAGTAAATTCAAGCTTGATGCAATCAACAATGAGTTGAAATCTTTGAGGGAGTTGTGCACTACAACTTTGAAGAATCAAGCAACCTCTCAAGTGCAAGCAAACTTGTCTTCCAAGGAGGAAGATGTGCACTACATGGGAAGGGGAAATTACAACAACTATCAAGGCCCAAGGAACTTCAACAACAACCGGCAATTCAACAATTACCGGCCTAACCACAACCATCCCGGGTTTTCCTATTCTAACCCGGATGGAGCCTTGAACCCTCCCGCTTCCACAAGCGCAGCTCCACCACCAAAGGCTTCACAAGAACCTCCACCTGGATTTACTCAACCTCCAAAGGATAGAACCGAGATGATGTTTGAGCAATTGATTGGAAGGTTGAGTGGTCTTGAGAGCACGGTGACTTCTATTTCTAAGGCTCAAAAAGTTTTGGAAGCACAAGTGTTCCAAAAGGCGGGTGAAGCTCATAGAGATCCGGGAAAGCTTCCCGGAAGAACCGAAGACAACCCAAGAGGCCAAGTGTTGGCCATCACAACTAGGAGTGGGTTGAGTATGAAGGATCCCTTACCTAAGGGAAGTGACAAGGGGAAGCAAGTGGTGATAGAGGAAGAGACTTTGCAAGAAAATGGAGGAAAGGACAAGGAAGATGAGCCAACATGTGTGGCACTGCCTCCATACAAGCCACCACTGCCGTTCCCACAATCACGAGCAAGAGCTCGCTTGGACAAACACTTTGGTAAATTCCTTGAACTTATGTCTAAATTGCATATTAACATTCCGTTCATGGATGCTATTCTAGGTATGCCGGCATATGGCAAGTTCTTGAAGGAAATACTCTCCAACAAGAGGAAGTTGGAGGAGTATGGAGAGGTGAGGATGACAAAGAGGTCCTCGGAATTGATCCAAACTATGAAGGAGGAGATGCCTCCTAAGCTAAGAGATCCGGGATCCTTTTGTGTGCCAATTGGAGTGGGAGAAGTGAAGTATGATGCTCTTTGTGATCTTGGAGCAAGTGTAAGCATCATACCGCTTGCACTTTGCAACAGGGTTAGGCTAGGAGAGCCAAAGCCGGTCAAGATGACCCTTTACGTGGCGGACCGTTCGATCACTCACCCGGTTGGGATCTTGGAGGACATACCGGTGCAACTCGGGAAGTTCTATGTGCCGATTGATTTTGTTGTCTTGGACATCCCGGCGGACTATCCGGTTCCCATCATCTTAGGGAGACCTTTCCTAGCTACATCCGGATGCTTGGTGGATTGTAAAAATGGAATTCTCTCCTTCAACATTGGAGAAGAGAATATTAAGTTCAAGCTATCCACAATGATGAAGGGGCCAGCCCTTGATGAGGATGTACTCAACATAGTCGAGCAAGAGGAGTCTAGAGAAGTTGTGAGCTCGATCTTGATCAAGGACCCCTTGGAGAAGGTTCTTAGCTTAAGTTTGATGGAGGAAGGTGTTGAGGAGGCTTGCAATGAAGAAATCAAGGCTTTGGAAGCATTAGAAAAGGAGACAAGAGCTGAATTTGAAGTCCACGAGAGTGTGCTGAATTCCTGTAGGAACCACGACCAGGCACCAAGAACCACGCCCGTGGAAAGACCCGTGGAACTCTCTGGAATGCTCCGAAATGCAAGCTTTGCAAGTTCCACGGCCGTGGTTGTGCCAGAGTCCGTAATTCTGCCTGTGGTTTCCCCAGAAACTGCATTGGTTGATGATCAAGCTTCAAGGAGCTTTGGGGAGTCTTCCATGGCTATGGATTCATCTCAACCAACATTGTATGGAGCGTCTCCACTCAATAAAGGTCCTCCTAAACTTGAACTCAAACCCCTCCCCTCTCATCTTAAGTATGCTTTTCTTGGTGATGATTCTACATATCCGGTTATTGTGAATACATGCTTGAATGATGATGAACTTGCTAGATTGTTGCATGAGTTAAGATTGCATAGGAAAGCCAATGGCTATACCATTGATGATTTAGTTGGCATTAAACCTTCTTTGTGCATGCATAAGATCTTGATGGAAGACAATCATAAACCTTCAATTGAACCTCAAAGAAGACTAAACCCTATCATGAAAGAAGTAGTCAAGAAAGAGATCCTTAAATTGCTAGATGCGGGAATCATTTTCCCGATTTCGGATAGTAAGTGGGTTAGTCCCGTGCATGTGGTTCCTAAGAAGGGTGGGATGACCGTAGTAACCAATGAGAATAATGAACTAATCCCAACTAGAACGGTTACGGGATGGAGGATGTGTATAGACTATAGGAAACTAAATGTGGCCTCTAGGAAAGATCACTTCCCTCTTCCTTTCATTGACCAAATGCTAGAGAGATTAGCTCAACATTCCCATTTTTGTTACTTAGATGGTTATAGTGGATTCTTCCAAATCCCTATTCACCCCGATGATCAAGAGAAAACCACATTTACATGCCCTTGGGGTACATTTGCATATAGGAGAATGCCGTTTGGGTTATGTAATGCACCCGCCACCTTTCAAAGGTGTATGATGGTTATATTTTCTTAATATATTGAGAATATCATGGAAGTGTTTATGGATGATTTTTCTGTTTATGGATCTTCCTTTGATGATTGTTTAGCTAACTTGTCATTGGTGGTTAAGAGATGTGAGGAGACTAATCTAGTCTTGAATTGGGAGAAATGCCACTTCATGGTAAGTGAAGGTATTGTGTTGGGACACTTGGTATCCTACCATGGCATTGAGGTTGATAGGGCCAAGATTGAAACGATAGAGAAGTTGCCACCACCTACCTCGGTGAAGGGGGTAAGGAGTTGCCTAGGGCATGCCGGTTTTTACCGGAGATTTATTAAAGATTTCTCTAAGATTTCTAAGCCTCTTACTAACCTACTAATGAAAGATGTTGAGTTTGTTTTCTCCAAGGATTGCCTTGAAGCTTTTTGTAGGTTGAAGAATGCTTTGATCTCCGCACCTATCATGCAACCTCCGGATTGGAGTTTACCGTTTGAGATCATGTGTGACGCGAGTGATGTAGCCGTTGGGGCTGTTTTGGGACAAAGGAAGGATGGGCTTACACATGCCATCTATTATGTTAGCAAGACGCTAGATGATGCCCAACTCAATTATGCTACTATCGAGAAGGAGTTACTAGCGGTTGTGTACGCATTTGAGAAGTTCCGCTCGTATCTTGTTGGAGCGAAGGTCATTGTGTATATGGATCATGCTGCGATCCGTTATCTCCTTACAAAGAAGGATGTAAAGCCTAGGTTGATTCGGTGGATCCTTCTTCTCCAAGAGTTTAACTTGGAAATCCGGGATAAGAAAGGGTCCGAAAATTCTGTGGCGGATCACCTTAGTAGACTCCCACCATTGGAGCTTGAGAGAGATGACATCCCGATTGATGACTCATTCCGGGATGAGCAATTGCAAATGGTGGAAGAATGCTTGTTCTAAGCGTCTAGAGGAAGTGAGTCATGGTATGCCGACATTGTGAACTATCTTGTGTGTGAGGAAGTGCCTCCCGGGTTGTCATATGCCCAAAGGAAGAAATTCTTCAAGAATGTGAGGCATTACTATTGGAGTGAGCCGCTTTTGTTCAAGAGAGGGCCGGATGGAGTCTTTAGAAGATGCATACCGGAGGATGAGGTGGAGAGTGTGATCCGCCATTGTCATTCCTTGCCATGTGGAGGGCATGCTAGCTCACACAAGACATGTGCGAAGGTGTTACAATCGGGCTTCTTTTGGCCAAGTTGTTCAAGGATGTGCAAAACTTTGTGGTAGCTTGTGATGCTTGCCAAAGGACGGGCAACATCTCAAGGAGGAATGAGATGCCCTTGAACAACATACAAGAGGTGGAGATATTTGATGTTTGGGGTGTGGACTTCATGGGACCATTCCCCTCTTCATGTGGCAACCTCTACATCCTATTGGCGGTGGACTATGTTTCGAGATGGGTGGAGGCAATCGCCTCTCCCACAAATGATGCCAAGGTTGTGGTGTGTTTCTTCAACCGAGTGATCTTCCCTAGGTTTGGAACACCAAGGGTGATCATAAGTGATGGAGGGAAGCACTTCACAAATAGGAACTTTGGGACACTTTTGGCTAAGTATGGGGTAACTCATAAGGTGGCAACACCTTACCATCCCCAAACTAGTGGCCAAGTGGAGATCTCCAACCGGGAGATAAAGGGAATTCTTGAGAAGACGGTTTCTAGAACGAGAAAGGATTGGGCTATGAAGCTCGATGATGCCTTGTGGGCATATAGAACCGCTTTCAAGACACCGATTGACACCACTCCTTACAAGCTAGTCTATGGCAAGTCTTGCCACCTTCCGGTAGAGATGGAGCATAGAGCGTATTGGGCCATTAAGTGGCTAAATTTTGACCTCAAGGAGGCCGGTGAGAAAAGATTGCTTGATATGAACGCTCTTGAAGAGATCCGGTTGGATGCTTATGAAAACGCCCGGATCTACAAGGAAAGGACCAAACGTTGGCATGACAAGCGACTCTTCCCGAAGGAGTTGAGTGAAGGCGACCTCGTCCTTCTCTTCAACTCAAGGCTGCGGCTCTTCCCCGGAAAGCTAAAGTCGAGGTGGACCGGTCCTTATGTGGTGAAGAAGATCTTTCCCCATGGAGCGATTGAGATAGGAGGGGAGCATTGTGGAGATTTCAAGGTGAATGGGCACCGGTTGAAGAAGTATATCCCGGGAACTCCGGTGGATATGATTGCCCCTCTTCACCTAGAGTGAGACGCCTCCCGAGTTTGGTCAAGCTAATGACCTTAAAGAAGCGCTTGATGGGAGGCAACCCATTGGTAACGTTTTCCCCTTTTCGTTTTTGTTTTTGTGTGTATTTGTGTGTTTGGTGTGCCTTGTGTTTGTGCTAGAGTCTTGGTAGCATTAAAGCCTTGCATGGCATGTGGATGATGATGATGAGTCCCTCATCAATTATGGGTGGAGCGGACGCGGAACTTGGACGGCTAGCGGTGCCTAGCGCGGGTCCCGACGCCATGATGAACATTTAGAGCTCTCTACCATTGTTGATAGGATCATCCAACATCACTCCATTTGAGTAATCCCAAATACCAAAGCAATCCATTTTTACATTGTGAGAACCCTCTTTCACTCTTCTTTACCTGAATGCCACATTGGGGACAATGTGTTTCTAAGTATGGGGTGGGGTTTGCATGATCTTTCGCATGATTAGCATCTAGGGTAGTTTCTTTTAGTCACATGTTTCATCATGTTTTGCATTGTACATGGATATTTCGAAAATTCCAAAAAAAATCAGAAAATTTTAAAATTTTTTATTGCTTCTAAGCTTGGGAATGACCGTCATAATGAAATTGTTGTGTGAATTGGCTATGGATGACCTTATGTGTTGAATTGATGTATGCATATGTGGACTTGAAGTACTTATCTTGAATTCCATGAATGGATTGTGATCATGATGCTTGCCTTGATTGGATTGAGTGTTGAAAGTCGAAATTACATGCTAGTTCTTGCACATCATTTAGGAATGAATGAGCCAATTCATCTTTCTCTACTTCTCATCTAGATCATGTTGTTTGAGCACCTCAATTGATATAAATTTGACCTCTTTTGACCAATCCGGGAATAGGAGCATGTTAGTGTGTTGAGTGTGTAAAAAGCAAGTCTGGGGTGAAGTTTGTTCGCTCCAAACGGTGTGTGCAAGCTTTAAATTTATAACCCTAGACTTAAGCTTAAAACAAGGATGCGAACCCGCAGTGTACGGGTCAATCGTAGTAAAAGCAAGAAAATTCCAGGGGTCGATCACAGGGACTTAGTGAAACAAAGTCCAGTACGGTATGCTAATGTCAATGCTAACCACAAGAGCAAGTAATACAATCAAAGATGAATAAGATGTCAAATAAAGCAAACATGCAATTCTAGGGATTAAAGCATCTAGTTGTGGTTCCAACTCAAGATCTATAGATAAGCGGACAAAGCTGAGATTTTTGCGTGGGGAAGGTGTTTCTAAAATGGAGTAGATCACCGGGTAAGTCTCACTACTCACTAATCCTAAACCGTAACTCCTATTACCGGGTAAGTCTCAAGGAATCAAGATAAAGAACTATAACCTCAAACTAACACACCATCTAAGGGAATAGAATCAACCTTTACCGGGTAAGTCTCAGGCTAACTCACAAAGATGGGATGGAAGCACACTCAAACCCCAATAAAGGACAAACCTTTATTACCTACACTTATGATCGTTGGTACACAAACTAAGGAATTACCGGGTAAGTCTCATCCTAGGCTTGCTTTGAACCAGGAAAGGTGTAATAAGAATAGGATTTGGCAAACTCTAACACTTAACTCTCAGTTTAGGGTCGGATAAGTCACCTCGGTCAGAAGAATTCCACCCCGGCCGAGATGTTCATCGACTGAACGAGATGCTTAGGGTTAAGGTTAAAGACTCGAACTTTCAGGATCCTACTGTGATTAAGATCATTCTATCATTGTTTTTCCCACAACCTTCAGCCAATCACCCTAGAATCACACAAGGAAATTAGCCACTCATCATCATAATGAAAGTATTAAATATATGGGAAGAAGGTGAATATTTGAACAAAGAAGAATTTAATGAAAACACTTCAATAACTGAATCAAATATCACACAAAATCGTTCCTTGGATAATAATCCAACAAGACAAGACAACAAGGAAAGGAATTGAAGATAATCTTACAAAACCCTCCAAAAAGCTATAAAGCTATAGTCTTCAAATCTTCCTTCAACCTTCAAAAAGGTTCTTCAACTCTCTCCCAAATTGGAGTAGGATGCGGCTGCTGCGCTGATAGCGGGTCTATGCGGGATGTTTCCAACTGTATGCGGATCTCGATGATCCGAAGATGGGTGAATTGTAGAAAATCCAACCCTTTATATAGGAGAATTATCTTCCAAAGATAAAATATCTTAAAAAGATAATTTCCTATAAAATATATCCATATCTCCTAAAATAAATATCTTCCTTCCAGCTATAAGATAATTTCCTAATAAAATAGATCTTATCTCCTAAAATAAATATCTTTCTAAGATAATTTTATAGGAAATATCTTAAAAGATAATTTCCTAATAAAATATATCTTATCTCCAAAATAGATCTCCTAAATATATGATCTTCCTTCTAGAAACTCAGCCCAAAAATATAAGATCACTTTCCAATTTTAAAAGATCTCAGCCAAGAATAAAATATTCTCGCCGCGTCCTAGGTGTTCGCCTCGGTCGAGTCGGCGTCTCTGGATCGCCTCGGTCGAGATGAATCTCTGGGCAACCGAGGTGATTCATAACTGAGTGTAGAATCTCTCAAAACTGGTCCAAAGTAAATCTTTAATCCATGGCTATGCTTCCTGAAGGATTCCTTTTTGCTCCTCAATGTAGCTCCAAATGACTCTTGACTCCTTTTGCTCCTTTTCGATGCAAAACGTACCATATTACCTGCAATTACAACGAAACTAGGTGTAGACCTCGATTCTCGCAAAGGTAGATGAAATGGTAGTAAAATCACATAATGTACATACAAACATGCAGATTATGAAAGATAAAACGTCCAAACAAACCCCAAAATATAGACTATAATTCATGCTATCAAAATACCCCATACTTAGCCCTTGCTTGTCCCTAAGCAAGTTCCTCATATAGAAATCAAGATAGAATGGATTAATAGTCAAGAAAATCAATGAAAAGTCTTTCAAAAACATTTTATGGTGTGCAACTATCATAGATCACTCTAAGAGAGTACTTCATGGAATTAAAAACTTAATATGCTCAAAACATTTTATAAATATAAGAAAGTTGTTCATCTTTGCATAAAGTCATAGAATGCATAATAAATCATAATTATCAAAATTAATCATGTATAATCCAGTTTAAACCGCTAAGTCAATCAACAAGCTCAAGGTCTCAAGGGCTTCCCAAAAGAAAAGGTCAAGAAACGTGTAGGGTAGGGATGAATGTAAGGTAATGTGGTGCTAGAATCCGGGAAAAGGATGAACTTCACTTTCACTTTGACTTGCAACATCTTTCACCAATAAGCTTTGCTTATTTCACACTTTTTCTTTTTACTTTACTTTTTGGGATGCATGGACAGAGGTGCACAATAACCGAAGCCTAGGAAATCCGCAATCATCAATTTCTCGAGATGCATCAAACCCTTGATGCACATACCATGACCCGTTAGGAATATCGCTCAATCCGACTTTGGCAAGACACAAACACCCGGCTATGTGAATGGTGCCGAGTTACTCATCATCATGATTGACTTCCCCAAACCTATTATTGCTTTCTAACACTTTCACTTTCAGCCGCTTCTCAACTTGCTTTCACCACTTCGCTTGCTTCCAAATTCCCGGATAGGTAAAGGGAGGCAAAATGTATATGAGGGGCTTAAGCATGATCAAGAAGAAGAAGAAGAAGAAGAAGAATGAATTGCCTTGGTCTTTCCAAGAAGAACGTGAGAGAACTTATGCTGCGGTGTCAACCTTCAAATTCAACATAATTTGGATAAAAATAAAGTATTAAACATGCCAATAATTTCAAACAAAGCATTTAGCAACTTAAACATATCATAAAACATTTCAAACATATAAAGAATTTAAAACCAGTCAGTAAACAAGATCTTCACTGAGATCATATCCAGATAAGTAACACAAAAATCGTTTTCGAAAACTCTCAGTTAACCCACCTCGGTCGAGATGTTCTTGGGTCAACCGAGGTGAAACACCTCGTTTTGCCAGAACTGTCCCGGTCGAGGTCAAAAAATTTTTTTTTTTTTTTCGGTTTCGACGTTTTTCTCAATCAAATAACCTGTAAGTATGCATGCAATCTCAGATAAACATATAAATGCAGATAAAGCATGAATATGAAAATATCCGATACATCATAAGTCGAATAATACATCATAAGTCAAATAAGTCAGATAATACATCAACTACCCCATACTTGAGACACACTGTCCCAGTGGGTGTAATAAAAGTCTGAAAGAAAGGAGGACTCACCGGATAAAGAGCCGAACTGCATAAAAATAAAATAAATAAAAATCCTGCAGCTCCTCAGAAGTCCTGATCCGGTGGTGGTGGTGGAATGTAAGGGTACAAAGTAGGGTCATAGGGATAGCCCATGACATGCTGGAACTGTAGCTGAGCCATCATGTGCTGATGATGCTGCCGCTCCTGCATCTCCCGGATATCCAAAGAAAGTGCAGCATAAGTGTCGATAACCTGATCTGTCAGGTCATCAATCCGTCGGTGTGCTGCTCTGTCTCTAACCCTCTGCCTCCTGCGCCTAGCGGGCCTGACTGGAGAAGTCTCAGCCGGCGCTGGCTCAGTATCCTCCTCGTCCTCATCAAGATCAATAATGGGAGGCGCGCTCGTCCCAGCAGTGTCCGTCCCTGTGTCCATCGGGACGCCGCCTCCTCTCTCCTCAACTGTCTCGTCATCATCCTCCTCATCAGCCTCCTCTGCCTCCTCTGCAGCTGCAGCAGCAGCAGCTGCTCCCTCTCTGTAGTCCTCCATCAGCGGGACCCATGCAGCCTGCCAGAAATGCGGGTCGGCGACAGAAAACTGTGCAGACCATCTGATGCCCTGAGGCGCTGTCCGCTCCCAAGGCATGGCAACATACGGTGTAGTCAGCCCACGAGGAACAAGAATCCGCCTCGTGATCATCTCCTGCAGACCTAGCGGCTTCGGAGCCGCCGCCAATGTGCAAATACTGAGATCCATCCCGTGGTAGGAGGCGATGTGGGTGACTAGACCTCCACAGCAAATATCACCCTTCCCTTTGGCCTTGATCCTGTGCAGATCCTCTGCCAGCATCAAGCCAAAGTCAGGGTATCCTCCCGTGACCATGCAGTATAGCGAGAATAGCTCCCCCTGTCTGATCTTCTGGGGCGTCTCAGTACGCGCCAGAAGCATCTCGCTGAATATCCGGTGGGCGAGTCTGAAAGCTGGGTGGAAGATGACCTTCTCCCTGGAATCTCCAGGGCGCCATCTGTCTGCATGAGTGGTGATGTGGGCTATCTGACCCCAAAACTCCCTAGCTACTGAACGGGAGGGGAAGTCTACAGCTGTAGGGGTAGGAAAGCTGAAAATCTCTCTGAAGGTCTCTAGTGGGACTAAGAAGTTCCGGCTCATCAGCCGATACTTCACAGATCCCTCTGTGGGTAGGTAGGAGAAGGAGCTGACGAACTCGAGTGTCGGCTCTATGTAGGCTGGGGCTCGGATCTCAGAAAACTGATCCAGCCCGACTGTGGCTATCATCCTCCTAAGGTCAGCCTCTAACCCTAGGCAGTCGAAAGCGGATACCTCCAGAAATCGCGGTGCGATAACTGGACGGCCCGCTATCCTCTCGTAATCTACCCGGCATCTCTCGTGGATAACCGGGCGGTAGGGACGGGAAGAAGAAGGGGAAGGGGAGGGTGAAGATCTGTCTCTAAGGGCTAGTATCCTATCTGAACTCATCTTCACAAATCAATCTGTCAGACCACCTCGGTTGCTGACAAGTCCCAGAAATCACCTCGGTCGAGATGCAGACCGACTGGACCGAGGCGTGCAGTTCGAATTCCAATTCTCAGATTTCCAGTTCTTTTCCCCCTAAAATCACTACAATTGCTTCCTAAGGGGTACTTATGGGTTTCCTCAGCAGAATCAAGGGCAACCAAAGCCCAATAAACAGCAAACGAGGAGTTAGGGTTTTCGAACTTCGTTCACCTCGTTTCGGTCGAAAATGCTCAGATTTCTTGCAGATCTGTTGTTGCAATCGACTCCTCTTCCCTTTAATTGCAGTTTTGGAACAGAAATCGTCGAAAAAGAGCGAGAAACGAGGGAGAACGAGGTGCTCTGTCGCCGCGGTCGAAATGGGTGAAAAATAAAAAGTGAAAAGTAATTTTCGCTTTTTATACCGTCGCGAGATCTGCTGTCACCTCGGTCGAGATGGTCTCGACTGGACCGAGGTGGTACGGACCGAGGCGGTTCTGCGGAAACCCTAGTCGCCTCGGTTGCTTCAAGAATCAACTCGGTCGAGGTGTTCTGACAGTGACCGAGGTGCTTCTTTCTTCTCAGAATCTCGAACTTCTCTCTTTCCTGGAGTGCTCCTTCCTGTTGTCTGTCCAAAAACCCAAAAGCAAAGCAAAGCAAAGCAAAAACAAAAACTATCTAAACTAGACTGGAAAACGGGAAAGAAAGCAATACCTTGGGTTGCCTCCCAAGAAGCGCTTGATTTAAGGTCGCTAGCTGGACCATGGTGCGTCTCAAACGAGGTGGATCGGTGCGACCTCCTCAACCGGCGTTTCCGGTTGGTACTTCTTAAGTCTATGACCGTTGACCTTGAAGCTTCCGCTAGTTTCGCCCCATATCTCAACTGCACCATGAGGGAAAACGTGTTTTACAACGTAAGGTCCGGTCCATCTAGATTTCAACTTACCTGGAAAAAGACGGAGGCGGGAGTTGAAGAGTAGAACTAAATCTCCTTCGTTAAGCTCCTTTGGAACGATACGCTTGTCATGCCATCTCTTCGTCCTTTCCTTGTAGATCTTGGCATTCTCATAGGCGTTCAAACGCAGCTCTTCCAGCTCGTTAAGTTCCAATAGTCGCTTCTCACCAGCCTCCTTAATGTCAAAGTTCAACCATTTGATAGCCCAATACGCTTTGTGCTCCAACTCAACGGGCAAGTGGCAAGATTTCCCATACACCAAATTATAAGGGGTGGTGCCTATAGGAGTCTTGAATGCGGTCCTGTACGCCCAAAGAGCATCGTCTAATTTCATGGACCAATCCTTCCTTGTCCAAAAACTTGTTCGCTCCAAACGGTGTGTGCAAGCTTTAAATTTATAACCCTAGACTTAAGCTTAAAACAAGGATGCGAACCCGCAGTGTACGGGTCAATCGTAGTAAAAGCAAGAAAATTCCAGGGGTCGATCACAGGGACTTAGTGAAACAAAGTCCAGTACGGTATGCTAATGTCAATGCTAACCACAAGAGCAAGTAATACAATCAAAGATGAATAAGATGTCAAATAAAGCAAACATGCAATTCTAGGGATTAAAGCATCTAGTTGTGGTTCCAACTCAAGATCTATAGATAAGCGGACAAAGCTGAGATTTTTGCGTGGGGAAGGCGTTTCTAAAGTGGAGTAGATCACCGGGTAAGTCTCACTACACACTAATCCTAAACCGTAACTCCTATTACCGGGTAAGTCTCAAGGAATCAAGATAAAGAATTATAACCTCAAACTAACACACCATCTAAGGGAATAGAATCAACCTTTACCGGGTAAGTCTCAGGCTAACTCACAAAGATGGGATGGAAGCACACTCAAACCCCAATAAAGGATAAACCTTTATTACCTACACTTATAATCGTTGATACACAAACTAAGGAATTACCGGGTAAGTCTCATCCTAAGCTTGCTTTGAACCAGGAAGGTGTAATAAGAATAGGATTTAGCAAACTCTAACACTTAACTTTCTGTTTTAGGTCGGATAAGTCACCTCGGTCAGAAGAATTCCACCCCGGCCGAGATGTTCATCGACTGAACGAGATGCTTAGGGTTAAGGTTAAAGACTCGAACTTTCAGGATCCTACTGGAATCTAAGATTATTCTATCATTGTTTTTCCCACAACCTTCAGCTAATCACCCTAGAATCACACAAGGAAATTAGCCACTCATCATCATAATGAAAGTATTAAATGTAAGGGAAGAAGGTGAATATTTGAACAAAGAAGAATTTAATGAAAAGACTTCAATAACTGAATCAAATATCACAACAAAAGCGTTCCTTGGATAGCAATCCAACAAGATAAGACAACAAGGAAAGGAATTGAAGACAATCTTACAAAACCCTCCAAAAAGCTATAAAAGCTATGGACTTCAATCTTCCTTCAACCTTCAAAAAGGTTCTTCAACTCTCTCCCAAATTGGAGTATGCGGCTGCTGCGTTCCTTCGGTGTAGGCGGATTACTTGCGCTGATAGCGGGTGTATGCGGGGTGCGTTGCGGCGATCCGAAGATGGGTGAATTGTAGAAAATCCAACCCTTTATATAGGAGAATTATCTTCCAAAGATAAAATATCTTAAAAAGATAATTTCCTATAAAATATATCCATATCTCCTAAAATAAATATCTTTCTAAGATAATTTTATAGGAAATATCTTAAAAGATAATTTCCTAATAAAATATATCTTATCTCCAAAAATAGATCTCCTAAATATATGATCTTCCTTCCAGAAATCCAGCCCAAAAATATAAGATCTCTCCTTCCAAAAATAAAAGATCTCAGCCAAGAATAAAATATATCCCGCCGCGTCAGGATATTCGCCTCGTTCGAGACGCTCTCGTAGATCACCTCGGTCGAGGTGAATCTGTGGTCAACCGAGGTGACTCACAACTGAATGTGAAATCTCTCAAATCTGGTCCAAAGTGAATCTTTAATCCATGGCTATGCTTCCTGGAAGGTTCCTTATGACCCTGAATGTAGCTCCAATGACTCCTTAGCTCCTTTTGCTCCTTTTCGATGCAAAACGTACCATATTACCTGCAATTACAACGAAACTAGGTGTAGACCTCGATTCCCGCAAAGGTAGATGAAATGGTAGTAAAATCACATAATGTACATACAAACATGCAGATTATGAAAGATAAAACGTCCAAACAAACCCTAAAATATAGACTATAATTCATGCTATCAAAATACCCCATACTTAGCTCTTGCTTGTCCCCAAGCAAGTTCCTCATATAGAAGACAAGATAGAATGGATTATAAGTCAAGAAAATCAATGAAAAAGTTTTCCAAAAACATTTTATGGTGTGCAACTATCATAGATCACTCTAAGAGAATACTTCCTGGAATTTAAAAACTCAATATGATCAAAACATTTTATAAATATAAGAAAGTTGTTCATCTTTGCATAAAGTCATAGAATGCATAATAAATCATAATTATCAAAATTAATCATGTATAATCCAGTTTAAACCGCTAAGCCAATCAACAAGCTCAAGGTCTCAAGGGCTTCCCAAAAGAAAAGGTCAAGAAACGTGTAGGGTAGGGATGAATGTAAGGTAATGTGGTGCTAGAATCCGGGAAAAGGATGAACTTCACTTTCACTTTGACTTGCAACATCTTCCACCAATAAGCTTTGCTTATCTCACACTTTTTCTTTTACTTTACTTTTTGGGATGCATGGACAGAGGTGCACAATAACCGAAGCCTAGGAAATCTGCAATCATCAATTTCTCGAGATGCATCAAACCCTTGATGCACATACCATGACCCGTTAGGAATATCGCTCAATCCGACTTTGGCAAGACACAAACACCCGGCTATGTGAATGGTGCCGAGTTACTCATCATCATGATTGACTTCCCCAAACCTATTATTGCTTTCTAACACTTTCACTTTCAGCCGCTTCTCAACTTTTAACTTGCTTTCACCACTTCGCTTGCTTCCAAATTCCCGGATAGGTAAAGGGAGGCAAAATGTATATGAGGGGCTTAAGCATGATCAAGAAGAAGAAGAAGAAGAAGAAGAATGAATTGCCTTGGTCTTTCCAAGAAGAACGTGAGAGAACTTATGCTGCGGTGTCAACCTTCAAATTCAACATAATTTGGATAAAAATAAAGTATTAAACATGCCAATAATTTTAAACAAAGCATTTAGCAACTTAAACATATCATAAAACATTTCAAACATATAAAGAATTTAAATCCAGTCGGTAAACAAGATCTTCACTGAGATCATATCCAGATAAGTAACACAAAAATCGTTTTCGAAAATTTTCTGTTACGCCCACCTCGGTCGAGGTGTTCTTGGTTCAACCGAGGTGAAACACCTCGTTTTGCCAGAACTGTCCCGGTCGAGGTCAAAAATTTTTTTAAAACCATTTTTTTTCGGTTTCGACGTTTTTCTCAATCAAATAACCTGTAAGTATGCATGCAATCTCAGATAAACATATAAATGCAGATAAAGCATGAATATGAAAATATCCGATACATCATAAGTCGAATAATACATCATAAGTCAAATAAGTCAGATAATACATCAACTACCCCATACTTGAGACACACTGTCCCAGTGGGTGTAATAAAAGTCTGAAAGAAAGGAGGACTCACCGGATAAAGAGCCGAACTGCATAAAAATAAAATAAATAAAAATCCTGCAGCTCCTCAGAAGTCCTGATCCGGTGGTGGTGGTGGAATGTAAGGGTACAAAGTAGGGTCATAGGGATAGCCCATGACATGCTGGAACTGTAGCTGAGCCATCATGTGCTGATGATGCTGCCGCTCCTGCATCTCCCGGATATCCAAAGAAAGTGCAGCATAAGTGTCGATAACCTGATCTGTCAGGTCATCAATCCGTCGGTGTGCTGCTCTGTCTCTAACCCTCTGCCTCCTGCGCCTAGCGGGCCTGACTGGAGAAGTCTCAGCCGGCGCTGGCTCAGTATCCTCCTCGTCCTCATCAAGATCAATAATGGGAGGCGCGCTCGTCCCAGCAGTGTCCGTCCCTGTGTCCATCGGGACGCCGCCTCCTCTCTCCTCAACTGTCTCGTCATCATCCTCCTCATCAGCCTCCTCTGCCTCCTCTGCAGCTGCAGCAGCAGCAGCTGCTCCCTCTCTGTAGTCCTCCATCAGCGGGACCCATGCAGCCTGCCAGAAATGCGGGTCGGCGACAGAAAACTGTGCAGACCATCTGATGCCCTGAGGCGCTGTCCGCTCCCAAGGCATGGCAACATACGGTGTAGTCAGCCCACGAGGAACAAGAATCCGCCTCGTGATCATCTCCTGCAGACCTAGCGGCTTCGGAGCCGCCGCCAATGTGCAAATACTGAGATCCATCCCGTGGTAGGAGGCGATGTGGGTGACTAGACCTCCACAGCAAATATCACCCTTCCCTTTGGCCTTGATCCTGTGCAGATCCTCTGCCAGCATCAAGCCAAAGTCAGGGTATCCTCCCGTGACCATGCAGTATAGTGAGAATAGCTCCCCCTGTCTGATCTTCTGGGGCGTCTCAGTACGCGCCAGAAGCATCTCGCTGAATATCCGGTGGGCGAGTCTGAAAGCTGGGTGGAAGATGACCTTCTCCCTGGAATCTCCAGGGCGCCATCTGTCTGCATGAGTGGTGATGTGGGCTATCTGACCCCAAAACTCCCTAGCTACTGAACGGGAGGGGAAGTCTACAGCTGTAGGGGTAGGAAAGCTGAAAATCTCTCTGAAGGTCTCTAGTGGGACTAAGAAGTTCCGGCTCATCAGCCGATACTTCACAGATCCCTCTGTGGGTAGGTAGGAGAAGGAGCTGACGAACTCGAGTGTCGGCTCTATGTAGGCTGGGGCTCGGATCTCAGAAAACTGATCCAGCCCGACTGTGGCTATCATCCTCCTAAGGTCAGCCTCTAACCCTAGGCAGTCGAAAGCGGATACCTCCAGAAATCGCGGTGCGATAACTGGACGGCCCGCTATCCTCTCGTAATCTACCCGGCATCTCTCGTGGATAACCGGGCGGTAGGGACGGGAAGAAGAAGGGGAAGGGGAGGGTGAAGATCTGTCTCTAAGGGCTAGTATCCTATCTGAACTCATCTTCACAAATCAATCTGTCAGACCACCTCGGTTGCTGACAAGTCCCAGAAATCACCTCGGTCGAGATGCAGACCGACTGGACCGAGGCGTGCAGTTCGAATTCCAATTCTCAGATTTCCAGTTCTTTTCCCCCTAAAATCACTACAATTGCTTCCTAAGGGGTACTTATGGGTTTCCTCAGCAGAATCAAGGGCAACCAAAGCCCAATAAACAGCAAACGAGGAGTTAGGGTTTTCGAACTTCGTTCACCTCGTTTCGGTCGAAAATGCTCAGATTTCTTGCAGATCTGTTGTTGCAATCGACTCCTCTTCCCTTTAATTGCAGTTTTGGAACAGAAATCGTCGAAAAAGAGCGAGAAACGAGGGAGAACGAGGTGCTCTGTCGCCGCGGTCGAAATGGGTGAAAAATAAAAAGTGAAAAGTAATTTTCGCTTTTTATACCGTCGCGAGATCTGCTGTCACCTCGGTCGAGGTGTTCTGACAGTGACCGAGGTGCTTCTTTCTTCTCAGAATCTCGAACTTCTCTCTTTCCTGGAGTGCTCCTTCCTGTTGTCTGTCCAAAAACCCAAAAGCAAAGCAAAGCAAAGCAAAAACAAAAACTATCTAAACTAGACTGGAAAACGGGAAAGAAAGCAATACCTTGGGTTGCCTCCCAAGAAGCGCTTGATTTAAGGTCGCTAGCTGGACCATGGTGCGTCTCAAACGAGGTGGATCGGTGCGACCTCCTCAACCGGCGTTTCCGGTTGGTACTTCTTAAGTCTATGACCGTTGACCTTGAAGCTTCCGCTAGTTTCGCCCCATATCTCAACTGCACCATGAGGGAAAACGTGTTTTACAACGTAAGGTCCGGTCCATCTAGATTTCAACTTACCTGGAAAAAGACGGAGGCGGGAGTTGAAGAGTAGAACTAAATCTCCTTCGTTAAGCTCCTTTGGAACGATACGCTTGTCATGCCATCTCTTCGTCCTTTCCTTGTAGATCTTGGCATTCTCATAGGCGTTCAAACGCAGCTCTTCCAGCTCGTTAAGTTCCAATAGTCGCTTCTCACCAGCCTCCTTAATGTCAAAGTTCAACCATTTGATAGCCCAATACGCTTTGTGCTCCAACTCAACGGGCAA